>JAUIRK010000859.1:35000-387112 GCA_030549495.1 Nectonema munidae | reverse complement strand
AATGTTCAAAGGTCAATTTGTCTGTTTGTATTTATTCACTTTTGTTAGTTAATACTGCTACCTTCAATACATATCTTATACATAAACCTTTCACACCATAGAACAAAGGGGTAGAGTTGGAGTCGTTTCTGATTATAATTAAAATGACAGAAAAATCGTAAACGGAATCATGATTATTTTTTTAACCCCAAAATAAAAATGAATCAGACCTAGAGAACCACAAAAATCAGATTTTCTTAGTAGTAGTGCTGAAAACTTTTCTGGTATACATCAGGAGAAAGAACAGAGTTTCTTGCAAAACAATTAGATGCCAATCCCCTAAATCATGGGTAGAGAAGGATTTTTTTATCCATACAGCTAGAAGTCATGACACCTACGATTTAGTGTTTGACAGCTATGACGAACAACTATATGAATATTTCGGCAAATCATGCATCAACACTAGATGATGATCAAGTTAGCTAATGAAAACTAAAGCTATTCTTTCCACAGCTAGCTAACCTCGCTTGTCAATATCTAATGTTTCTTACTAATCAAAATCAGAAATATCGTATTTTGGAAATCAAAATCAGAATTTTATAAGTGAAAAAATATCAGAATGAAAATTGTATTTAAAAAATTCACAGAATCAGATTCGTCATCTAGAATCGGTCCTAACCCTGAAGGGCCGTAGATCTTTTTGTGCATGAAGGTCATCTTAAAATTCTTCATCCCCATAGAAGCCGCATAGAATATTTTTTATTCCCCAATATTTTATTTAAGTATTTTATATACAACTAAATGAACAAACAACATTTTAACATATTTTAATTAAATATATTTTTTAAATTCAATTAACAAGTAAAATAATAAGATTTTTAAAAAGATGGCTCATAAACATAGAGAATATAAGATTGTCAAATATCTAATACAGGCAAGTAAGCACTTTTTATACAAATTGATAGCTTCTTTTGAGAAAGCATTTTGATATTCGGCTTTTACCCACTGGCTTTTAGTCTACATTGGTCCTCCAAATGCTAGTCTGACAACTGCGTTCTCACTGAATGCCAGATTTCCATCAAGTACGAAAATACTGATTTACAAAACTATATATTGAATACGAGGATATTCTACCGCCTTTTTCCATATTTGAATTAGATTTTTGATTCTTTCTCTTGTCAAAAAGAGATTTCAGGATATTATATTCAGGCATTTCAAAAGGATTCGATCAATTGTTATCCGCATCACTCTATTTTTAGATACAAATGGACTTGTACTTCAACCAAGTCGCTTTTTAAAGAATTCAACGTCGTATGAAACGCCAAGCTTAATCTCTTTCGATAGGGTAAATTACTTTTTTATTTTTTTTTATTATTCACGCTATAAACGTAAGATAAGCTTTGTAGTCGTCACTTTTTAAAATGATGAGAAAAACGATCTTCACTCTTTGATTGGTCTGTAAGATTATAAGTTAAAATCGACTAATCTTACTAAATAATTGGTGAGAAGTACGCGTCTAAATTATTCTCTATTAATTTTATAGTAAATATCAATATCTAATGTTTTTCTTATTTTACTCATTCTTTTAATCATCAACGCTATTTGCTTAAATGATGATAAAATTGATAAATTTAATAATTAATTAAAAAATCATGATGATTTTTTTTATTTTACATATATTTCTTATATTCCATATTTTTTTTTCAAACGCATTAAAAAACTATTTAGTAATAAAATTTCATGAAATGGAAGATAAATATTACTTCTGAAAATATGTACATTCTTTTACACAAGCCCACAAAATATGTATCATCTTGCAACTTTTTTCACAGATTTTCGTGATCAATTTGGAAAAGAGGAGAGAGAGGAGAGAAGTTATGGAAGCTGCTATGAACATTTTGGCATTGAATGCTACTTTTGTCACGGCTGTAGATGGCAAGTAAGCATTTGCTAAACATTTTCCCTCTCCGACTCTGCTTTTCTGTAACAGTTGTACATTTGGCCTTGTCTCTATTCAGTGTTTTCCATATTATCTCCAGGGGTATGGTGTCGGAACACCTAGCAATCAACTCCATACCATGAAATGATGTCTGTTTCTAATGTTCACCGTAAATTATTGTCACTTATTTTCACCAAGAAGAACACAAAACTGAAGTGGTTGTATCGAAAGGATTTTATGCTGGATTTTAACAATTTGTAAAGCTTTTACGCCCTTGTCAAGCTTTAGAAATGTTTGAAGTATTATTATTTTAAAACAGCGTCAAATGATTTCGCACTCATAAGAATGAACTAAGCGAATGAAAAACGCTAATTTAATAGATGTAGTTTTTTCACATTGATTTATATAACATTTTTATTTTCTTTCGTTTAATGGAATAGAAAGACTCTCCTCTGTGTGTATGTGTGTATCTATTCTCTGTATCGATAGGTGTATGTGTGGAGTCCTTCAGGATCGATGCCATTTTTCTCAACTCGTTTCCATTGCTCTGTTTACTGCATGAGCTTTAATTGTTGTTTTATCAGCATTTATACTTGCTTCATCCTGAACTCAATCTGTAATTATAAAATCTTCCTTTTTTAAAGTGCTTCCATTCCTGGTTTAGGGTTAGCTAACACACACACACACACAGGTATTTATCCTGACTGAGTAAGTTTGTGTTCATTATTATGAGTGAATCACTTTGTTTTGAGTTTTGGGTCATTCAGTTAATGGAAAAAAATGTTAGGCAATCGCAAAAAGATTTCTATTTTCTCCAAAATCCAAATTTGAGTCGCGATAAATATTTGTTAATTAGAGTGTCTGTTTTGATTATGTGTTAAGATTAATATATTTTTATATTGTTGTGTTTGTTGATTTTTGACTTTTTCTCACTTTTCATCATCTTCTCTTGCTCTTTTAGATTAAAAATCGCTTTCTTCACCAAATTTAATTACTTTTTTGCACATACCAGTTTAAATAATGAATATTTACCCTTTTTTCGCTGTAACTCAATGTTTTGTATATATTTTTGTATTTTCCAAACTTTTATAACTGATGCTTATACCTGGAGAATACTTCTAAGGAAAGTGGTGTTTCTTTTTTATGAATCGATTTTATCAATTTCTTTTTCTATCTGCAGTATCTTCTTCTATTTATCCTCTTCGTTTTTGAAGGTTGGCATGAACCCTTTCTTCAATATATTCTTGACATTTCTTTCTGTATTTTTCTCTATCATTTGCACGTCTCTTCAGTTCTTCGTAATTTCTTTCTGTCATTCGTCTTCCTTCGTCAAACCAATTTATTCTTTTTCTTCCACTTCCTTTCCCTTTTGTCGATCCAAAAGTGTTCGTGATTTCTTTCAACTCTTCTACGCCACTAACTCTCAGTATGTGCCCGATAAATGCTATTTTTCTTTTTTCAATGCATTTCAAAATACATGTGTTCATCATTTTCATTCTTTTCAGTACTTCAACGTTCGTCACATGGGCTGTCCGATATTCTGAGGATTCATCTGTAACACCACATTTCAAAAGCTTCAATCTTTTTTCTACTGCTCTCTTTCAATATCCAAGTTTCACTTCCATATCTCAAGATAGACCATACATATGATTCCAAAATTTTTCGTTTTAGTATTAAACTGAGCCTACTTTTCAGGAGTTTTTTATATTTATACAACGCTTGTCTTGCTATTTCCTTGTCATCTCTTCCGTCACTTGTTAAGTTTATTCCGAGATATTTGAAATTTTGTACACATTCCATTTTTTCTTCTTTTAATTTCACTAAAACGTATGTGTTTCCATTTTGTCTACTTTCATACATTTTGTTTTCTTCAAATTGATTCTAATGTTGTAGAGTTTACCCAAGTCATACATCTTTACAAGTAATTTATTCAATCCTTCTTCACTTTCAGATAATAAGGCGGTATTGTCTGTATACATTATTCGATTAGTTTTGAAACTTCCAATTTGTATTCTGTTATGTTTTTACAGAGCAAAATGGTAAAGAAAACAATTTATTGAGGAAAGGAAGAAAGAAGTGATGATATATAAGAAAATCTGCACCTATTTATACTATCGATATATTATCTTGTAAAATAGGTATGCAAATGAAGAGCCTTTCGCCTAAAACAGTGTTCCACTGAAAGAATAGGAACCTATGCAAATATTTAATTATTTGCATAGGCCATTGTAGAGAAAGTGACTTTTAACATTGTTGTTGAGGATATGTGAAAGAATGCGTGTTTTGCATAAGACCATAACACCTCCCATCTGAGCTTTTGATCATTCAGGATCAGGAAAACGTTGGGGTGGAATTCCTTTGTTAGTTCTCTGTGATCTTCTAAGTGTTTCAGGGACGGGTAAAATTTCATCTTGCTTTTTTCCCTCAGATAAGTTTCTTTTGAGAGGTATTCAAAAGATATATCTTCTCCGGGTTCACTACCTTCCGAAGTAGAAGAACGCGGTTGTAATTGTTCAATGTGGCGTCTCCATGTAGGACCGTTTGGGTAGACTTTGACGTTGTACATTCGTTGACCCTTGATTTTTATGATAACCGCTGCAACCCAACGTGGATTGTACTTTTTGAAAGCTTTAGAGCGACGTAGGTTTATTTCTGTTTGTTTGCTTTGTGCTATGTGAGCCGGCGACGGAATCCAAATGTCTATTTTTGTTCTTATCTGACGAGAATTTAGTAGCTCACTTTAGCGAGTAGCCTGTAATGTTTGGTGTTCTTTGATATTGGATTAAAAACTCTTGTAAAGCTCTTTTCGGCGATAGAGAAGATTTCTATTTAAGAAAAAAATATAATACACATGTTGTATATCGGAAGATGGTAATCGACTAAGTGCATCGGCATTTGTATGGTTAGCGTTCTTGCGATATTCGATGGTGTAGTCATATTGCTTTAAATCCCTGGAAATGAAGTTGCGAATCTAAAACTTTATCTACAGATAGTTTTAATTGTTTAATGGCCACTCTCCCCAAAAGATTAAGATTATCGGTTACTGTATATCTAATATCAACCTCATTTTTACTACCTGGTACTTTCGTTTCTGCTGTGAAACTTCCTCTTGTTTTCAAAAAGTGTTTGCTCGCAGATTCGTAATGAGGAGTTGACTGATCTAAAATTGGTTTGCCTATATCTTTCCAAAGTTGTTGTGTGATGAAGTTTCCCGTTGTTGCAGTGTCCAACTCCAATATACATCTGTGGCCTTTAATAGAAAGAGGTATCTCCATCTTTGGAAGTTCCTGTGAGCTGACAGACGCAGCTGTACCCAGAGTTTTGATGGAATCCTTCGTGCCTTTCTTTCTACATACCACTTCTAAGTGACATTTTAAATGACAAAAATTACACATTGTTTGCCTAAAGCGACACTCTTGTGGTTTGTGGTTTGCTTTTCCACAGCGATAGCAGCGAAACTTTGCTTTTGTTTCAGTCTTTTTCTTTAGAAACTCTTTTGGTGCTGCATGTAAATGATTTACTTCTGTAACTTTAGTGTGATATCCAAAAACGGTTTCTTTTGCAATCTTGGGTGCGTTTTCCGTTTTTAAAAATTGCCTTTGACCGCTTCGTTTCTAATTGAGCAAATAGATCTTGTGCGCAGTGCTTCATCTTGAGAATCTTTTATTGAGGAAAAGTTACAAGTTGCTGCATCCTGGCGAATGCGGGCTGCAAGTTCTTGAATCTTTTCTCCGGGTTTACGTTGAAGATCACTCCAGAATTTGAAGCGTTCCCTCACAACAAATCTTTTAGGATCGTATTGAGCATTCATGAAATCTATAATTTCTTGCATGCTCAAGTTATTGATGTCTTTAGGCAGCGAGCTTTGGGCTGCAAGATTGGAGAGTAACTTGTAGATGCAGGGTGATTGATTTGTCAGAAAAACTTGCGCTTTTCGATGTTCCGGATAGAATTTGCTCCAAGAAATGTGCAAAAACGAGCGAAGTAATCTTTCCAAAGTTCAGAAGTAGAATCAAATGGTGCAAACTGACAAAATCCTCCTTGAGAAGAAAAGACCTCAATAGGTTTTGAAGAAATATCTTCCCTAAGTTGATCTATCCTTTTTGCATCTTCTCCACGTTGCGCGTTTAATATTTCGATCATTGTCTTCTGCTGTTCTATCTGCTTTTGCATCATCACCACCAGGTCTTTAGTTTCTGTCATTGTCTTGCCAATTCCGAAGATGTTCTTTGTCGAGAAGTTGTGCAAGATCCTGCTGACTGCGCCAGAAAGGCTCTGTTATGTTTTTACAGAGCAAAATGGTAAAGAAAACAATTTATTGAGGAAAGGAAGAAAGAAGTAATGCTATATAAGAAAATCTGCACCTATTTATACTATCGATATATTATCTTGTAAAATAGGTATGCAAATGAAGAGCCTTTCGCCTAAAACAGTTAATAATTTAATTATTTGCATAGGCCATTGTAGAGAAAGTGACTTTTAACATTGTTGTTGAGGGAATGTAAAAGAATGCGTGTTTTGCATAAGACCATAACATATTCCATCATCGTCTTTCAAATCTTTGAACGCTTCATCTGAATATGTATTAAAAAGTAGTGGGGAAAGCACGCATCCTTGTCTAACACCTCTTTTTATTTTGATTGGCAAATCTTCGTAACCCTTCATATATCCTTCTTGATTTTTGTATAAATTTTCAATGATTCTTATACATTTGCTAGATATTCCACGTTTTATCAAAGTTTTCAACAACGTTTGGTAGTTTACTTTATCGAAGGCCTTTTCAAAATCCACAAAACATATATACGTTTCTTGTTTCTGATTAATTCTATGCGTTATGATAGATTTCAATGCTGTGATAGCTTCAATTGTTCCACGATTAAATAAAAATCCGTACTGCAGCGTATTCAATTTTGGATTCAATACAGCTGATATTCTACTTTGTATGATATGAAATAAAAGCTTTGAAACGTGCGACGTTATTGCAATAGTTCTATGTTCTTCGCATTTAGATGCATTTTCTCATTTAAACTTTTTCCACCATTTTTGATGAGCTCTATTGGTATCTTGTCTGGTCCAATTGCCTTATGATTCTTCATTTTTCCCAAAGCTAGTTCGTATTCTTCTTTGTTAATTTCCTTATCTAGACATTCTTCATTCCCTTCTTCAACATTTCTATAAATATCATGGCAATTATCAGCTTCTATTTCTGATGTTCCATATGGTTTATTCATATATCTTTGCCATCTTTCTCCGATTTCAATTTTTTCTGTTAGTAAGTTTCCATGTTCGTCTGATATGTTATTATTTCTGTTTACTTTTTGTTTGTTTTCAAACCCCTTGATTCTATTATGCATTTCCCTTATGTTGTTTCTTTTCACACTTGCTTTGAATTTCTTTGCATAGTTTTTTGTATTCACAGTATTAATTTTATTAATTTCATTATCTCATCTGTCATCCAAGGTTTTCTTTTTCTTTTTACATATTAAGTTTTGCCAATTTCTTCTACTTTTCACTTCTGCTTTTCACTGATTTTCTTCTAGAATTCTTTTGAATTGACATGAGGAAATCTGTGATCTCGATTTGTAGCTTTGTTTTTCCAATTTTTATCAAGTTTTATTTTTAGATTCACGACAATCATATTGTGATCCGTACCACAGTCTGGTCGACTGATTGGTCTGCACTTCTTGATACTATTTCTATACCCTTGATTAACAAGTATATAATCAATTTGATTCTTTGCTTTTCCATATGGTTTTGTCCATGTGTGTCTTCTTTTTTTTCTGCAGTATCATGTTTTCAATTCTTAAATCCTAAACTTAAATTTCAAAATAATCATAGTTACAAATTGTATTGATTCATTTCCAAAGATACACACTACAAAAATTGCAAATATTAAAAAAAATATTTAATGCGTTTTTATGAAGTCAAGGAGCAGTTGTGTTTCTTGATGAATTGACTTTTAAATGACAGACGTCAAGCTTTCTTCAAAATTCTTTTAATAAATAATGATATGTAATAAATGCTTTCTCAATTCTAGGAATCTGAATAAAGAGTATTTGCACTCTAATGGAATAAAACGGTTGCCTGGCTATTTAGATCCTTTCCATCAAAGAAGCATGAAGTATGGAGAAATTGCATGTTTTTTAAGTCACTATAACATATGGAGACAGGTAGGATAAATAATATTAATGTATTCACTTGAATTTTTGATTAAACCTAAAATTAATATCAACTCTTCAAACCACTAAAATGCTAACTAACTTTAGTGTATGCCTTCTTAAAATTAATATCATCTCCTTTAAACACAAAAATGTTATTTTTTGTCCATAACTTAGTGTGAATTATTGGTTTTTAGCAATGGAGCATACATAAAAATGCCTGCTTAGTTCTACCCAATATGTGGTTATGTATATAAATATCATAACCTATAAAGATTTGATATTTTTTTTAAATTTTATTCAAAACAAGATCAAAAGTATTGTGTAACTTTATTCTCAAAAACAGAACTTTTCATGATACTTAAGTACTCAAACTATATAAACAACCAATTTTAGACTGCTTTTCCTGTTCACAAAGCATCAAAAAGACAATCTTAAAAACTCTTCAAAGTTTAATTTGCAGTCTAAATACTATTGAAAAGTATAAATTGAGCTTCATTTTGACGTTTCCTTAAGAATCGAAGTTATGAAAAAATTTAAAAAGCTAACTCGTTTGCACAAATCCTATGTTTCTTTAAATTTAAACGTATTCAAAACAATATAATTTTAAAGTTATTTTTTAGAGTTTAATGTGATACAGTCCAATCATGTTTAAAAAGCCTAAAATGGCAAAATTTTCTTAGTAAAATTAATAATCTTAGTTAAGGCTTTAATTTGACATGTCACTTGTCTAAAATGGTCAAGAAACAAAAAAGTTATAAACAAAAATAACAAAATAAAAAACGTATAAAATTTAAACTAAAAAGCTAAAATTTAATAGTACATAGAACTCGTTATAGACAAAAGACTGTTGCATGCATATACAAATTTTGCAACTACATCACTATATTTCTCTAGTGCGTATGTATATATACTTACTATGGTAATGGATAAGCGCTTCTTTGATAAAGGTTAATATATAGCCAAAGGATCTAAAGGTGCAAAAAGTGCTGATGAGTGTTGAAATTTTGTTTTATAGACCTGCTGAGTTAAACCTTTAGTTTTACATTAAAGCTAAAAAAATTGAACAAATTTGAAGATAAGCAATATACATAACTATAGTAACGTATCTATGCAAAATTTGAAAAATTTTGTTTTGTAGTTTTTTTTGCAAATGACCTCCGATAAAAGTGGTGAGTATATCGTCCTATATACATGTTGTTGTTGTTATTCTTATTGTTATATATACATTATACATATATCAATTTTTTTCGTTATATTTTATGTTTAATATCTTTTTCAAAAGTTGTTCAAATTTTTTGAAATTTTGCTATGAGGTTCTATTTTTATATCTTAGCAGCTGTGCAAATTTTGGTCAGTTTAAATTTTGTTGAAAAAAAAGTTTCTTTATTCTATGTACCTTCTTGAAATGTATTTTAGATGATTAAAGAAAAATTAAAATCTATATTGATTCTCGAAGATGATGTTAGGGTTGCATCGGATTTCAAAGAACGCATTTTACAAACTCTGAAAGATGCCGAACGCCTTGAAATTGAATGGGATTTGATGTGAGTATTTCATTTCTCTTTACATGACCGTTGGTTATACAAAACATCCTTTGGTAGTTATTTCGGACGAAAAAGATTAGTGCCTCCTGAAGAGGAAAATTTTGTCTATGGATCAGATTTGCTAGTGTGGCCCGATTATTCCCATTGGTCACTAGCATATGCTTTGAGTTCCAATGGCGCTAAAAAGCTATTGAAGGTTGCTCCGTTAGAAAAGATGCTGGCACTTGACGAATTCATACCCATCATGTTCGATGCACACCCAAAGTACTCTTTGTTTGTCTTCCCTCTTCTTTTCGAATCAATTTTCATTCTTTTGGATTTAGTGATGCTTGGAAGGCGTTTTTCCCCAATCGCAATCTTCTGGCCTTTTCTGCGTATCCTTTGATAGCTTTTCCAAGGTATTATATTGGAAATGAAAACTATATAAGCGACACTGAAGATTCGGAGGTTATTCATGATGAGGACAAGAGCTCTTCTCCTGTTAAATTACATTCTTCCAAAGAATTATAACTCGTTTCCCTCTTTCGTGCCATACTTTCATCAGCCTTACATTAATTTATTTTTATATTTTATTCTATTTTTCATTAAAAAATTTGTTATGCGCATCCGAATATAATAAGTTTTCTATTTTTTAATTATTATTAGGTTTTACGTTTTTAATAAAAAATTTTTCTACCGAATTTGCATTTTAGGAGTAACTTATTCCACATAAATTTAACAATATCTCAGTTTTTCCATTTATCAAGGACTAGGTTTAAAAATCATTGAAAAATATTATTATATCTGTAGATAATTTGAAAGTTTTAAGAAAATCATTCTCATCTGTAATTTTTTAATTAGATGGAAATTATTTATCTCTTTCAACAAAATAAAGAAAAATAATTATTAAATTAGTTGAAAGAATAAAACTTTATTAGAATATTTCAAGTCACATGCGCCTTTCTCAATCAAGTTAACGTAATCTATAAAAATAGATATTCCAAGAAGTGTGCTCGGAATATAAAAAACTTTATTAATAGAAACTTGTGAGAATTTAAGTATGGCGTTAAAATGTTATTCTTTCACCTATATTATCACAATCTTTCAATTAATGATTAAATTTAACATATATGTAGTCAGGCATGTAGCCCCCCCCCTCCCCCTCTCGAAACCAAATTTTTTTTATATAAAATCAATGGAAACACTTTGGAGTAATTTTAAAGCATGAGACTCATTCAGTTACAACACTGTTTCCAAGTTTTCATAAATCTAAGCTGCATGCACGTGTGTTTGCTTTATATTCCAGACCTTTTGAAAGCCTCAAGATTACATATATAATCTGCGTGATAGTGAAGTGAAGGCCTAACAAGCTTTGTGATGTAACTTACAAATTAGTGTAACACACTAACATCTTCATACTTTATTTAATTCACAAGTAATTATTTAACACAATTTGCTTGATAAAGGTTCATGATTAAAAAGAAAAAATTTGCTTAAATAATAAATTTTCGCTTGGTTCAAAGAATCCAAATAATTTCAGTTCCTTAATTTTATTATTATTAGGCATATTTTAAAATTGAATTGTTTCAGTACTTACTGAATATATGAGAAAAAGAAATAAATGTGCGAGTTCATTGGTTTCAAGTTTAACAATGTTTAGCAATTGGTTAAAAGTTTAAAATCAATTTCTCGCTTTCCTCGTTTAATAAGGTGCTTTAGGGTCGATCTTAAAACATTTTTATACATACGTATTTTTTAAAATTCACGCATCAAAAATGTTAAATTTAACAAACTTTTTATATATATTTACTTATATTTCTAAAGTCTTTATTTTTGGTTTTCCTCAAGCAACTTTAATTATATGATGTATTTGATTTTTTTGAATCAAAACAATTTTAACTGATTTAAAACTGTTCTCAAAATTTTGTAACTTTGTTTAGTGAATAAGTCTAAAGTTTTAAATAATCATTTTAGTAAAAACTGCGTAGCTCACTCTTTTCTTTCATTAATTTTCAGGGATAATCTAATGATCTTGGATCAAAAGAAGGGCAACCTTTCCAACCAATTTTGAAAGTGTACAGTCCGAAAAGTAATGGAACTAGGGTTAGAAATTTTCAAAGTTCTTGGTTTAATCGAAGACCATGGCTAGAATATTCAATCATCAAGAAGGCTTCTTTTTGTTTTTGTTGTAGAAATTTTTCAGTTAAAAAAGAGCACTCTGACGATAGTTTCACACAAATAGGATATAAACATTGGAAACATTCTTTGGAAATAGATAGAGGCTTCAATAAGCATGAAATCTGTCATATTGATTCTCACAAAAATTGGATTGAAAAAATGAGAGATTGTCAAAAAATCTCTCGGTGTCAACAATTTTGACCAGCTCTCAACTTGGAAAAAACAGGTATAATAGTACATTTCAAAAATATCGTTTATTCGTTTTTATTATTTTTAGATACTACATTAAGTCTGTTTTTGATGCAATGATTTTTCTTGTTTCAAATGAGCTTCCTTTTCGTGCATACATTGAAAGGCCACATAAACCTGACACTAATAATAATTAGTGATAGTGAACGTAATGGTCTCTTTTTGAACTTATTTAAATACACAATGAAAAAAGATTTGAAACGTGTTGAGGTTTTTTTTTAAACTTCTATTTTTTTTATATAAAAATTTTGATTTATAGATTTACAAGGCCATACCAAAAAATGCTAAATATACGTCCCCTAAAGTTCAAAATCAAATTTTAGAGGTTTTGGCTCATTTAACTATTTCAAAAATAGTAAACGATGTTAATTATTTGTGTCTTATGACAGATGGTACAAGAGATATGAAAAATATTTCTATTGTAATTTTTAAAATACTAATTTTTCTTTTTGATAATTTTAAAAAATTTATTAAGCTTAACTCATTTACGACCAATGTTCCTATTTTTGAACATAAGTAATTTCATCTTCGTCTGCTTTTTTCAATGACTTTGAATATAAATCGTCTGCGTTTTTTTAGATATCGTCTGCTTTGCTTGGCCTTAAATGGGTTTATATGACATTATTTACCGATACGTGTGAACGGTCTTTTTCAACACTAAAAAGACTTTTTACCAACGAAAGAAGCACAATGCTCCATGAAAGAAAAAGAAATCTGATTATTTTATCAAGTTTATCAGAATATGTAAAGAAGATTGACCTTACGGAGTATTTAAAAGAGTTTGCAAAGAAATCTCGAAAAATTAAATTATTTTAAAGTTAAAATAAATTTTTTTATTTAGTAACAATTTATTTCTTGCCCCATCTGGCCCCACTAATTAAAAACTTCTGGCTACGTTACTGTATGTAGTTATAAAAATCTTTCGTACCTATATTAAATAATAAATAATCTATCTTTTTATTATTGTAAAGACTGAATCAATTAGTTCAATTAGCATAAAATTATTAAACCCTTGATTAAAAACAACAAAAGCGTTAATCAATTACTGGATACCCAGATATACAGCCTTACCAAGAGTATAAGAAGATTTTCCATATCTACTCCATATATTCAGTGAAAAATCGTCTTATCCAAGTATAAGCCGAACATATAAATCTCGAGTCAATCCTTACTCTTATTCACATTCTGCACGTTCTCATTGATTTTATTTAAAATTCGATTTGACAAATCCAAAAATAGAGATAGAAAAATACACATCTCATGCGTCGTAAACGGGTAATAAAATACACATTTGTGAAGATTATTTCTCCAAAATCACAGTCGATACCACTTTCATTATCAGAAATAAAGATTCCTGCGTGTTGCTTATCTCTACTGTATATGTTCTCAAACGGGTGTCATGTCCTTCTCCATCTAGACTCCCTTCATCTTTAGACAAATCAACCATTTTTCAGACCGCAAGGATAAGACGCCCCCCTCCCCCCCATTAATGTTCACACAACCGTGCGTGACTCACACGTGCATAAACAGGTGAAAAATTTTCTCCTACGTTAACGTACACTCTCATACACATTTCTTGCCTCTTTATTTTATTAACCCTTTTTAGCCCTCAGTAACATACTGAGGCACAACTAGTTTAATTTATTATAAAAGAGCAAAATTTTTATTTATTAATATTTCTTTCGTGATAAATATGTTGGAAAGAAAGAGGGTTGACCATTTGCCCATTATTATCTCATCCCAAATTTTATCATTGCCGTTTCTCCAAGTGTTTTTAAACAATATTTTTTCAGCAACTACTTGTTGAGTGTGAAGTCTAACTGGATCGAATATTTCGTTTAACTAGTCTTAGAATTTTCCTGCGATACAAGTTCTTTGAAATCAAATCACTTCCATTCATTAATTCTATTTGTCTCAATTCTGATTGCAGTTTCATCTCCAGATGCTACCCACTTGTTTACAAAAAACCCCACCTTTTTTGAACCTAAAAAATGTTTATATTTAACTCGTTATGATTCCTGCACGAATCGAGAATTCAATCATCTGCTAGCGAAGCTGTTTTATTTAAAGTAGAATTAGCCATTTCTCCTCCCTGCTGAGTTGTCACCGAAGCAATTAACATTCATCATAGTTCTGTCGGTCGACGACCTTTAACAATTGTCCAAAAAACGATGTGTATGCCAATCTGACGTCGTCTTCTCAATATCACCGCACGTATTACGTATACCACCTGAAATGCATGTTTATCCTCTCTGAATCTCATAATGAAAATTTGTCATTTATTAGAGATATTGTAGCTACTTTTATTTTTGAGAGTAGTGGCAACCCTGGTAACTTACACTCCAATTATTTTTAACTTTATCTAAGAGCAAATTTTTTCAATTATGTACATCTTTCTTCTCTCAATGCAAATTTTCGCGAACCTAAATTACATTCACAACATTTAGGCGAACATTCTACACCCATAGCCTGAGTACTGAAGAAATTTTCCATTAATTTAACATTTAGGCGAAAATTAGTCTCAGGAATGCACTTTTTTCACTCTATTTCTCCCTTTGGCCAACTTAACTCCTTTTGTGGGATGTGAAAGAATTTAGCTTTCTTCGTTACGAACACTTTTTATGTATAATGAAAAATTTTAAACTTTCTGCATCGAAATTCTTTAGTTTTGTCACACAAAGTCGTGAAACATAAATGATAAGTTCCGAAACAACGAGACTCCATTTTTCCAATCAAATTTAAAGCACTTTAAGGACAGCGGAGTAGTCGACTACTATTTATACTCGAAAAATTATTCTTATAGGTTTTTCCTTCAGTAATAGTGAGCAAGGTTTGCGGGACATTTATTTCCTATTTGAAAATGCACTGTAAATATAATTTTTACTTATGCAAATATCGTGCATGGGTGTGTGATCTAACAAATTACAATTTTCTAATTTAAAGCTCTTTCTCGTCATTTTGCATAAACAGAAATTCGTTTACATTGACATTTCTTAACATTATAGGGTCATTCAGTTATAATGAAAATTGTATCAAAATATGCAGCTAGCGATTTTAGAAAAAGTGCAAACATTTTAAGAGATCGATTTATACCAATTTTATGTATAAAGCTTATCCTTAAAGAAGGGGCCGTAAAACATTTAGGGTTATAATGGACAAAACTGAATAGTGGGTCGTGAAGTAAGCGGAGAAAGGGAACAGTACTAGAAATAGAGCCTTTTACTCATCGTACCATTTTGCATCTTCTTATCTGCGTTAATCAATATTTGCACTAGAGTCCTGCGCGAATATGCTTTTTCCTACCCCCATTTTCCCACGCATGCAAAAATATAATCCGCTTTCGTCCACACTCACAATAAAAAAAAATTTGTCCTCGTCCCGCTTATTTACACTTATCCTCAAATTTTTGAAAGGATTTCTTGTGATAAAATAACACACACTAAAAAACAGCAATATAATTGAAGCTAAGAATTTTTTTTAATGAATTAAAAGATAGGTTTATAGAAAAATGAAAACCTTATTATATAGTATTCAAACTTTTCATTGCACAATATTTAAAAATAAAATATCATTAAAAGAAGAATGTTTCAAATATGTTCTTCTTTCATTTACTATAAATCTAATTAAGCTAAAGTCCTTTCACTTGTTGCACTTGTAGCCATTATTTAATGCAAGTGATGCTAGAAAAATATAAGAGATAGTACATCATGTGATAAGATGTAGGCTGCGTAGATGTTGTACTTTGGCCCTGTGTATTTGTAAGATTATCATAGAGAGATAAGTAATATTGCAATTGCATATACCAAGATCAATTATAAAGTATATTACGAAAAAGTTCGATTTCCATAATTTCAATTGGTTTACATTTCATTCAACTTACAATTATATTAGCCGAAACATAAAAAATTTTTGCCCGCGATCACCCGCTGCAGGACTTTAGTTTGCACAATAGTGAGTTATAATTAACTGTCATATTTTTTTGATTAATGCAGATAAGAAGATTTAAAACTTTCTAAAAGTGCCTCTTTTGTCTGCGAAAGGGATGAAGGTGTGTATTAAGTATAATAAGTGTAACAAATTAAAAAAAATTAATTTTACCAATTATGAAGAGAAAGGGGTACAAAAAAGTGAATGTTGTATTGTGAATATAAAAAGAAGAAATGAAAATTGTTAATAATGAGGATTAGGGACGTTAAATGCAGTGTAATATACGCCATGAATTTGATCGATAATATGTTTTATTGTGTAGTGTGCGATTCAGTTGGGGTGTATTACTGTGTATGTTGAATTTAGATGTGTGATGTACACGGTATGTGACTATTGGTATATGTGGTATCTATTTAAATTTAATATATCAAAAAAAGGTTATTTGAAATTGGTATGAAAATAAATGAAAATTACATTGAACGACAGTAGTAGGACAAACATGCACTAAGTTGCAGACTACTAGCACTTATGGAAGAACCTGCACAGTAACGTGAAAATTTCTAAGATGGATTATCGAGATATTTTCTCTAGTTTAAAGCTTTTTACTTGCCAAGAAATAGAGACGGAGGCTGATGTCACGGTTTTTGGCCGGACCCCATGTTGGCTCCTTACATCAAATACCTATTTTACTGGATTTAAAATTTACTCGAAACTTTTTATAATTTAATTTTTTTGAGTGGGTTTTGCATCCAGGGGAAAAAATATCTCTCTTATCTGGACGGATGAATCTTAGACCAAGAGCATTCTTTATTTGTGGTCTCTGTTGGCATCGGAACGTGAAAGCACCATAAAATTTCAGAATTCTAAATATCAATAAGTAATTCTCATGAAAAAAATTGATAAGTTTTAAATTTTTTAGATTTAAACCTATTTCTTTACAACTTTTTAAAAACTTGGCCCTTGTTTGACCCCCTCACTTTTGAAAATCTAGAACTGCCACTGCTTGATAGGTATACATTATATCTATTAAATGTTAAATCTTTATTAAAAACTAATCTTATATCTTTTTTGTACAATTTATTTTTGAATCGATATATTTCTATTTGATAACAATTTCCTGCTCGCTATTTTTTTTGTCTTTCGCAATATAATAAATAAAATGGAGAAATACTTAAATTTCTAACTGAATTATATCAAATTTTTAAATAATATGTAGTATTATATTTTATTCTCTTTTTGCTGTGAATTAAATATTTTTTCCTTAATTAAACATATTCTTTTGTACTTTAGCGTTGTTGAGTTTATTAAAACTACCGTTTTAAAACCATTATATTTATCTAATAACGTTAATTTAGAATATAGTTTTGATATTTCTTTTAATACCATTGATTATAACTATAGAGCCTACTAAACTTTTAATTTTATCTCAAACATTTCTAAAATGTTAACCTTTTTTAAAATTTCTATTCAGTCTATAAGTCGACCCCCAAAATGAGAGTAATTTTTTTACGATTTTTGCTAATATCTGAGGTATAAGTTGAACTCTAAAATACAGAACTCGACTAAATTGTCAGCTAGACTAAGCAGCAGTGTAAAAGTTACCATATATAAAACATATTGTAAAAGTAGTTCTACTTACAATATGAAATGATATATAAGGTAGTATTAACATAAATCTCTAGTTTTCATACTCACTTTCACTTCTTTTTCTCTCTAATTTAGTCTGTTCCCAACTCTCCTACTAACCAGATAAAATTCTTTACCTTTGATTAATAGCAATTTTAAGGTAATGGTAGTTCTATTACATTATTAGTGTCGAATTAGAATATGATTGTAAAATGTGTTTTTTTTCTAAAAAAATTAAAAAAAGCAGGCGATATTTTCTAAAATTGAAAGAACAGAATATTTTCGGAAAATTTATATATGTATATAAAGTGAAATTATATATCTCCTTCCCACTCTAAAAAAATTCTAAATGATATTATATAATAATCAGAGAAATTTTGATGAAGCAGTAAAAAAAGTAAATCATTCACTAAAAAAAATTTTTAGTGGGGGGGGGGGGGGGAGATAACAGAAAAGTACCGTATTTACATTAGTAGCTACATGTATTTACATCGGTAGTTACCGCACCGAAGCTGTCGTCGGTATTAGCCTAAGGTTATGCGTAATATGCCACAAGATTTAAAGGTTTGTATTTTGTTACCCTTATATAAGTCGATCCTCAATTTTGGGGGGCTAAAAAGTCGACTTATACACCGAAATATACGGTAATTTTTTTAATTCAAAGATATTCTGTTATCCTTTGTATTTTTGTGCGTCTTAGGTTTGCCCAGTGCCGGATTAACATAGTAGCAGCTGCTACAAGCCCCGTGCTTAGTTGAAAAATGCGTCAAAAAAACCTTTAAAGTTTTCTTCAATTCTTCTTTTATATTTCCTCCTTAAAATAAATTTTTGCTCTTGAATTTTGGGTTTTTATCTTCTTTGTAAAATCTAGATCGATTTTATTAAAAAAAATTTTTACTTCCTAACAATCATTTGTAAATTTAATCGATCTGCTACATGCCCCGCACTTGGTAGATCCGGCACTGTTTCGAAGTTATCAATTTAAAGAGTTTGTCAGATACATATCCCACTTTTACTTCCTATTTTATTGGACGTTTAATAACAAAATTCTGCGAATATACAAGTGGTAGTTTGGTTAAACCATAAGTCTACTGCAATTTTGTGTGCACTCTATAGCACCGAATCTTAATCGTTTAAATTAGTATTCCTTCTTGATTTATTGGTTAGCAAATTCATTGATATTTTTATTAGGACCAATAATTGAGAATCTTATGAATCGTGCTTTTTCATATATTGGCATTGGAATCGTAGCTAGAATATTTACTACCCTCCCCGATACTTTTATTCAGATATTTTGAATTGTTAAAGGAAGATACTTAACTGGCCAAGCATTTGAAATCTAAAACGTTTGAATCTTTGCCTAATATTACCTATAAATTTTTAATTCACATTTTTATGCTTGAAAATCAAGATCTGTTGTTTAAAATTTTAAAAAGCTCCGTATAAAAGTACAGACAATTCGGATACAACCAATCCCCGATTAAATAATGTCGTAGCCCATATGCTTCCTTTTTAAGGCCTACACAGCAGATATAAAGTATAGGAATTTTACACTTTTATTTCAAATATTTTTTGCTATGTATGACTATAAAAATAACTCATAAGCTATACTTAAGAGGGAGAACAGATACAACATTTTGGTATCGTCCCATCCAAGTTTATAAATATTTCTTGAATCTTTGAATTGTTTATGAATTAAAAAGTGCATCCAAACATTTTATCATTTTTTAATTTAAATAGGGCTGGCTAGCTGGCATGAAATAGGCAATTTCTTCAAAGCTTTTGTTTTTAAACTGGTGGCTCCGGCTTAGGCTCGTGCTCCATAGCTTGTCAATTTATTTGGTATGACCGCTACCATGAAACATTAGCTCAAATGCAGTTTAGCAAAATTCTTATTTTTAAATTATTTTATACAAAGCATCAAGTTCAACTAAATTTCAGTCAAAAATTTCCTCTACAAAATCTTCTTTTAAGCGCGCAGATCAGAATGAATAATACGAAGAGCCGAAAACAATGGTTCCACATTACTAACTTGAGTTGGGTGCGATGCAGTTTCTGCATTTGCCACATATAATCTCCTAGACATTCAACCTAGATGACCTATCTATTTTCTCCATTTCATTTAAAGCATAGGAGAAGTTGAGTTTAAATTTAGAAAGCAAATTTAGTTTAGATTTAGAATGTCTACTTTCTATCCCTATTCGGCGACGCTTGGTTTCGATATCAAAATGTTTCTCATTAGGTAAGCGCTTAAAATTTAGTCACAGTCCTTTTATAATTCACAAGTGAACCTTCAACTCATTTATGTAACATTGGATGATTTACACTTCATTTTTAATCGAGATCGCTTAAGATCTCAAAAGAGTCGATCAAAAAGTAGATGAAAATGAATTTCTCTAAAAAAAAAAAAGAGAAATTTTTGGCAAAAATGGGAAATATTTTTTTATGATATATAATTAATTTGTTTGTATATGAATATACAAATTATTGAAATAATTTGTTTGTAAGTTAAAGTTTATTAATTTTTAAGTCAAATAGCTTAACAAATGTCAAATAAGTAAATTTTTAAATCAATTAGTTTGTGATTAATTGCTGTTAGTTATTTCTTTTGTTAATAGGAGGTTGATTCATTACTTAGCTAGTAAGTCAATTGAATTTCTTGTAAATCTGTCCATGAATTTGTTAAAATGTTAAATGATATATTAATCTAATTAATAGTTTTATTGTTCTTTAGTTTATTAATTGATTTTTTTAATAATTTTTCAATTCTATTAATTGGTTTGTTTTATTCTTTTTTTAAAATAGTAAAATAATAGTATTCCTATTCAACATGAGATTGATCAATGGTTTTATTAGTTTGATTAAATAAAAATTAATCCATTAGTTTGGTTTTGTTACTTATTTATTTAAACTGGTATATCTGTTCCTATATTGGTTAGAATCTGTTAATTAGTTATTCAAATAGTTGATGAAGAAATAACTTTTCAAATTTTATGCTGTTTTCTATCCCTTTCTGGCTCTGATTCCACTCGATATGATAAGCTTTCATTTCTTTGGAGACTGATGTCCTAAAAAGCCTAGTTTCTCTTGCCATTTCTTATCCAAATTGGACTTTTGTACTTAAAATTTTATGTAAATAGACCACATATCTTGACTTTTTAAGCCTGATTTTTTTTTATCACAATGATAGTTCCTTTATTGTCTTATTCCATTAACGTTGAGATTATAAAATTTTAGCACATGCACCACATTCTTTAAACTCAAACTTAGCATGCCTAATTACTTTTTCTCTTATCTAATGTTTGCATACTGCTGTTCCATTGTGCCTGAAAGAGTTAAAGTGTTTTTTATAAAAGTATATAAAGCCAATCCTATTAATAATCTAAATTAATGAATATAAAATTTTTTACAAGGAATCAAAACCTTTTCAGCCACAATGCGTCACCAATGGCCCATGAAATGCAATGAAATTTGCCAATTTTAAGTTATAGTCAAATATAACAAGTAAAAGTAGATGAGATTAAGTAATTTGATACAAAAGTCTTTGAGGATCAGTGTGACACCATTAACGCAAAAAATGAGAAAGTGTGCTTTAAACATATAAAGAATAGTTTTCAAAATTCTGGTCCTCGAAATCGTCTGTCCTAATTAAAACTTCCCCAGCCCCTGTGAAAAATACCACTGCAAAATATTCCCAATAAATTTGAGCCGACGAAAAATCCGCCCCTCCCCTCCAATAAAAATTTTTTATGAGCTTTCATACCAAAATGTTCGGACCTAAACCACATTAATGCCGTTGTAAGTTTGGCCAAAATTGTGGACGCGAAAGTTTCTGCAAACTTAACTAATTAAGTAGTAAAAAGGCGTTTTGGTCAAAACCGTAAGCAATCTGCCTTTTTCAGCCTCATAATTCTGGTGAAAATCTTTTAGCCCACTTTGAACCAGCATTGCATTCTAAACACACTTGTTTGTTTAATATATCAATTTTTTTCATTGTTCCATTCCACAAATTTCAAATAGCTTTCTTTTTCCAAGTCCTTAGCGAGTATGCCGTCCATCCATCTCCCAAAATTGCGTGTAGCTGTCAATTGTCAATCAAAAGAATGCATTGTTCTAATTCGCTTATGGCTTAAAATCCCTATAAGTTTCATCTAGATTATATAAAATAAAGAATGTCAACGGTAATCGGAGGTATTGAAGACATTTGGAAAAACACTCATTTCGATTTTTCAGCTTGTAAAGTTGGCTTTCAAGTTTCACTTATTGCGCAAGAAAAACAATATTGCTATTTCCCAGACAATAATGTAAGTTTTCTACCTTTTTTGAGGGGGGGGGGGCAAATTTCCGACGGGTTTTTTTTCCTAGAACCTTCCAACTGATGAATTGGGAACTTCATTCAAATTGAAAAACAAACGATATATTTCCGAAAACTAATCTAAAAACTTATTGTAATTGTGCGTACAAGGTATAGTTTAGTTATAACTGAAAATGGTATCTTCTATTCGATCATAATCACTTACACTGTGTTTCGGCTATTGAAGCCTCATTAGTTCCACTTTGTATGTTCAACCCCACTTTGAGTAATAAGATCATCAAAGCTAACCCTTGACGCCTAGTTGGTTGATGCTTATTCACAGATACTAGAGGGCAAATTCAAACCTCATGGCGAGAACCTCAAAAATTCTCAAAGTGGCTTTGAACACACAAAGTGTGACTGATGAGGCTTCAAAAGCCCAAGATACAAGAGAACTAAACATTTTCAGTTATAACTAACTATACTATGCTGAAAAGGACTGGAAATGCTGCCTACCCAAATATAAAATAATAATAATAATTTTATTTTTTGACCGAAAACATCCTTTTTCATCAAAATTGAATGCTAGAAAAGACATTGCTTGATTATCGATTAACTTAAGCACAATTGAAAATCGAGGGATGCTGTGATAGCTACCACATATTTTTAAAGGAGAGCCATCATATTTAAGAAAATTTATAATATTTTTCATCTCTTTTGAAGGATGAAGGAAAAGTTTTTAAAGGCATTGTTGTTTTTAACATAATATTATTTAGGGATATAATGAACATTACCTTATAGATTTAACACACTTGCTATTTTCGAAATATTGACTCTGTTTCTGAATTATATTTAAAATTCGAGTTGGTTCATTTTTACGTCCAGTTTAAATTGTTTGAAATGAATGAAGAAATAAAAAAACAAGCTATAGAAACACTGACATCCTTCGACCAATCCCTATGCTTGCGATTCCGGTCTTTGTTTGTTCTGCGTAATACGGGTGGAAGAGATAGCATATGTGCGATTAATGAGTGCTTCAAGGACCCTTCCAACTTATTGAAGCATGAGTGTGCCTATGTTCTCGGACAAATGCAAGATCCATTCGCCATCCCCTTCCTTATCTCCATTCTGAAAGATGAAAATCAGGATGTCATAGTTCGGCATGAGGCTGCCGAAGCGATAGGCGCTATTGCCTGCGACACGCCCGAAGTTATCCAAGTCCTTAGCGAGTATGCCGTTCATCCATCTCCCGAAATTGCGTGTAGCTGTCAATTGTCAATCAAAAGAA
Organism: Nectonema munidae; assembly: GCA_030549495.1. Taxonomy (NCBI): domain Eukaryota; kingdom Metazoa; phylum Nematomorpha; class Nectonematoida; family Nectonematidae; genus Nectonema; species Nectonema munidae. The sequence goes on along the minus strand of JAUIRK010000859.1, from coordinate 363,948 downwards.
TGCATTGTTCTAATTCGCTTATTGCTGGTGCTGATTCGTCCCTTCCTTTCAACTCGATCGATCCAGCTCCCCCTTTCTCAACATCAAGAAGCTTGAAAGAGTTGGAGGAATCCTTATTAAGCGAAGGAATGGATGACCTGTTTCTGCAGTATAGATCACTCTTTACCCTAAGGAATATCAATTCAAATAAATCTGTTGAAATCATTGGAAAAGCTTTGAACAGCGTCACCAACGATTTGTTCCGACATGAAATAGCCTTTGTGCTTGGACAAGTCGCTAATCCCATCTCTATTCCCCACCTTCTACAAAGTCTGGAGGACTTGAATGCGAATGCAATGATCAGGCATGAATGTGCAGAAGCGCTGGGCGCAATAGGCACTCCTGAATGCGTCGCCATTTTGAAGAACTTTTTGAATGACGAAGCCGTTCTCGTGAAAGAAAGTTGTGTAGTCGGTTTGGACATCATCACTTACAACACATCTCAACAATTTGCTTTGATAGAAGTGCCTGCATAAGAAGAATGGAACGCTTTTACGCTTTGCACTTTACATTTCTTTCCTTTGTCTTTGAAAATAAATAATTGGAGCTTGGTCTTTCCAAGTACTACTCCAACACTGTTTGAATTATGGCTTGTTTAGTTTTCATATTTTTCGAAAAATGTCGTCATAATCACAAGTAAAGGGGGCTTGTGCACTTTTGTTCATGACATAAAGATTTTTACCATGTAAATCGAGACATCAATACAGGGGCGCACATCCTCAAAATTTTTGACGGGAGGGGCGAATTTTTTTTATAATTCTCAAATTTATTTTAAAAGACTTTTTGTCGAATGAAAACGCCACCATTATAATCGAACATAACAACTGCACTGTCAGCTCCCAATCCCACTATAACTGCATTGATAATTCTTCATGTCTACACTCATCTATTAGGATCGAGTACATTCCCGCTTCTTTTATTTAGTCTCCAATCATCTGGGGCTAGAAATCCTAGAAATTCTTGACAGGGTTGTGAAGACAAAAATTTGGAGATTTATAGCTTTTTACAAATTCTTGCATTCCATAAAAATAGGATATATGGCTAACAAGCTTGATAAATTCATCCCATTCACCAAAATTCGATAAATCCAAAGTTTTATTATGCTCGCAATAAGGTATCTCACGTTCCTTCGGATTACGGACAATTTTAGTATAGCATCGATTACGGACAATTTTAGTATAGCATCGATTACGGAGATATGGCAATTTACTCCACATACACAAATTAGTTATAACAAATTTAATTAACCTGAAAATGTAAAAAAAAAAGTTGAAATTGTCATTTATTTTTCAAAATCAAAAAATAAAAAAAAAAGTTTTTGTATTAAATTTTTTGGTCGTTAGTGGATTCGAACCGGATTCCTTTAAACATAGGTACCATAGGGCATAGGGTGTTTTCATCGAGAAGGCACAATTGCGCCGCTTTATCGAACTATGAGGAAAGCAGGCTTGATGCGGGATCGAACCCAAGACCTTGAGAAATCAAATTATTTATCATTATAATATCATTTGATCATTATTTTCTTCGCAGTCGTCTTTTCTCTGTTTTTAGTGCAATTTTATTTGTTCTTACCAATGGAATCAGAACATAGTTCAAGTTCGTTCTTCGAAGAAACAACAGATTCGAATGAAACTTTTAGTAGTTTTTTCAAGCGATAGAAATAGATGATTTGATTTCATCAGATCAATTAGAGTATAGTTTGGAGCCATTTACGAGCACACGTGGAAGAACTCTATCTGAGAATATTAGAGACATCATAACTGTGCCACCTGGTCTTGCTTCTGGTGAAACAGACATCTTAAAAATTTTCCACATGTTCTTCACTCAAAGCATGGTTAATTTTATATTCATGAAAACAAAGTTAAAAATGCAACTCAATTATGGATAAATTTTAATTTATTGTATTTGTGTTTGGTAATTCGTTTTGGTCAAAGTAGCTTGAACTAAAACTTGATTTTAAAATATTTTTGAAAACGTTAAGCCTATACATAAGTTTTTATTGCTATATACAAAAGGGACGTACAGAAAATTATTTAAGGGCAGGTGCTCAAATAGAGAAAATGGCTGAAATATACGCATACCTCTATAAAGGGCAATTTTAAAACAGGAGAAAAAAGGGCTGGTGCTTGAACACACAAGCACCCCCCCCCCCCCCTGCCCGTCCCTGATATACAATACTTGTTTACTAAACTATTTGATTTATGATAATTTCAGTTTCAGAACTTTTGTCCACATACGTATTCATTATACAAATTTCTTTTTGAACTCAATAGAATTCTAAGCATGAACAAAATGAAAATTTTAGATATTTTAATTTTGAATTATAATTTTAAGTTTTCTAATAAAACAATTTAACTGAATTGAATTCGTGGTAAATCTCTAATATCTTTGTAAACGTAACTTGATAGTGTATCATAGGAAAATAATCAAATAAAACGGTGCCTTGGCTTCTTGATATTTGAATAGCACTAGTATAAAACACTACTTGAACATTTTTTGTTTTAGAAAAAAGCACCCTAATTTAAAATATTCTTTTGAAAAGTTTGAATCTTACCATTTTTTGGCTTATTTTGGATGCTTACTTCATATCGGTCAATGTATGGATCAAAGCAGTGCCCGCGCTAAGCAAAATTTTTATTATGAATGCTAGATGTTTGTCATATTTTTTAGGGTTTTTAGGGGAGCTTGAAAATTAGATGGGGGGGGGGGGGAGTGGGGGGCTTGTGCCCCAAAATTTAATAGGTAGCGCGGGCTCTGGATAAAAGAGTCAATGTTACTGATTTATATAATGATTCATTTGGAAGCCCATTTCTGAAAGCTGCTCTAGCAAGAGATATGTTTTTTTTAATTCAAATTTTTTAATGCTTTGATGATAAGCGTCAAAGAAATCCTAGCGATAAGCTTTCAGCAATTCGAAAGCTCCATGATCACTTTTATGACGTGTTTTCTTTGTACTGGACACCTAATGCTTCGGTTACAATTGACGAACAAATAGTTTGTTTCAGAAGTGGATGTAAACTAAAAGTCTATGATCCTAAGAAGCCTGACCATTATAGCATTAAAATTTATCATTTATGTGATTCAGAAACGTTTTACTTTTTGAAACCTCAAATTTATATCACCGGTTTGCCTGATAAAACATACTTTTCTTCTTTTCAAATTTCTCAAAGGCTAATGACACCAATCTCCCAAAAGGGGCGGAATTTTTATGAACAGGTTTTTTACCTCTTTAGAATTTGCTAAGTGGGCTCTAACAAAAGACTACACAGTTGGCGGAACTGTGAGGCATACAAGAAAATTTGTACCAAAAGTTTTCCAACCTTAATATTTAAAACATTGAAACTAAATGAATGTGAATCGCACACGATATACTGTAAAGATGCCTCACTTACAGCGTACATACCTAAAAAACACGCCAAATGTGATTTGTTTATATGTTGTCATCACAGTACAGAAAGCAAATCATCACTTCAAACAGAGATGGTAAACCTCATTCTTTGTTGGAGTACAATAAACATAAAAGTTGGCTGTTGCGGCTTTTTCTAACTATCTTGATCTGTCTTGTCTAAATGCTTATGTAATCTCTAAACATAATTCTCCAACACCTTAAATCAACTTGAAAACAAAATCTTTTCTTTCATTTTTTAAATTTACTTCTGTAGATGTTCAATCATCATCTAACCGTAGAGGATTTTGCTTCAATTGTCTTCCTAAAAAGATTCGATCTACTAGAAAATGCAAAACTTGTTCCAAGTTTATTTGCAAAGCCCCTTCAAACTTCACTTGCAATTCCTGCTTATAAGTTCTGCTTTTATTTGTTTTCTAATACTTCCTTTCAATTGCCGCTCTATTTTTTGGTTATAAAAAATTTTATTATAATTTTCAAAAAATTTTAACGCCATCTATACAAAAAGTTTAAAATTTTTAAAAATATTTTTCAAATTTTCAATCTCATGCTTGAATGCATGTTATAAAAAAATATAAATACCACTTTTAAAAGACTTGAAAATAAAGTGAAATTTACATAGTACTGAAAAAATTTTGATAATGGAAAAATTTCTTGCAATTTTCATTTTAGTTTTATGGTGGAGTAAATTGCCATACGTTCGTAATCGGAAGGTTATAATAAAATACAGACACTGTAACAAAGCTTTCCAAAAGTTACGTTTTTTGACCAAAATAGACTGGCGATCTAGATCCAAAATTTAGTCAATAGAACAAGTTATGTCTGATTTTATCTGTTTTGCAACTTTGAGATCGGCACATGGAGAGACAGTGGTCACTACTGATCCTATTTTTAATAAGGCATTTATTCCTTTATTGGTTTTCGACAGTTATTGAAACCGATGTTTACAAATGCTTTTTCAGATTTGGATATTCTCGTACTGAAATAACTCCATGCGTAACTAAAAGCTTTATTGCTAAATATGCTATACATCAACCAAATGACTCTAAAAACGATCTCTTTTGTAACTTTTTAAGGAACAAAAATTTTGGTTGAGCCGGTCCAGTATTTGGTTTTCCAAGGTCAAAATTTCTCTGTCTTATGAAGACTACACTTGCATTAGAAGATCCATTGGTTAACATGTCAGACCTGATTTGTCCGACAAGCCCCTTATCCCATATAATTTAAATTGTAACGAATTTGTTTTCTCCCAGTTATTCTGACATTCACATTTCGACACCGCCACTGTCTTCAGCAAACCAAATGCTCTCATGCCTGTCTGTATAATTTTTTAATCTGAAAGACCAATGATGCGATTTTATTTTTTAAGACGCACCCACTTAATTGACTGTAAACAGTAATTGAAAGAATTATGACAGCAACAGATCACGAACACAGCTATCGAGAGAGGAAAAAAAGCTGACAGAGGAGAAATCATCTCCCTCGGAACGCGATCTACAACAGAAGATAGTGACAGCTTGGAGAATCGTTATGATGAAATCACACCTCCCACTACTTATTGAGTAACAATCAAGCGCGCTAGAGAGAGAGTTCTTACTGCTCTCAAGTTCATCAAAAGCTACACCCAGTCAGATACTCGTCACTACTACAGCATAACTATCGTGAATGTGTGTGAAAAAAAAGAGTGTAGAACATTTGCTACAATTCCTTACCATCCCCTATCAACGGGCCTGATTACATGAAAATGATAAATACAAGGAGTGCAAAATAAACTCTATAAAAATTTTACCCATTGGATTCCAAGAAAAGCAGGCAATAATTAAGTTATGGAAAATAACCTAAGATACTTTTACTGTGCTTACACAGTACCTTATGCGCTAGAGCCAATCGAACTGCTTGAAATTATAGAGAATACTTTCTGCCCCTCAAAATAAAGTATCTTATATAGTTATATGCTATGAAAATTATTTGACCCCCCCCCCCCCCTTGTGAAAAATTTGTGGGCCTTTGTTCAAATTCCTCGCTTACATTACTGCCTCTGATCAACTATAGCTCACATGCATATTGACTATTTTATATGAAATGGACCCGAAATTAATAAAAACGCGTTGGATTTTAAATATCGCTTTAAAGACTCCTCCTCAAAACAAGAAAAGAAATGGCGAAAATCTACTCACAAGGAAAACAAGTCTTTTACATAATTGAAATAAATATAGCGAATCGAGAGAATTCACGTTTATTGGAAAACGGGCATCACTTTATTATAACTATTTTTATTGTAGATTTGCTTCCTTATTACGAGTGGGAAGCCCATCTTAACAAAATTAAGGCTTTGATCGCTGCAACCATATTATTCCATCTTTTTCAATTGTATTTATTTCAAATCTAACTTCCTTTTTTGCGTAAGTTATATCCTACCTTATAAGGTCAGCAGCATCCTCTAAGTGTCTTATAGCGCTCGCTACATTTCTGTGTGAAGGCATACTAAGTAGATTATTATCTTGCAAACTAACACAACCTAAATGCAATATCTACACCTACACGCCCTCACAAAAAAGATATGATGATGCTGATGGTCAAAAGTGCAATGCACAAATAAATATTGCGGCAGCCTTCAGCAACCACCTTGCAAACATTATTATTCATCCACTTAATTATATTTTAGAAAAGAAATTTAAAGAATTTGCAAAAACTTACCTTCTTGAAGCATGCCTAATGAAGACTTATACGTGTATGCATCCGCTATAATTGAGGATTTAGAAAAAAATAAGCATTCAACCTTCAAGGAGTGTGTTTATAAAAGCGAATTTCAAAATAAAAAAATTTTACTCGCATTTTTATCAAACTACTCAAAGAAAGTTGAGGCTGTGCAAAAAATAGTTGAAAAGCAGCGCTGCTTGAAAAAAATTCAAGGCTTCAAGTACCCCATATTGAATTTAATTGTGTTTGAAATTGCATTTGGCAAAGGTATTAGGAGTCTGCCAAAAAGATACAAAGTTTTCAAAGTTTATGCAAAAGACATTAAAAGAAGTGTTGGCAAAAAAGATGGAAATTCCTCAGAGGCATCCCCATTTTTGCGACCTATCAGTGTTAGTGGCAAAATCGGGACACTCAAATACGCACGAATAAACAGCTTGAAAGCGAGCAAAGAAGAAGTGGTAAAGGAATTGACGCACACCCTCAACTACCACATGATCAGCAGCCCCGATTTAGCCGAGAAGGATCGCGCGAGAGCGTTTATTTCAAAAATGAAGGTAAAGGAGTTCTACGTTGACTCTGACGTTGAGAATATGCTGGTGTTTACTTCGATTTCTGGATTGCATGATTCGTCACTGATAAAGTCTCACAAACTACTGATTCAGGATAAATTCAGTTGTTTGTCGGCTCTCGCTTTGAATCCCCCGGAAAGGAGTCACGTGATTGACGCGTGTGCCGCTCCCGGTAACAAGACAACCCTATTGGCCGAACTAAAAAATAACAAAGGCAAAATATTTGCTATTGAAAAGGATTTCAAGCGCTTCTCAATCCTGTCCTTGAATGTGATGAGTTCTTACGCAAGTTGCGTACAATGCACCCACTCCGATTTCCTCACCCTTGACCCCAGCGATGACAAATTCAGTCAGGTTAGCCACATCTTGGTCGATCCTTCTTGCTCTGGAAGTGGAATTTACAACAGAGTGTCCAAAGTCAATCTGAGCACAAGCTACTCGAGTAGGTTTGGAGCGGAGAGGATAACTGCTCTCCACAATTTCCAATGCACAATGCTGAAGCACGCCCTTTCCTTTCCCAGCGTGCGATTAGTGGTGTACTCCACATGCTCACTCTTCAAGGAAGAAAATGAGGAAGTTGTTTGCGATGTTCTATCGCAGTTCGAGCAAAGCTTCCGCCTTTGCGATCCCTTTCCCGGCAAGTTTCTCAATTATCGCTCCAACCTCTCTGAATCCTTAGCGAATGCGCCCTTTTGCTTAAAAAGTGACACCGAAGAAGATTTGTGTACTGGCTTTTTCATTGCGTGCCTTGAAAAAATCCAATAAATCATTTTTTGTACATATGTATTAGTCTATACTCTATACTATATTTGTAATTAATATAAAGTTGCGGGTGGAGGCACAACACTCTGTGAGACGCGAAGTTCGATGTAGTATGTCTCGAACATTTTTTTTAGCACGATTTTAGGTATTATATTTGTCAACATAATCAAAATTTCAAAATTCTGGTATCTATTAAACTCTGGAATCGAAGTCAGATTTTTTAAGTGTAAAAAGGAGTAAAAAACTTATCTAAATATTTGCATAAATTTTGCAAGCATATAGAGAGTGGGACTTCTTTAGTTGAGGCCGGAAGCAGGAGTTGCGGTTAAATTCATTAAGTTTTTAAGTACCATCCGATTTTTGTAAGTAAATCCTCTCAGATACGACTGATTTCTCCAACCATAGTCCAAAGGTCGTACTTGAGAAGAAGGCTTTATACATAAGTTTAACAAAAATTACACTTTAAAAAAATTTTTATTTACCCATTTACGGCCAATGTTCCTATTTTGGAACACAAGTAATTTCATTTTTGTCTGCTTTTTTCAATGACTTTGAATATAAATCGTCTGCGTTTATTTAGATATCGTCTGCTTTGCTTGGCCTTAAATGGGTTAATGTTCAAAAGAATAAAAAACAGAATAACTTATTATATGTTGCAATGAAATGTGTTAAAATGAACTCCTATTGTGATTGGGAACTCAGTTAGGGACACATATTAATAATGGCTCAGCTATTTATACAAAACAAAGTAAAATTAGTAGCTTTACTTTTATTACACTAATTTTACTTTGTTTTGTATTAGATAGCTGAGTCATTATTAATATGAGTCCCTAGCTGAGTGTCCAATCACAAGAGGACTTAATTTTGCATTACAATATAAAAAGTTGTTCTGTTTTTTTTTAAATTTTTTACCTGTAATTTTTGAAGTAAAACTCCAAATAACAAAAGACATGGTAGAGATTTTAGAAAGTTGTGTCTTCATCACATTAACGTTGATTTGAATGACGCTTTTTTTAAAGTTACTTTGGGATAAAGAAAAAAAAGTTAGATACTCTCTCACATTCACAAGGTGTAGGTTGTATAAATAAAAAAACTTTGAGTCCTAAATTTTATTAAATACCGACTACGACTACTATCCCTTTAAATTCTTCGATTTCCCAATCCTGCCTCATTATATGATACTTCAAATTATATTCTTTCCAAGAAAACCAATATAAAGTTATAAAAAAACCATAAAAAGTAAATGTCAAGCTACAAGACAATTTTTTTCTTGAAAAAATAATTCTAAATTCAATCGAGAACGTAAAATAAAAGAAGATGGCTGCAAAATTTGAATTAGGGGTTTCACGGAGTTTGAATAAGCCTCCGTCTCCACCAATGATTTTGAATTTTGTCAATTTTATATCATTTAAAGACTTGTTTGCCTTGTTTTCTTGTTTTACGGCTAAGTCTTAGACACCGATTCTTTTATATCATAATAAAAGCACTATAATTTGCGAGTGCTCCAATTCGATTACGATTAATGAATTGGAAAAACGCTTTTTATCATTAAAATGCACTGTTTTTATCATTTTGAACTCAACATTACATATTTTATTAATTAAAATAGAACCATTGATAGATTTTTCAGGTGATGAACATAAGCTCTATCTTTATCGCGTAATGAACAACACTAAAAAGTTTTCTAACGACTTTTCTTAAAGTCATAAGAATGCCCAAATTTGGTAGAAATAGTGGTTAGAGATAACTTTAGTACTTATTGATCATATGCGCTAGAAAGCCATTCTAAAAGAAACCCAAAAATATTTATATAAGTTTTTTTCAATGCACTGACATTCAACATATTGTAAATTATTAAAACCTAGTCTCTAATAATTTTTATCAAATTATGCATATACGAAACTAAAAGTAAGGGAGCCAACGATATATTTAAAAAGAATAAATATTTTTTGATTTGAACATTTTTCGATTATTTGACAAATATAATATTTAAAATCGTGCAAATTGCAAAGTAAAGGTAATAACCTTTGTAACATCGTATGAGGTAGCAAAATATGAACAGAAAGTTTGATATTTTTTGATTTTTAAAGAATATTTTTCGATTCTTTGATTACAGAATTTTATTTTGATTATTTGACAAATATAATATTTAAAATCGTGCAAATTGCAAAAATATAGGTAATAACGTATGCAACATCGTCTCCCGAATGAGGTATATCAAATCTTACATCTAGCAAAATATGAACAGAAAGTTGAACATTGGCTCCCTAGTCATTTGTACGTGGAATAGAAACCATCGTAGTATACGGTGATGAATCATCGTAGTATACAGGTTGGAGATGAAACATATATATTAGGATATGATAGGATATGATTACATAACAGAGAAGAGTTTCCTAAAACTCTTCATACTGAAAAAATATTTCTTCAAATATATTATTATTTTAAAGAATCTCGCATTATACAAATGATGTGTATGTGAGTTTAAGCAGGTCTGGCAAGACAAATATATATAAAAAAAATTGAACCAAAATATTTATGGTAAAATAAAGTTAATATTGTTATTCAGAATGATAAGAGAAATCTAAAAATGTATAATACTTATATATTTGTTGAATATATGTGAAGTCATAATTTTGAGACCGATTGAAAGGCCTGAAAAATCGAAAATTCTTAGAGAGTTTGGTACGCTGATTCCAAATATCTAATTTGTTTGAAATGAATCGAATGACATATTTTTTGCGGTCAAAGTTGGAAATTTTGTCATTTTATCAAGTACAGAGTCAAAAAAAGGATTTTAAAATTTTCAAACTTAAAATATTAATACATTTTCGTAATTAGTATAATATTACCTTTAAAATGAGATATTAAAATCGAAAATTTCATAAATTTAAAATTTTGTAGGGGGACGAACCCTTACAATTTTTTTAAAAAATATAAAGAAAATCAAATTCAGAAAGTTTAAATATTAGGTATATTTTATGAATATGCAAAAAAAATATGTAATTATCGATTTCACACGCTAAAATATAGTGAAAATATCAAAATTGTCCATATTGTTCCAAGGCTTATAAAAAAAATTTAGAAATTTTTTCAAAAACGAAACGAAATGCAAAATGCGGGTAAAAGAATGCTCTTTAAGATCGGCATGGTTTAAAAAAAATCTCGCATAAAGTTCTCTTTCAAAATTAAAATTTGTAAATTTTAACACAATTTTTTTTAAAATTATTAAAATCAAAAATATATATCAAAAATTTTAAAATAAAATGTAAGCAATTTTGAATAAGTAAATGTAAATATTAGAAAAAAATAATTTTATTTTAATTAAAAAAAAACGAGTAAAAATATCAACTTTTTTTTTTTAAATTTTAAAGAAATTTTTCCAATTTTTTTTCAGAAAATATTTTATTTATAAGTGTACTTTAATCCAAAGGAAAAATTTTTTAACTTCTCGTGAAAAAAAAAGTTTGGGTAAAATTTTAGTTGAAGTACTGGTCTATAAAATTAATTTGAAGTCATTTCACCTACACCACATGAAAGTACAAACGAAATAAAGTAGATTAACATTTTATACCCTCAAAAAATCTTACTATGGAATAGAAACCATCGTAGTATACAGATTGGAGATGAAGTTGTATATACCCCCGTTCAACCGTACAGGTTATGAAAATATTTATTACATAATAAAGAAGAGTTTCCTAACACTTCATACAGAAAAATATTTATGTGGGGTGCGTGTGAGAACCGAAAATTAAAATTATTTTTTAAAAATCTGGAAATAAATTTAGGTTTTTGTAGGAGAGTGGTTTATAATGAAAATAATAATATAAATTTATGGGGTTAATTATTGAGAAAAATTTAGTAAATCTTTTGATCTTTTTCTCTTCTCATTTTTTTTCAGTGAACTTATCAAAGCGCAATCCAAAATCTTTATTCTTTGAGGAATCAAAGTGGAAATTAAACCAGCACTTAAAATTTTGGTAAATAATTCAAAAGTTGTAAGTAATATAAAAACGAATGTTAATTTATAAAAAACAGAAAACTAAAATTATTTTATAAAAATCTACGAATAAATTTAGGTTCTGATAGTAGAGTGGTTTTATAATTGTGTTGTTACTGATTAAAGGTGAAAATTTGTCAAAATGTAACAAGCTTTAGTATTGCCAAATATAAAAAATATGCATCCCTCATCTGCTAATTAATGGTAATGAAGCCCATGGAATATAAAAACAATAAAATGGTATTTCTCAAGTACTTATGATATAAGTAATGTATTCTGAACGCCCATAAAAAATGCAATATAAAAAATATGCATCCCTCATCTGCTAATTAATGGTAATGAAGCCCATGGAATATAAAAACAGAAAAATGGTATTTCTCCAGTACTTATGATATAAGTAATGTATTCTGAACGCCCATAAAAAATGCTTTAATTTGGTATATCGCATGATGCATTTTGTTGATAAATGTGAAAGTTAAAAGCGTTTTAATATTTGACTAAAATTTAAGCTAGGAACACTACAAACAAACTAAGCGTACACTAGCCCGATAAAATAAACCACACACGCGTGCTAAAGATGTGGTGAAGCGAAGAGATAAGAATTGAGTATTGAAATATTTTCTTCATCAAAAAAAAATTGGAACGTGATTTAATTTAGTTTTTGGCTTCATTTTATTCTCTTTTCACATTTACGACCAAACAAAGAAGAGCCTTTAGTAATTCCTATTAATTTTATTGAAAATAAGAATTAGACTGCCTTTCCTTTGGGAACATTGGTCTAAAATGGGTTAGTGAAATATATGTATATACGAGTGTATCGCTTATCTAACAAATACGCCAGAGATTTATTTTTGATCAAACAAACCAAAATGAAAGCATTGCAAAACATTTTGCGCGCATCACCTCAATTCAACTCTTGTAATTCCTTTTTCCTTTCTCTTTCGAAAACCTATTTGAAAGAGTTGTGTTTGCTTTGTCCACAACGCTTTCGGTAGTGAGAGTGCTTTTTGAAAAAATATTCTTCAACTCGGTTTCTCGATCAAATGGAACTCTTTCAGGCTTTGAAGCCTTATCCGTACATTCAGCTTTTTTATCCCTTTCCCTTCGATGAAGCTCCACGAGAGATGTTTTCTCTTTAATATTTTTATCTGTTTTCGACTTTTTACTCGACAAAACATCTTTTTCACCACCTTCTCTTGCGTCATACGAATGTTTGAGGGGTGTATCTGATTTTTTGACAGATTTGCTACTGATTCCACGATTAGAGTTGCTACTTGAAGAAGAATCAAGCAAGGATTTTGATTTCGGGTGAATCATCCAGTCTTCTCTTTCAAGTTTTTTATCTTCAGTTGCTCCAGTCAACTTTTTCTTTTGATCTTCAGCTCTACGTTCTATCTTTTCTATGAGTTTACAACTGCCTCCAACTTTTTCTTCGACAGCTGCCATTAAACTGGGATTAGGACCAACGATTTCAACATCATCATGATTATTTACTTCAATTTTGTTATTTATTTGTTGTAAAAAAGCTGCTTTTATAGAATCGGGAAAATAGGGACCTTTTATCACTGATGATTCCGCCTTCTCGCCATTAAAATTATGACAACTCGATTGTACAGAATCAGGAATAGGCGGACCGAAATCATCATCATCATCATCTCCTTTTGTGCTATTCATTTCAAAAAATTGTGACCTTGAAAGAGTGGACTCCAAGGTAGTCTAAAAATATAATTGTAATTTAAATGAGACACATTCTTGTTATATGAAGAAAGAAGAAAGTAAGACGAAGTACTTTATTGCAAAATAAATTTATTCACCAGTCATTCATGGGATACACACCGGTTAAACACGCTTTGCAATGCCCAGCAATTTGTTTGCCTTTGCGCTTCCTATTTTTATCAACGGCATTTTGTAGGCCTTCCAGACTGAGGTATTGCAAACTGTCAGCACAAATGTTTTTAGCAAAAGTGTCCACATCCGGGTATCGATTCGCCACCAACTCCTCTCTACTAGGAATGTTTATACCCATGTAGCACGGATAGCGGATAGCAGGAGATGCAATCCTAACGTGAACTTCTCGTGCCCCAAACTTCTTAAGCATTTTCACCATTAGGCCGGTTGTCGTTCCCCTTACGACAGAGTCATCGATGAGTACGATCGCTTTATTCTTGACGTTGTCGACGATGACTGAGAATTTTTGACTGACTGAGATCTCTCTCATGCATTGACTGGGCTGGATGAATGTGCGACCAACGTACCTATTTTTGGAAAAGACATCAATGAATGGGATGCCACTTTCTAGAGAGAAGCCTAGAGCGGCAGGGGTTGCTGAATCCGGGATAACGCTAACAAAATCGGCGCATATCTCTTTCGATTCTCGCGCCAAAATTTTACCACTTTCAAACCTGACAGAATAAACACACTGACCCTCAAAAATTGAATCTGGTCGAGAAAAGTAAACGTACTCGAAGATGCAGAACGCAACATTCGCTCTTTTCACGACATGCATCGTGATTGGCCCATCTTTACTTATTTTCACAATTTCTCCAGGTAGGACTTCTTTGTGGTACACAGCGTTTATGGAGGAAAAACAGCAGGATTCAGAAGCAACAAGCCAGTAGTCATTCATTTTTTCGCACTCATCGTTTCCTCCATTCAAGGCTTTTTTGGATGTTGTGTTTGTGTTGGTTGCGAGTTCATTGCCGAAAGGTCGAATATACCCTAAGCACAGAGGGCGATTGCCATAGGCATCTCTTACTGCCCAAATGGTGTCCTTGTGCAGGAGTAAAAGGGAATAACTGATGTCACTTTCTTTCATGAAATTTTTGATTCTTTCAAGCCAATTGTAGTGTACGTCATCAGTGGTGTCGCCATTCGTCGCAAGGTTGCAGGGCGGTTGGGACAAGAACTGGGCAATCAACTCGCTATCTGTGTTCGTAGTCAAGCCGATGCCTTTTTCAAGGAGTTGCTTGCGCAGCTTATTCACATTGTACAACTCCCCGTTGTGAGCTATGCTGATGATGCCTAAGGAAGTGTGCACGACAAAGGGCTGGCAATTGATCATGTCGGTGCCTGCTTGTGTAGAATAACGCGTGTGCCCGATTCCAACATCTCCTTTCAGGGTTCGTATCTTTGCTTCGTCAAATGCTTGACCAACCAAACCCTTTACTTTGACGATGTTAAAGGAAGAGGGTGATTGACAGGTGGAAGAATCATGGGTCACAATGCCACCACTTTCTTGTCCTCTGTGCTGAAGCTGGATTAGAGCGTTGAATATGATATTTCCCACGTCGCTCGACTCACACTTTACTTTTTTCGTAGCAATGCAACCAAAAACGCCACAAGCTTCATTCATAAGGCAATCAAAGCGCAATTATGAACTTAAAGAGAAAATATTATTTTTAAAATAAAATAACAAATGTGAAAGCCTAATATTTATGGAGCCGGCAGTATCATACTTGCTCATCCTTACTGCTGCGAACGTGCAACCAAACTTTTACGCCCTAAACCTACGAGCATTTTTGAAAAGAAAAATGTTGACTCCGTTTCAAATAAAAGTGTTGCTTGGAGCGACTGACTGCGCTGATATTGAGATAGCGTAATTTGTAGATCAACAAGAAGAAGCCATACTTTCAGACAGGATTGGGGGTGGGGGTCAGAGATTTTAAATGGGTAGGAGTCTATTTTTTACGTATTAAAAAATCCTATAAAATTTCTTTTTTTAAAATTTAAAATTTTAAAGTATTTTAAAAGAGATGACAAAAATTAATCAAATTATTAGCTTCCAGTCTTTGGGACTGTTTAGGCTTACTGTCAAACCGGTGTTTTCACTAAGCTTTTTCGAAGATTTCCCGCCGAAAAATTAGCCATAGGGTCAGGTCAACCGCTGAAAAATAAAGAGTTTAAAGCCATGACTTATTTCTTATAGAAATTAAGAATTTATACCATAAGGCAGAGGTTTTCAACAAGTGTTTCGCGGCACATTAATAGCGCAAACGGTTCGAAATTGGGGCACGTATTTTTGTAGAAAACAAAGTTTCAAGTTTATTCTCAATAGTTATATTTATAATATTTTTATATGTATAGTTTATAAGTTTAGTATATATTATTTGATTATCATAATATTCCCTTTATTTTTCATGTATTATCAGGTGAATATGAATATTTTTTATTTTAGCGGGTAAAAGTACATTTAAATTATTTGAATATGTATTTTTCATCATTGAATCTTCATACTCTTATGCTTCTTTAGTTTTTGCACTTTTGCACGCTTTCCCAACATACATGCAATTTTCACATATAAACATTGCATTTATTCGTCCCACATAAAACACAACATGGCATACATAAAAGATTTAATTTAATTTTCTGTGTACTTTCAACTAAACAGTAAACCCGCCAAAAAGGCAAAAGATTTTTTCAAAAGATTTCAATCTTTTTTTTAAGATTAGCATATAATTAAAAAAGGCCCAATAACTTGGATCGAAAAAAATTTGAATTACCATCAAAACTTAATTCAATTTAATATGGAAAAATTTGTTTTTAAAAAACAAAAGTTTGAAAATGAAAAATGTGAGATTGAAAGAATATTTGTCTTTGGGGTTTATTTCTTCTAAAGAAAACCACCTTTCTTATGTGTCTTGTATGTGCAGAAAAACTAGCTAATGAAGCCATGGTTCCAAATAAATTGAAAAGACATTTCATGACAAAAGACTCGCATTTATCTCAAAAAACTAAGGAATACTTTTGAGAATTGAGGCAGAATTTTATAAAGCTTCGTTTCAGATAGAACTCAAGAAGTAAGTTTTGCTGTGACAGAAACTGTTGCTCAAAATATGCGCATAGAATCGCTGATTCTTTGATTTTACCAGCATGCTATAAAATTGTGAAAATTTTATTTCGTGAAAAATATGGAAAAGGTATGAAAATTCCTTTTTATGATAATACTATTAGGAGACGGATATGTGATATGTCTGAAAACATTGAATCTCAAGTAATTTGTAGCATTAAAAAAGAAAAATATTTTACAATTCAGTTAGATGAGTCGACTAATATTTCTGTAAAAGCACAACTTTTAGCTTTTATTCCCATATAAAGAAGAGGTAATTGAACAATTTTTATTTTGGAAACCTTTTTTGAGATCTACATAGGGTCAAGATATTTTTGAAATTGTAGACAAGTATTTCACTTCAAATAGCATTAGCCTATGTACAGATGGTGCACCATATATGCCTGACAATGTAAAAGGGTTCAAGCATTGATAAAACAAAAAAACCTTGCTATTATTTTTACTGTTTTTTGCACAAATTTCTCATTGATCACATTTTATTAATCATAGAAAAGTTATATAACATAAATTTTCCAATAAAGCAATTATCGTTTTTAGCATTGTTTTCTTCCTATCAAAACAAACTTATTCTTTTATATGAAAGTTTTTTGTAATATAACAGTTGTGGTGTTGTTTGGATCTTCTTTAAAATCTGTCGTAAAATAAAAACGATTGAAAACTAAATTTTGAAAAAAATCTTTTTTTAAAAATTCTCATCTTTTGTTCGGGGATTGAATTCAAAAAGCCTCAAAATTGCGATTTGTTCAAAGCCAATATAAAAAGTTCCGTATGTCAAATTTAATTTTTTTTTTAATTGGCATACTATCCCTGAATTCTTCAGTCTGTCACCGATAAAAAAAACCATACAACCTATTCATAGAGAAAGCACTGAGTCTAACGTTTAAAGAACATTTTTTCATAGCAAGATATACAAAATTAATTATTCTTTTTTAGAATCTTTCTTGTTCCTTAATTAATAAACTTAAGATTGATCTGATAAACTTTAAAAATAATTTATATTTAAAAAAGATACAAACAACAAAGCTAATAATTTATAGATTGAAATTTTACTTGAAATTACTGGTGACAATTTTTGAATTTATGACATGCTTTAACTTATAATAAAAAAATATTCAAAAAGAAGAAAAACGAAATATAACTTTAAAATAAGAATAAATAAATGAAATAAACATACATAACATTTTTGATTAAAATGTATACTTGTACCTTATATGATTGTTTACAAAAAAATTGGATTTTAATCATGATACTTTATCAAAGTTTGATATATTGAAAGAAAAGTTTAGCAGTATTGGATAAATGGAGCTCTATCAACAAATTATCGATCAATATTAGTAACTCTAAAGCAATGATTGTTTCTTTTAAGCTTTATGTCAATTCTGAATTTTTATCAAACGCTGGTTTTGAAATAGTATAATCTCATAATTCTTTTGGATTGACTATAGATTTTCATCACACACAAATCAGCTAGCATTTAAGTTTAATCAAGTTATAGGTTTACTTCCCTATACTAATCATATATTCCCTACAAAGATAAAGTTACTTCTGTATAAATATTTCTTCGTTCAGTACTTAAGTTTCAGTATAATAAATTGGTATCCAAAAATAAATTAAAATTCACTATTATAGAGAAGAAGGCATTAAGAACTGTTTTTAATTAAAAATTTTTGGCTCAAACGTAATGACTTATTTAAAGTTGATGATATTTATAATCACAAAATGTCAATATTTATATTTAACTATTTACATGGAAACTATAATTTTCTATTCGAAAACCTTATGAACTATAAATCAGGTCATGCATACAGAGCACGGCTTTCGCATATTACGTCATGTCACTTTTATCATCTATTTCATTCAGAATTCTCAATTTATTTTTTTAAACTACAATATTATACAAAAATTAAATTATTTATTTAATAATATTGATGTTTCTTTGTTACCATTTAAAAATTTGTAAAAAAAAACACTTACCTCACAGTACATTATTACTTTGTAATTTTTTATTAGTTTATACTTTGCATATTTTTTTGCAAAGTCCTAAAGTCCCTTGAATTAACATATGTCTTGGGATCTGAACTATTGTCTTTTTTTCAATAAATTTTTTTCTTCTTATCATTTATTAAAATTTAATGTGTGCAGCAAATTTATTCTTCTTTATCTCAACAACTTTATTTTATTAAAAAGTGAAAAATAAAAGATGCAGATGAAGTATAAGTACATATCAACGATTTTTACTGATTTGATACCATTTAAACTCTGGAAAGTTGAATAATAAATTCATCCATTTCTGCTAAAGTAAACCTAATAAATCCTGCATCTCATAAAGAGAGTAATTTTTTGGGCTATAAAATTAAAATTATAAAAAAAATATATCACTGTTCACAAAATTCGATATACAAAAGACGTTTTTTTAGTTCAAATATATCGTTTTTACAAAAAATAAGACATCAAAGCTACTAATAGAAAAAATTGAAAATTTTAAGAACTATAAGTGTTGGTGAAGTTATTTAAAGGGTTAAGATATTTGGGATTATCATCTGTAAAAATGAGCATGAACCTGATATCTTCTTTCAAAAATAATATTAAAGAGATTAAAAATATATTAACGATTAAAACGAGAACTATTATTTCAAATTCCTTTTTAAACGTTGATATACTAGAACAGGAAGGTTTGAAAATAATCAAATTACTAATTTTAATTGAATGAAAAATTGTAATCGCTATATATTGTAAAATTTATAAGTTAACATTAAAAAACAATATGATTAACACAATTTTGTAAATATTCAATATTTTTTTAACTTCTAACATTGATACAAAATAAACAGAATTTATTATTAGCCAAATTATCGAAATCATGATATCTTATATAGACAATGAAACAAATATTTTTGAATTTTAAATTTTAAAATTTTTATACAGAAAATTAAGTATATTAAAAATATATAACATAAACTGTTAAAATTAAAAATTTAGCCAATATTTAGAGTAAAATAATTTTTTTATTAAAATATATTTTAATCACTTTGTATCACAACTCCATTCTAGAGCTGAACAGTTGAAGGTCAGGGGTTCAATACCCAGAGCTATCGACTATTAAAAACAAAATCACATAACTGTAATTAGCCATCTCAAACATAACGCGAGCATGTAGCCCAATGGCTGAATGTACTTTGATAACTCCAACCAATAGCGCGTTCGAGCTCGTCTCAGCGCCTTTTAATATTAGCACATGGGAATGATAAGAACTAAATGTTTAAAACCTTAATTATGGTTTCTATTCGCCAAATTTTATTTTTGGTTTGGTGTTGGACAGTAAAATGGAGTCCAACAAAGCCACATTTGAGATTGTAAGACTGTAATTGAATTTACATAGATAATACCTCTCGTTTTGAGATGTGACCATAAGAGGACATAAAAAAGTACCGCCAACGCAAAACCTCTTGTTTTCAATTGTTAATCATTCTTATCAGAATGGTCACTCTCCTTATTTTGATAATATTTAAATTAAGTGCAAGAAAGATATTTTAACTAAACGCTGTATCCTTGAAAGTTTATTCATTGAAAAATTCTCTAATTTCAACTTTAATGGAGAAAAGTCGTAAACTTATTATATAGCTATAATAAAGTTTCTTTGGTCCTTTTTCTCTTATCATCGAATATAATTATTTATACATAGTCAATTTACTTGCAAAAGGACTCAATAATAAAATTAACAATTGGTATTATACAATAAAAGAAAAATTAACTTAAAGTTATCTTCGGAACGAATGATTTCTTTGTATTTTCACCTCGAAAACAGTCTAGCGCCATCTGTTTCCAGGAACTAAATATATATTTTCTTTAAATAATGCCTCAATAACCCGTCAAGTTTAGTTACAAAATATTTGTACTTTCTTTAGCAATTGGGAATTACTTGTGATTATTCAGCTTTGCAAATAAGAATCGTCTATAAGACCAAATTTTTAATTGAAGTCTACATTCTCACGACTATGCATAAGTACATCGTACTTTCATACTTCCTTTATTTATTGTCAGGAAATGCTTATTTTGTTATGGTAAATCTTAACATAAAATATATTGCATAAAATTTTAATGTTCTGTTAATTTGTTGTTTATCATTTTGATAGCCTTTGTTTCACTTTTGATTTATAGAAATTATTTAAAAACAGCACCTCAAATAGTTGTTGATTTAGTGGTTAAATTTTCATTTGTCTTAAAATTCAAGAAATACGATGAAGAAAAAATAAAAAACGATACTTGATTATAAGATTTTTACGTTTTTCATTTTTTAAATTTAACTGAAGTTTTTTTGTAAATCGTTTAGTTTTCTTTTATTTACTGAATTTCTTTCATTTTTTTTAAGAAGAAGAAGATCGTTTATTAAACGAGCACACAAAATATTTTTTAGCAATTATTTTTTATAATTTTTTAACAACTAGCATACTTATTTTGCAATATCTACAGGTTGCGATCTGAAAGATTTCAAGTCATCTTACAAGCTGTGATTCATTCATTAATCTATCTATTAAAAATAAATATTCAATTTATTTTGTTGATTTTCCCATCTAATTTTTCAATGTCGGTTACTGGTGCGAATGAAAAAAGTTTAAGATCAGTATTTGGTAAATATATTATCTATATATTGGAAATTTTTAATTAAGAATCTAATGGTTATATTTTTAATTTATAGTCGGTAATATACCTTATGATGCCACAGAAGAAAAACTAACTGAGATTTTATCTGAAGTTGGTCCTATCGTTTCATTCAAGTATTTTTTTATATAGCAAAATTTTTTAATAAAATATAAATATATAGTTATTTTATGTTTTTAAAATTAATAATATCTTAAATTTAAATACACTTAAACCTTTATTAATCGACTATTCAAGGGAAGACTTAATCATGGTCGCATTTAACAGGTGGTCGTCTAAAACAGGGTGAAAGAAAAGCATTGTAATATTATGAAGAAAATAAAATAATTAACTGTATATAATTTGATATACTATAAACGAAAAGAATAAAAAAAATATTTATAGATTAATACAATTCTTGAAAAATACAAAAAAATTTATTTAAATTTTGAAAAAATCTTCTTTTCAAAAACTTTAGCTGATTATTTGTCAATCTCGTAACTTGTTTTCATCATATTTTTTATTATTAACTAGACTATTAATAAGCAGACAATTAATTTTTCATTTATGGAATTGTTTATGGAACAGAAAATTGAAAAAATTAGTGGTGGTGCCAAAAATCACTTTCTTCTATTTCTCTATCACTTTCAGATGAGATTATTTCTGACTCGTTTGTTTCTTTCTCCTTTTTTTTTATAGTATTTCTCTTGCAGGTAAGTTCCAAACTTTATTTCCATCGTTGCACGTGTACAACTCTTTATCAACATTGGCAATCTCTTGATATTCTATCCCGAAAATGCCTTTACTTTAATTTTTATTGCAATAGAAATTTCAACTCTGTCAAACTCGGGATTGCACACAGGAGAGTTTGCCCTCAAAATCCAGCCTTAATAAAACATTTTCTAATTGTGGCTACTTCTACTTCTTCCCATGCTGCACTACATAAATCTACATCTAAAAGATTTGTTGATTTCAAAAGTTGACCAACACTAATCGATTTTGATTCGTCTTTGTCCATTTCTCTTATGATATGAAGAAGCTATTAAAAATATAATGAAGTGTGTAATAATTGAAAAATATACCTACTTTACGTTTTCTAAATGTTAATTTCATTGCTTCAATTATTCCTTGGTCCATTTGTAGTGTTTCACAGGTTGTTTTAGGGGGAAAACTATTTTAACGTTACTGAGTTTGATATTTGGATGTGAATTAGCATTGTCGATGAATAAAAGAACATTCCATATTCTTCTATTAAATTTTTGCAGCCATTCTCCAAAGATCTCTCCAGTCATCTAAGCTTTTTTTTTATTAAATTAGTAGTCTACTGGTAATAAGTTTAATTTTATCCTTGAAAAGCATCTAGGCATTTTGATTTTGCAATCACTAATGGCACCTAGTGCTATCCTTTCTTTAGATCTCTTTCTACCTCGAAAATCTTCCCCTAAAAATTAACAAAAAGTATACTAATTGAACTGTTTAAAATACTCTTTACCTTATGAAATGTTTTTTTGTTGTGTCTATAAAAAAAGTCCAGTTTCGTCCATGTTAAAAATGTCTTCTTCCATATACCCCTGACAAGTTTTTTCAAGCTTTTCCTTCCATTCTTCAACTGTTGATTGACAAACATAAGCTCTTTCGCCAGTCATATTACTAAAAACAATGTTATTTCTACGAATAGAGCTCCAACCAACCATTTGAAGCTTTCAAATCCGTTTTTCTGAGTTCTTCAGCAAAGTTGGCTTTACTTTTGAGAATTGGGCTACTGACTCTTAGCCCTCTAGCCAAAGCGTCAATAAACCACTTGTATGTTAAGGTGGCCTGTAAGATGGTTTCGTCTTTTTGAGATTATTGATACATTACATTTAGCATAATCCTCTAATACTTCTGCTCTTCGCTTCCTCAAAGTCTGAATTTGAGTTTTCCTCACACCCAAATCAGCCGCTATTTTATAAACCTTAATTGCAGCATACTTTTGTTGAAGGGTGGGGGATATTCTTTTTGTTGAGACATATCACCTGTTATATAAATGTAAATATGCAGATACTGAATTGAAAGTTTTAACTGATAACTTACCTTGAAAACAACGAAAAATAAAGATATAGAAGAGGGTGGTACAAATTAATCAAGATTAAAATGACTGCCAATAAAAAATTGTAGTAATACTTAGATAAAGATCTCTTCAAAGTATGCACTTTTTTGCACTGTTTTTTCTTATGCTGTAACACATGTTATCATTTTACACATGCTCTAACACATTTATACTATTTTTGCCATAGCTTAGAATGAAGTAATACTTTAACTGTTTGTGTTTGCTCCTTTTCATGTGATATTGATGGTAAGAAGAATTGCCTCATGCAGTGACCATCAAAGGAGATTGATCGCTTTTTTCATTGATATTGTGTCAGTTTTACTAAGAAAAAGAAATACATGCATCGTTGCTGTTAAGTTTATAACAGTTATATCTTTTCGCAAAACAGTCATCTAATAAAGGTTTTTTTTATATAGCTTGAGTCTGAAAACATGGTTGTAGGTCGCGTAAGAGGGTGTGTCGCTAAATACAGGGTAAAGCTAATTGGATTTATTTTGGGAGGAAGAAATTAAGGTCCCTATTGACAATGGGTCGCTAAGACAGGTGTGACTGTAAATATTGTTTACCTTCTAGTCTTAAAATAATAAAGGTGAAAGAAATTCTCAACTTTATAAAAAGCAAAGCAGTTGAGTGAGAGTAGAGCTACATCACAACTCGGCTTTACAAACTTTTACAGCTCAGGGCGATTATCTTTTCATTTATTTACACATTCATCATTTCAGTATAAAGATAAGAGTAAATTGAGTGTAAAAATTGTATGCAAGAATATGAAATCATTCTCGTGGATAAATGCAAAATTACAATATCAAACTTGGAAAACCTGAAATGAAATGAATAGTAGAGGAGGATAGGAAGTTGCAGTAACAAAAATATACAAATTAGTTTGGCTGAAATTCCATGAACTATCTTTTGTTTTGCTTGGAAAGAATTTACCGATGAAATTAAAAGGCCATATCTACAAAGCGTATATCTCCGAAACCTGGAACATGAAAACCGTCGAAGAAAGAATCATTCAAAGAACATAAAGAACATTGCTAAGAAAGATATGTAGAGTAAAAGCTCCAATACAAATAAATACTAATGAACTTATGGAAAAATTAGGCATATAGGAAGTTATTGTGCAATTTGTAAGAAGAAATCGTCTGATATGGTTATTTCATGTTATAAGAAGAGACAATGAGCAGCCAACTAGACAAGCTTGGAATTTTGAAATTAGTAGTAGGAGAAATTAATGGCGTCCAAAATGTACTTGCAAGGAAAAACTAATGAAATTTGAAGGCTTGTGATGGAAAAAGTAGATGCACTTCTGTAGACGAGTTTTGTCAATTGATGGGACAGTCATAAATCCCCTGTCAAAAAGGCAATTTAACCATTTTGAAAAAAAAGGCATTTTTTTGAAACCATTGAAATTTCGTTCAAAATAATGAGTTACTTATCTCCTGAATTTGATACATTCCTATCATATGTCTCAGTAGGAGTATTTATAGAAATGTCGTCAGCACAGTGCCGTAGCTAAGCGGTCCGCCCCGGGCGGCATTTTTTGAACTTACTTTAATGTCGCAATCAATATGATGTTAAGATTTTTATAACAATTTAGGTTATAGGAGATTCTCAATTGAAAAACACAAAATAGAAGACACATACCTACGTATTCAATTCAAGCACATTTGACAGCTGACATCTGAAATAGCTAATATCTAATCTCACATAAGTGAGAGACAGGCAGAGAGGAAGAGATGAGGAAAGCTGTCAAAAGAAATTTATTGCGTGGAACAGATAGAGTAGCGCTTTGTTTCAAACACAAAATATTGCCTATTTGTATATATTTTGCATTGATCAGTTAATATTGTATTTGCAAATTGATTCATTTAAAGTCTTGCTATTTTCTCTATATTTCTTTTTACTTCATCTGAAATCTAACTGTCACAAGTTTCAACTTACAAGTATTCAAAAGTATCAATCGTCAAAGTGGTTCTTTTTTCAGGCCATTTCATTGAATTGAAACTTCAAAAGGTTTTCCTATTGATTATTTTTTAAGCTCTATGAAGAGCAAAGAATATATCTTGATCTGTTAATTTGAAACCAAAAAAACAAAAAATCAGCATTTTAGCAAGGATCTTTTGCTACTAGGAGATATTGCACTTCTTAACTCTCCATAGACAAAATATATCTGGTGCATTTAATCATCTTTTAGACAAATATAAAACTGAAAAAACAAAAATTTTATAGAATTTTTATGGTTCAAAAAGAAGGAGTATCTAGTATTTTGATTTTTTTCTTGCTACACAAAAATTGAAATCAAATGACTGAGTCTTGTCAACCTGGCATGATAGAGATGAATGTAAGATATACATTTTTTTATTTCATATAACGATGTATGTAGACCAGTGTAATGGAAGTATGTTAAAATATGTGTTTGATAATTCTACAGCAATTCTTCAAAGTAACTTACCATCCCTATAAAATTAAGATGTAAATGACTTTAAATATATATAAGATCCTTTTAATTAGTATAGTTAAAATTAAAATTTGTTAATTTCTTACACCTTTTTATTTCTCTGCACACTTAAAGTTGTACACAATTTAAATGGCGCCTGTCGTATAAACTCTAACAATTTTTGATTCAATATTTTTAAATATCAAAAATTTATGAATCTCATTGAGAATTTGAGAAACACTGAATTAACTTGAAAGAAAAATTGATGTGATAGCAATGCTTTTCAGAAAGCCGGAATTACATCCACATGGTTCTCGGATAAACATATTTACACTGCCACCACACGCACGCGCGCAGACACAGATACACACACACACACACACACACACACACACACACACACACACACACACACACACACACACACACACACACACACACACACACACACACACACACACACACACACACACACACACACACACACACACACACACACACACACACACACACACACACACACACACACACACACACACATACACACACACACACCTAACAATTTTCTTTTTTTTCAGGCTTGTTTATGATAGAGAAACTGGTAAGCCAAAGGGTTATGGCTTTTGTGAATACAAAGATCAAGAGACCGCGCTGAGTGCTATGCGCAATCTCTCAACGATTGAGTTGTACGGGAGAACGATAAAAGTTGATGCCGCTTCAAGCGATAAAAGCAAGGAAGAGCTAAAGCGTATTTATTTTCACCATTCTGCATATTATCTACTTTTCCGGGGTGCCTCTAAAGGGCGGCAAAGTCTGGGGAATACGAGATTTTTAAACGACTAGAGTTGGAGTCGAATTTTTGTAAGTACTAATCTCAAAATGGGAAAAAGTATTTTAAATATAGTAAATTTTAAGATGTGAATAAACATTTTTTTAAAGATGGAATAGTTAGACATAAAGATATAATTTTATTGAAATACTAAAATTCCATATTTTCCATTCAGAACTCACTTTGTTTTGGATGTTGCCATTACAATTTCTTTAATTGCAATTTTAGTATTTCAATAAAATTGTCTATTTATGTAAAACTATTAATTTTTTACATTGTTCAATAAGTGGACTTGTGTGCCAAATCCATTTAAAAAATATAAAAAATATTTCACAAATAATATGCCATGTTTTAAAAGAAATTATTATCTAATTCTCAGACTTGATTTTGAAGCGTTCAAAATTAAAATGTTACGATTTTTAAATGATTTGTTCCCATTTTGAAGTTAAAAAGGGTATAGAGACGGGTATGGGTGGGTTTTGCAAAATGTGATGTACATTTATCACAGTTCAACTGCACGCCACAGTATCACACCATAGGTGCTGCTTGTTTACGAGTTTTTCCCGCAAATAACAAGCCACCACAAGCTGTTGTCAATTCATATGCTGTGTATGATGAAAGAATGCTGGGTTTTATTTTGAAAATCCTGGTTCAGTAGATCCGTTATAACGCGGTCCGTTGCTTAGACCCCGCGTCCGCGCTATAAAAGATCTACTCTGTATAACTAAAATCTATTAGTCAAATTAATTGAATTTAAAATTCTTTATCACGATTTTCTCCAAAAAGAAAAAGCAAGACTGATATTTAAAAAGTTGCTTACTTACTGCGAGTCAAATAAATTCACTTCAAAATCTGTTTCACTTCAGTATGTTCAACTTATTTGAGCGAGGGGAGGTGAGTGACTTCCGAGAGCACACTAACCATACTGGCTTCTTTTTTACTTGTTTTAACCAATTTCTAAATTAGACTTCTTTTTCATTTCTTTTCAGTTAAAATTGGAAAGAAGTCGATTAAGATCACCAATTTTGATTTTTATCGTCTGTTATAATCACTCTCCATCAAAATGGTTTCTGAAAAAACATAAAATATTTAAGACAAAGTTCTTTGGGTGCAAGGAATTTTTCTCTTTATCTTCCACATCTACACTAGAGCAGAGCTTCTCAATCTTTTTACCTCAACGAAACCCTTGAAATATATAAACTCATTCAATGAACAACCCTACACAAAAATGATCATTTTCGTATTTTTTTACCACAGTGTTTGAAATTGAAAGAAAAGAGAATTGGATTCAAGACAAAAAAAAGGATTTTTAATTTTTAAAACGGAAAATGGAGTTTCTATATTTTCTTTTCTGTATCAAATTCATTAGTAGTGCTAGCTAAGATTCTTGCTGTTCGTTTATGATACCTGAATACTGAATAAAAAGTTTTCATTCGATAAAAACTTTTAAACGTAAACGTAAAAAATACATTAGTTTACCCTGCTATTCCCACCTGAACTCTTCTGGAACTTTTCCAGAACCACAAGGTTCTTCTGAAATACGTTTGTTAAAGATTCACTATTAGAATTACGCGCCTAACTTTGAAAATGTGGGTATTTTACGTGTTGTTTATAACCATTACCTAGTTGTGTATTGTGTATAGCATACGATAGTAATGTCATCCGAAATACAAAGAAATCAATATGATCTTAGTTCGAAAGAAAACTCTTCCAATTTTGCAACACTTTATCTTGTTGCTTCGAAGATGTATGCCATATTAGCCTCAAGCGCTGCTATCAAGCGTCAATTAAGTCTTACTGGCCATTTTATTTCCGTTAGGAAAACAGCTTTAAAAATAAACGCGTAAATCATATTTTACTTTTGAACAGGGCTATAAAAAGTAGCACAATTTTTTGAAGTTTTCAATAAAATTAATCCAATGCATCATTGTAAATAAAACTATTTTTTATTCACTCAAGCATCCAATATATAAAAAAACAGCTAAAAAAAGTTTGGTTACTTCTGAGTCACAAATATCTACCAAATAAAGTGAGTGCATCATTAAACACTGAAACGCGCAACGTGTTCATGTTTCAAAACTAAAGCTGGCCAAAAACAAAAATGCGTAGCAGGTAGAGGCAATTTTAATTTTTGCCCCGGATATGGAAATTTTTTACAAGCCACGCATGTTATTATATAGTTTAATGAAAAAAGGACCAAACATTGTTGAACATTCAATTTATTGAATATTTGAATACTCTGATGAGAGTGGACTTTTATTTTGGGGGGAAGTTTTTGATTTTTAGGACGCAAACAATACGATTACTTTGTTATTCTTCGAATTCCAACGAGAATTCTACAGTCCTATAAATATTAAATTTATTTTTACCAGGATTTGGTAGTTGGTGGCAAAATATGCAGCTCCAATTCGTACAAAAATTAAATTTTATAATTAGACTTTGTTCTAATTGTTTAATATACTTTAGATAAGAAACTGTCGAACAAGAATATGTGTTCAAGTCTGGCTATACAGCTGTTTTTAAGATTCACGTATTTGAGTGTAGAGTATGTACGTATGTCTAGATGTTTTTTGTGCCGGACGCGTATTAACCCGTTAACGCCCATGTCGACTTTACAAAAATAATATCGTCTGCGTTTATCAAAGCTTTTTAATACAAATCTTCTGCTTTACATTAGATATCGTCTGATTATTCTGGTCGTTAACGGGTTAATACAAAAAATAATCTGACTCCTTAAACGTTTGAAATCCCTGACTCTACAACTTTTTTTGTTTCTGCACTTATCATGTTGAAAATAATTCCTATTTGCATTTCTAATTTGCTCATATTTTCATGAACCATTTGCCAAGTCTACCAATCAAAAATGATCTTTATTCAAAGATCTTTGTATCCGAAATTTTAGCTCGAAGTTTGCCTGTATCAACTGCCAATCAAAAACTATCTTTTAAATGTGTTTCTCTTAAGTTCTACAAGAAAGTTGTGAGAAGAAAGCTTCGGAAAGTGGCGATGTTGGGCGAAGTGTTGAGCCTTCAAAAGCGCCAGAAGCCATTTCAAAGGCAGTGGCTAGCTTGCCTCCCGAACAAATGTTTGAACTAATGAAGCAGATGAAAGTAACATTTTTCACTATTCTCATTTTTCTAATTCACCAGTTGTTGATTGATACAAAAAAAATTTTTCCTGTAAAATTTTCGATTTTATTTAGGGATGTAGCGATGTTTGCCGTTGCGATACCGATTTTTTTATTTTCACTTGCTGTTGTTGTTATTGGCCCGCTCATTTGTGGACAGATCACAATTGAGACCATCCGAATTCCAGACGCCCTCCAAGGGTCGGGGAAGCGTTCGGGTTATGGTGAATAAACTAGCGTTTGTGGTTTAGTGTTAAAAACGTAAAAGTAAAGAAGTGTAAGCTATAATTTTATTTTTGCTGCAAATCCTAAATTAAGTTAAAATTATTGGTTTTTTTTAATTAAGTTAAAATTATTAATGGTGAATCTTTGGAATTATGTTTGTTTTTCAAGTATCGGCACCGAAATCGTTTTTCTACCATTTCTGATTATTTTACTCTGATTCTTCGAAATCGATAAACGCTCCCATTTTTTTCGCTTGAATAAACGCTAGTCAGACATTTAGCCGAAAGGCATTTATTGGATTTTGTCATGTAACTTCTGCAAATAGATAAAATTACTCACCACACAATTTGTGTTTAGAATTAATGAATAATAAAAGAAAACAAAAATTACTCTGCAGATTTGTATAGAGCACACGCTTGCAAATGTACTGCAAGTAAAGCAACGTCTACAAAATTGTAAAATTCGATGTACATTTTCGCTGAAAGGTCGATTTGGCTAAATCTCCTGTCACGGAACAAACATGGCTGATGAGCATTTTTTGTCTACGGTTCCTTAAAAGATTTAACATATTTCTATCGTTTCGCTAAGGTAAAAAAGTTGAACAACGCTGATATTGAGCCTGTTAGACAAATTGACTCTTATTAGTTACTTTAAATTACTTTTAAATCGCGCTGTATATTTTTTTGTTGTCTTAAATTAATAAAACTGGGTTGAAAAACAGGATTGTTAACCTCAACTCTCTTTTCATCATCTACTTTTAGAATACGTAAAAATGGTTTTTATCGATTCCTACCAAGTTTTAATACAAAAATTTTAAATGTTTTCCTGGGCCTGAGGCTATTGCATTGTTTTGCCTAAATTTGTATCATACTCAATTCACATATTGTTGCTAGCATATGCTGAGCATATTTTATTGTGCCAAAAACAAGACGATTTAACAAAATGCTTGTTGCGATAATGCAAAATGCCTTTTAACGAATAGTGTGTTGACGAGATAGCCGCACCTCCTCCCAAAAAATACACAACAGTAAATATATCGTTACTTAAAATTACTATTTCATTTCATTCTGCTATTTTTGATAGATATGCATTCAAAATAATCCTCAAGAGGCTCGAAATATGCTACTCCAAAATCCGCAGCTTGCATATGCTCTTCTCCAAGCACAAGTCATCATGAAGATTGTGGATCCTAAAATTGCATTGGTAAATAATACCCATAATTTTTTTTATGTTTCTATATAAATACTAAATTATATATAATATAATTATTTTTTATATAAAAATATTATTACAAATTATATAAATGAATTCTAATACTTTGAAAGTATTTAAATTGCTCTTCTCTCACCAAAATGTCAACACGTTCTTCAAAAATAGTTTGCGCTATATTTTTTATGCTCTATGTGTTTTTTACTTGAAAAAAAGTTTGAGAGTTTTCCTTGTTTTTATCCATTTGAAAGCTTTTTCAATTTTGTAAGTACTATTTTGCTTTACTCAAAGCAACTATCAACCAGAATATTTATAAACGTTCAAGTACTCGCTTTTATATACCTTACTCATAGATTTTTTAAATTCACAATCTTTTATTATCACAATTTTTTGATGTATTTTTGAAGTTTCGATTTAATGGTAAACAAAAATGTTAAATACTTTTAAAACCGTGCATATTTAAATAGATTAAGAATAATTAGAATCATAATCAGAATCACATAACTTCCTAGAATCGTAATCAGAATCATAATCATTTTTATAAACCCAATATCCGAATCAAAATCAGACCAAGTGAACCACCACAAAAGCTTTTCTCAGTAATACTTGAACACATCTTGTATACATCAGGCGAACGAGCCAAGCTTCGTGAAAAACTAAGAACCGAGCTCCATATTACCTTCTTTATCGACGCAACAGAAATAGATGAATGAAAATCCACCTAGAGAAAAAAACCACGTGTAGAGAAGGATTTTTCATTACTACAGCTAAGAGTCATGTTTGCCTGCTCTTTAGTGTTCGACAGCTATGAAGAACAAATGTATGCATATTTGTGCGAATCATGCATCGCACAGATGATCCAGTAAACTACTGGAAACTAAAGCAATCCACCTTTTCACAACTAACTAAACTCTGCTATAAATATCTACAAATATGTTTTTTACCAATCATAATGAGAAATAGAATCGTATTTTGAGAATCAGAACAAACTTGTAATTAAAAAATTCAGGGAATTAGGATGCTAATGCTCATAATCATTATCTCTCTATATTAAAATATTAAAAGTCATCAAACATATGCTTCCACAAAATTATACACGATGTAACTCCTCAAACTGTTATATTTGTAAGTAGGCTATATATTTATAGAATTTTTAAGTCTTGCTTTTGGGATATGCGCAAAACGATTTGTCCCATCCCCATTCGCTTCCACAAATTGCTGCCTTCTTCAACGCTTTGCCTACTCACCTGCAAAATCCGTAGAAATCATTGACAAACAAATTCAAAGTTTGGACTTTGACAATCTTTTTAAATTGAATACGATGATGCTCACCACCTGCCTTGCTACTCAAACTAGCTAGGATACAGCGTTGCGCCAGGTTGAGGTTTCCAAAATATCCGACTGTCTGCTTCCACCGGCAGAGCGCTCTCAGCCTTTTTTCGCCAAAACCCAACGCCTAACTCGAACGCAAAAACGCCGGACAGTTGCAAGGACACGTGAAAGATTCAACAAGGTACTGAGGGATGTTACGAACGTAATATTGGACCACCCTCACTCATAAATCAAAAAAAATACCTCGTACAACCCGTCTCAGGAGTCATCAAGCGTTCAAGCCTTGCCACCGATTGACAACACTCGACACAGATGAAGAAAGAAATGTGGATGAAATGGAATGTCCCGCGATAGAAGATGTAGGAGATATTGAGCACGAGGTCGTTGTCTTACCGGCAAGGCCCACCATCGTGCTTGAAAAGGATCTTCTCGTGGACACCCTTAATATGATTTTTGGTCAACATTTCTGAAGAGTCTTGACTGAGGCTATTGAGGATCCTCTGACATCACAAACATTCATCAATTTAGTAAAAGAAGCCTAAAATTAAACGCTTCTTTGCAGTATCTTTTGGACAAAAAAGCTTTTAACGCTAAAAAATTGAGAAAATTTTTTACGCAAATACTGTCCAGTGATGACGACACCACCAGAAGAAGTGGTGTAGCACCTTCAAAGGAAGAAGTAGAGAACAGGGAGACGGGCAGCGACCAATCCGAATGTCGAGTTTTTCCATGATCGCATATTCATTTGGAATCTTTCGTTAAAAAAACATGGGAAAGTTAGAACTCGATTTTAGACTGCTCGTTGGCAAAGAATAAATGCCTGCCTGACATAAAGTGCAAAAAAGCGTGTAAAATTGGCTATAAAGAGAAAAGTAATTCATGCGCTATTGAGAGAAAAATCATCAACGAAACAAAGACACCTAAAATTGTTTCGCCAGTTATTTTTTTTTGAGAAAAAAGGTCATTCCGTAAAAAATTTTAGCGGATTTTTTGGATAAAATTTTTTCCAATATATTATTATTATTATTTATTTTTATGTGTAGATTCTAGTGCTGCGTTCTGTTTTTCCATATCTTGTATAGATCCCGAGAAATTTAGACTCAAAGGATCTAAAATTTGGACCTGAGGGAACGTGAGCCAAACAATAAGTGAATCTGATTTAGTTTTTGATGATGATTCCTACGGTGCAAACAATTTTTCCACATTTCATACCGATCCCGAACTACGGGAACCCAAAAGTTAAAATTTTGGAACGTGACCAAAACAATAAGTGAATCTGATGTAGTTTTTGATGCTGATTCTAACGGTGCAATCAGTTTTTCCATATCTCATACCGTTCCCTAACTACGGAGACGAAAATTTTTTCTAAAAAAATCCAAAATTATAGAATTATTTAATAACAATAATTTTTAGTTATTTCTAGGTCAATTTTACGCGTAGAATCCGAATCTGCAATCAGTTTTTCCATATCTATTATAGTTTCGGAGATATTACGACCTAAACTGTTTGAACATATTTGACATATAGATTTGAAAATTTGTATATAGGTAAAGACTGATATCTAGTTTCAGAATCTGTAATTAGTTTTTCCATATCTATTATAGTTTCAGAGATATTGCGTTTCAAAGTTGGCCAAAAAAGTGAATTTTTCGGATACCACTGGAACTAGACTACCTTTTTGGACTTCGACGATGAGATCTATCTAAATAGCCTATTTTTAACTTCATTTGACAAAGTATAACTGATATGCTACGACATAAAATGCACATAAGGGGGAGGAATCTACCATGTATAAGAAGCTTATGCTATTTTCAGCTCAAAATAAGCACGTTTTTATGGTTTCCGCGAATTACTAGTTTTTATCAGCTATACCTACATTAAAATAGTACTACTATAGTACTACTAGATGTATTTTTTGATGCTGATTCCAATGGTGTGCATTATTTTGGGATGGGATTTACGGTTCAAGATCTATGGCCCAAAAACCAAATTAATATGCGATACAAATTTAACCAGATTTTTGAAAAGAAAAGAGTAAAAAAGAGTTATTATGTAAAAACTTTATTTTAATATTAAATAAATTAGTCTCATAATTCATCTTGTTTTCTTTGGAGACTTTTAATTGTATTTCTTATTCTGTCTATGATTCTTTTTTCCCATACTCATCAAACTTTCTTTGGTCTCATTTTTCCTTCCCTTATTTCTTCAGAAAATATCTTTTGATATAAGAATCCATTCTTTCCTTTTTGGAAAATATTTTTCCTTCGACGGCCTGGGAACAAACTTCTAAAAAGAGAGGCAGTACAAAATTTTCCGTATTTTCTATCACCGCATCATCTTATTCACTTAAATTTTTAACCGGCAATCTTTTTTTCTTTTCTGGTTCTAGGGTTTCTAAAAATAAATGATATAACTAGTGATAAACTGTTTTAATGAAACATGCTTGTAATATGCTCGATAAATTCATCAAGTTTCTCTTGGCAACTAATAGAATATGCGAGCATATTACTATAATCATAATATCTAAACAATAATCATGTAATAATCGTTTTTGAAAATATAAATAACTACCTTTTCTGCGTTTTCGGATCGTAATTCATTGCGATCGCGAGTTCTTTCAAGAATTTGGTATCATTTTCTGCTACTAAAGTAACCATTGACTTTTGGATGTCGTGATTATTACACGCTTTGTTTATTGTTTTCAGAGTGTATCATCGGAATACTTTTTCTATGTAAGTATTTGTAATTGCTTTGTCACTCAAAGTAATAAAAAAATTATCTCAATTTCTTTTTTCTAAAAGTTTACTGTTTGATAAGTTGAAATTTTAATAATTATAATACCTTTCACAACTCTATCATATAGAGCAGTGGTTCTTAACCTTTTTCAGTGCCCGTACCTCTTGATATCTCAAAAAATGTTCCCGTACCCCCATCCAAATATTTGAAAAAGACAAGTAATACAAACCTTGCTGAGAAATTATTGTACTTTTTAATTACTGAACAAAAATATTTTATGTTTATTTCAATTGGAAAGTGTTAATGAATAAGAGAAAATGAACGCAAATTTATGTAAGTAATTATGAGTAATGCTACAAAATACTACAACACATTTAATTTTTAGTGGCTCTTTTGTTGTTGTTTTTCATTGATAATGATGTTCAAACGAGGTTCTTTTTTGAAAGTGCCAGGCGCATGTCATCACTTGCATCCAAACAATTTCTGGCTTTTGTTTTGATGTGTAATAGCGCCGAAAAACCTGCCTCACACAAGTATGTAGTTGCAAATGGTATGAGGACCACTAAAGCTTTCTCTGCTAACCGTGGGAATGTTTTGAGCTGTGCACACCAAAACATATCCAGTTTCATTTTTTCAAACTCCATTCGAATTCTGTCATTAGTCTGCAACTCCACAAGATCATCCTTCATCATATCATTATCATCCATGGAATCTAGGTTAAAAGATATGGATCTCGTATCCATCTTTGTGCCACATAACCTTCTTCAAGGTGAAAATAACCTTGGAAGGAATGGATCAGTTCTTGCAGATGTTCTCGTACTTCATTCACAATGGGCATATCTTCTTCGTCACTAGCAGCCTCATCAAGAGAAGGAAAATTTGCAAAATTTCCGCTTTCAACGCGCTTTATCCACATGGGAAGCTTCTTGGTGAGGGAAGATAATTTTTCTCTGGCAGTTATCATATTCATCCTGGTTCCTTGCATAGAGACATTCAGTTCATTGAGGTGCGCGAATATGTCAGCCAGATATGCCAGAGACAAAATGAACTCCCTGTTTTCAAAATGTTCAGCAATTTCACTGCCTTGATTTCTTAGAAACTGCATAACTTCTTCACGTAGTTCAAAAACACGTGTAAGTACTCTGCCACGAGAAAGCCATCTCACTTCTGTGTGGTAGAGAAGAACACTGTGTCCAGCTCCAATTTCTTCACAAAAAGATGCAAAAGACGGTGATTTACTGCCGTCCTCTGATGAAATTTACAGCACGCACAACAACTGATAAAACTGTCTTCAATTTTTCTGGCAGTGTCTTTGTAGCAAGTGCATGACGATGCAACACACAGTGAGTGACTGTTACATGGGGAGCCTCTTTTTTCATAAGGGTAGCAAAGCCTGATTTATTTCCAAGCATGACAGGGGCTCCATCAGTGCAAACTGAACCACACATGTTGAGAGTCATTCCATGTTCCAAGAAGAAATCTTTCACAAGACTGAACACATCTGTTGCTTTTGCAGTAGTTTTCAGAGGTTTACAAAATAAGAATTCTTCTACCACTTCTTTCTCTTTCACATATCGAACAAATGCCATCAACTGACTGCAAAAACTAACGTCAGTTGACTCATCCAGCTGTATACTCACTTTGACAGGACTAGCTTTTAAGTCTGTTATCACCTCTGCAAGATATCTTGACTCATATCATTAATCCTTGAGTGGATAACGTCATTTGATAGAGGTATCTGTTTAGCTTCTTTTAGCTTCTATCCCTAACACTATTTTTGTCATTTGTAATGCACAAGGTTTCACAAGCTCCTCAGCAACAGTGTGAGCTTTTTTCTTCTTTCGCATAAAGTGCAACTTCATAAGATGCTTGCAACAAAGGTTTCTCAACTGGCACAAAACCTAGCTTTGACAGGGTACCACGTCGATCAAATCGTTCCGCTTAATCTTCAAGCTGTTTAAGTCATGTCCAGTATCTAAGTCTCCATGCCGATTGCTGAAGTGCTGATTCAGTCTTGAAGGTTTAAGATTTGCATTTGCAAATACTGTGTTGCAGAGTATGCACTGTGGTCGTTGAGTTCCATCTGCCTCAGTCATACAGGTAAAGCGTAACGTACGTAGTCGTCGCTCCACTTACGTTTTTTAGACATCGTTACTAGTTCTTGATCACACCGGTATTTAAAAATCTAAAAATATTTAAAAATTTTTTTAATAAACAAAAATTGTATTTTAGGAAAACACTAG
Organism: Nectonema munidae; assembly: GCA_030549495.1. Lineage (NCBI taxonomy): Eukaryota > Metazoa > Nematomorpha > Nectonematoida > Nectonematidae > Nectonema > Nectonema munidae. The sequence continues at coordinate 326,761 of JAUIRK010000859.1, read as the reverse complement.
TTAACTGTTCTAAAAAAGGTTCCGAAAAAATATAAATTAATTTTTCATTGACTTTTTCTAATTATAAGTTTTCATAAAACAAAATAAAAATAAATTTTTATTTTAGTTGTAATAAAAATCTAAAAATTTTTATTAATAGTTTTAGTCATAAGATATGAAACAATATACTTTTTAAGTATAAGAATTAAAAATTATAATAAAAATTTTTACATAACTATTAATATTTAAAAATTGTTTTTAAAATAAAATACTAAACTTTGACTAAATTAATATTATAGTTTTCTTAAAAAACAAAAAGGGGCATTGAAAAAACTGAACAAAACAAGACGATAATATAAAAAATTTAATTTATCAATTTAAAAGTTAAGTTTTTGAGTTGTGGTAATATAAATTATTTTTACCTTTATTAAAAAATAAAACATGAATATAATTAAATACATTTGACTTTTTTGATTTTAAGTTATAAAAGTTGTTAAAATCGGCACAACTAGTGTGCCCTAGTTGTGCATTCGGAACGCGGGACAAAATAACATAAATCGGAAGATCTCCAGAATAATCAGGATGTCTGGCAACGTCATGTTTCATATGTTTGATATCATGTTTCGTACCCCCAGGTTTAAGGCTTCGTACCCCTTGGGGGTACAGGTACCCCAGGTTAAGAACCACTGATATAGAGAGACATTGCTTTACGCAAAATTGAACAAAAGGCCCCCATGAAAGGATTTAATTTCTTGTAATCAATTTGATTCCCAATAAAAAGAAACATGAAAATAAATCAGCAAATGCGTATTTCATATACGATTATTATGAGATTACTATATCCTTTTAGAGAAGATCATCAATCAAAAAAGTACATATAACATGACAAACCCAGACGTGATATTATAAAAAATAATCTAAAATCTAAATGATTAACAAACGTGATGTATAACTTAAAGTTCATGTAATGTTGCGAATAAAAAACATGTCGACCAGTGTAATAGATAGGCATGATTTCATATAACACATAATTAATTTCTTCATGCCATATTTTGTATGTACTTCCACGGCTTCATCAGCCTTTGTACAGTCCGAAGTTTACTACTCAATTTTCTGAAGTCACAAGTTAGTTGCTTCTTTGCTTGCCTATCGCCTGCTCTACCACAAATTGCTTACTCTTTAGCTGTAGTACATTGTTATATTAATAATAAATCTTATCTAGAATCGGCCCCAAGCCTCGTATTGCCTAATCTTTTTTCGCTCGGTGGAAAGAACAATGTAGTATTTATTGAACGGCCAGACTTCATCCTTTCATAAATTGTTTTTACCATTTAGGCTTTGCTACATCGCCCAACGCCCGCCCAACCACCTCACCTTCAGCCTTCGCAAATGAGCGTTCCTGGTAACGCAAACTCTATTCCTAATCCCCCTATACAGCACATGTCGGCTCCTCCTATTCAAGCAATTCCAGCGGACAGCATTTCCATGCCCATTCAAAATATGATGAATCCTCCCACTGTAAAATTTTCTGTGTGTATAGTATTTTCGTTTGTTTTAGTTATATAGAAAATAATCAATAAAAGGTCTTCAAGGATCAAATTGTTGTTATGATAAAGGAATATAAACAATTTAGAGCTAAGCATCTTTATTCCTTTAACATATTTTGTCATCCTTGTTCAATATATAACCCCAGTAACACGAAGTCTTAGGGACGCATCAATCTATTTTAAGTTGTCCAAAATTCGAGTTAAATGTAAAGGAATAAATTTATGATCATGATTACTCTCTGATTACAACTAGGGCACAGCTTATCTGGAACCCAAGTTTATCTTGATCACAAAAGCAATATCAAAATAGGATATATATATATAGGCACCATGCACACATTTTGAAATATTTTGTTTTTAACATGTAAAAATGTAACAAAATGAATTTTGATCATGTTTGAATTGATGTATGCTTGAAGAAGCTATTATAAAAGGTAGATAAAACATTTTGGCTAAAAAATAGAGTAAAATTAATATTTAAAAAATTGATCGATATTTTTCGAATATCTAAATATTATTTAATTTATATATAAATAAGTTTACCCAAAGTTATGCTTTATTTAAATATAATTCAAGTATACAGCAGCATGAAGCAAAAACTGAACAGTGTAATTGAATCTGGCATGAAAATTGCACACATTAGATTTTTGCTTTGTGTCCTATTTTATTCTTCAAAATTCGGCTCCTCAAAAAGAAATGTCTACTTTCGAGCGATGTTTACGCCAACATTATCTTATTTTTAAGTTGAACATGATGCCTATGCCAGCTCATATGATGCCAGTGACGAGCGGTCTGCCTGCTCCCCCACCTCTGCTCAACTTGTCTGCTCCTAATGTGCCCGTTGAAAGTACTAGTGTATCTTTTGCGCATGTTTTCCTAATCTATACTGCATTCCCTTTTCTCAACAGTGTATCATCCTCCACCCATGAATATTGCACCAACAAACAGCTTGCCTTGCAACCCCCACGCAAACATGAGTAACTTGAACGAACTGATGCACAATATTGAAACTCCGCGTCTCAATCCTCCTAGTATTCCAATCATACCTTCTAATGGTATTCACGATATTTTACACCAACTCCTGTTCGTCGTTAGACACGGGGCTGACACAATTCTATCTTCAATTAAAAAAATACAAATACCTATATAATTCAATATGAGGGCATACATAGTCAACTCGCCCTAATAACACATTTTTGAAGAAAAAAATTTGTCGGGTATTTCGTAACGTATATGCCGGTGTATCCCATTATCTCCGATCGGTGACGATTGTACCATATGTTTTCAAGGTCACATTTCTAAAGGCGTTAAAGATCTCAGTTATATATTGATTTTTTTGTTTTGCGTTCCTCTGTTCTTATATTGATTTTATTTTCTCATAATTTTCTGCTTTAAGATTATATTTTTCTTCCTTAAACATTCGTTTCTGCCAAACTTGAATATGAGTCAATCTTTTAGGTAAGATATTTATTTTTTTTGGAACTTATAACAAAGTAAATTTTTTTTTATTGTTTTATAAGTCTTTAAATATTTTTAAGATAAAATAAAATATAAAACAATGTTTACCTATTGTTATCTATTTCAATTTTTTAAATTGTGTGACGTTTATCCCCCATCGGAGAATGTGGAACATTTTTTATTTTTATATTTATAGACTAAGTAAAGAGTAGTTAGATGAGCTGACTCATTCTAACAACTACGATGATAATGAAGGTGATACGATAGTTATTCAGCGTGCGTATATTGATCATTTACCAGCAAGAGTTTTCAGAGAAGGTCTTGAAATTTCTAAAAAATGTTCTAAAGCATCTACATATTCTGGTAAAAGAAAGTGGCAACGTACTATTACATCTAATTTTGGTAGAATTCCTTGCTTTTCAAGTCAAAACAATTCATTTTTGCAAGAGTTTGAATCAAAATCACCATATGAAGTCTTGAAATTATTTTTAAACGATGACTTCATAAATTTAATTTTAAATCAATCAAAGGTTTATGCACTTCAAAAAAACCTCAAAGCTTCAAATCTTAGTTATGATTCTTTATTTGCCTTTATTGGTGTGCTTTATTTGTCTGGATATGTACGCATTCCTCAAAAATCGTTATATTGGAGAAACGAGCCTGATGTTTCAAACAAAGCTGTATCTGACTCAATAAGAAGAGATACTTTTGACTCAATTCTCAGAATTCTCCATTTTTCTGACAATGAAAAAATGCAAACATGTGACAGACTTTATAAAATCAAGCCTTTGTTCCAACATTTAAATTTGATTTGCGAAAAATTCTTTATCCTTCCAGAATTTCTTTCAATCGACGAAACCATGATACCATATTACGGCGCATTTCCCGTAAAACAATTTATACGTGGAAAGCCAATTAGATTCGGCTTTAAAATATGGAGTCTTTGTTCTTCAGGTGGTGTTTTTTTACATGGAATTCCATACTGTGGTAAAGAAACCAAGGTAAAACATACTAAATTTGGGCAAGGAGCCGATGTTGTTCTTAGTTTGTGTGAAAATAGAAAAGTTTATGCGGGTTGTAAAGTTTTTTGTGATAACTTTTTTGGGAGTGTTGACTTGTGCGAAAAAATGAGTAACATGGACATAGGATTCACCGCAACGTTACGTGAAAATCGAAGGGATAAGGCACCATTGTCTACTAATAAAGAAATGTCCAAAAAAGTCAGAGGAAATTATGAGTCAGTCTATCACAATGATAAATCTATAGTTGTCTGGAATGATAACAAGCCTGTTTCGGTAGTATCAAACGTTTATGAAATTGATCCCATGTCTTCAGTCAAACGTTGGTGCAAAAAGGACAAAAAGATGAAGGATATTGATGTGCCATCTTCTGTAGCTAAATACAACAAATACATGTCTGGCGTTGATATATTAGATCAGTACATTGCAACTTATCGTATAAAAATAAGATCTAAAAAATGGTGGTGGCCATATTTTTCTTTTGTTCTTTCAGTTACGATGTCAAATGCTTGGAAGCTCTTTCTAAGAGTAAATTCTGGAAAGTTGAAAAGTGCTAATCAACAGCAACTGTGGTTTATCCGACAAGCTGTGAACGAAATGCTGAATCGCCATGGCGAAGAAAGAAAAGTACCTTTGAACATACCCTCTATCAAAGCTTTGGCAAGCAAAAGTGTTCGATCCGATTCTTCAATTTCCCATTGGCCTATTTACAATGAGAAGTCGCGGAAGTGTAGATGTAGAGAATGCAAAGGAGTTTGCAAATTTTTGTGTGAAAGATGTCAAACTCCATTACATCCTCAATGCTTTAAATCTTATCATAAAAATAAATAATGCTTTTCATTTAGTACGGAATTATCCGATGAGTCACGTTTGTCCCCTATATTTTTTCGTTTTTTAAGTATTTTTTCACTCTGTTATAGGACGGGGCTTAGTTATTTGAGATAATAAAACAATATTTTGTTCAAAATTTTAAACTAGAATAAAAAAAACTCTTTCGGATGTAATGGGTATCAAAATTTAATTTTTTAAATGAAATAAAACTTCACTTTTAATTAATCTACAAAAAAGAGAGTGTTCAAGACAACCTCCGTTTGGCAATTTCATTTCCTTGAAAGACACAATTTTGTATTGAATCAATTAATAAAATACTAAAGACATGTAAGATTTCTCATTCTTTCGTTTCATTAACTGGTTATCAACCACAGTCGACTTTACAATAGATATCGTCCGATTATTCTGGTCGAAGACACAAATTTGTGCATTGAAAAAATACTAACAGCCTGTAAGAATCTTTAAATGTTACGATCCATTCAATATAGCTTAAAACTGGTCACCAATTTAAAAGTACTTTGAGAAAGGCTTTGGTAAGATATATATTTATCTATGTTTATGAATTTTATTATGCTCTCACTGTTTCTTGCATATGAAAAAATGTGTTATTATAATTTTTAAATAATTGTAAATCTCCTTATACAAATTGATTTTTGAATTCTAAACGCCCATCTGAAGTTAGTTGTCCAAACTGGCTAATTTTATTTGAGGAAAGAAATTAAAAAAATTTTTTTTTTCTTTTGAAGTAAATCAATTATTGTTTTGTTATTATAAATTGAATATTTTTGAATTATTCTATTTTGCAGGATACATATGTCATGCCTAATAGGTAATAATAAAGTATCTGCTATTCGCAGATTTCCACATTCGTGGCATGTTATAAAGACCAATTACGTTATTTGTGTTAAGAGACAACCGTATATGTATCTGTATGTCTACGTGATTGAAATCAACGATGGAAAGAAGCCACGCGTTTGTTTTGGTTGAGAAGTTTTTCTCTTTTAATTAAATTCTAAATTTAGTCTCTTATTTTTCAGTTCAAATGGTGCCTTCCAATTTCGGCGACATTGATATGCGCAGTGCGTCTTCTATGTCCTTCAATCCAGGTTTGCAGCAATCTTCAAAGCTCCAGGTAATATATGCATATAGACTAGGGCGTATTCCGTCTATAAAGGACTTCTTTAGGACATAGTCTGCTAGAACAAGTAACATGTCTTAAGTTTCTCTACTCGCTTGCTTCCACTAATTTTAAAGCGATGATTTAAAATTGGCACGAGCACGTAAATTTTCAAATGTGACGCTGAAATCTGTGAAACAATCTAACTATAGTCGAACATGTATTAAGAGAGACCGCTCAAGGCAAAAATTGAACCTAATTGAACGTTATGGGCAGGTCGTTGTTTAGTTTCATTCATAAACAAACCAGATTCTCTAAAGAATATCCACCCATATATGGTTGAATAAATTTGTATCCCTTATTATATTCATGTTACATTTTGTAAAAATAGAACAAAAAAATTAAACAGTAAAATTAAACTAATCTGATCGACTACATTTTTCACACAACAAATATTAAAGTAGAAAAGTGGGCGTGAATAAAGTTGGCTAGATACTGGGTTTGATAACGCAAGGTCATGGGTTTGATCCCGCATCAAGCCTACTTTCCTCATAGTTCGATACAAGCGGCGGAATTGTGCCTTCTCGATGAAAACACCCCATAAAAAACGAGAACATTTTTGAGTTAAAAAAATAAATGCTATTGTTTGTAACAGTCAAAAGAAAACTGTTATTTAAAAATTAGCGAAATAGTAAAATCAATTTTATATTCAGAATAAAACATCCATCCTCAAAGATTTCATGAAAAATTCAATTGTGTGAAGTATTTTCAAAATTTCCAGTAACAAGAAAAATAATTAAAGTTTTGCATTATCAATACTTAAAACAATTGAAGTTTTTGAAGAAAATTTGAGATGAATGAGGCAAAAATTCGCCCCAACCAATAAGTGGATATCATTGATACTTTAACTTTGTGGGGATGCAAAAAGAGGATCTATTGTATTTCGAATGACAAACTACATCTTCATATTAAACAAGAAGGGATAAAAGAAAGCCTTAGGTGGAGAGAAGGAAGTGAAAATATGAAGGGTAGCTCTGTGAACTGCTAGGTAGAAAGAATAAAGGGGAGATTGTGTTATCCTTCCTTTATGAATATCGTGGATGTTCATAAAATGTTCTCTATGAAGCTACAAAAGAGCCATGATAATAGTCTTTTTATGTTACGTACACCAAACAATTCACAAAACAATTTAATTTACAAAGCTCTTTGTATTGAGAACTGACCATTTGCCTCATGATATTTCTCCGCAAGAATTTCATGTCAAAAAACGAATGTTGTCTCCTTATTTATTTTGTTTGTTTAAAATGACCTAAATTTAATAATCACACAATTGAAGAAAGGCTATTTCTTCAAAAGTAAAGTTAAATTCTGTATTGATTGATTTATATTTCACGAAGTTCTATTTGTTACAATTTATTTTAAATGTTCAATTCAAATTTGATTCAAAAATGTCGCGTGGGCGTTTTAATTCTTTTGAATTAATTTTTTTAATGCGGGCGTGAGGAAGGTTGGTTAGATCCTGGGTTTCGATAACTCAACGTCTTGGGTTCGATACACAATCAAGCCTAACCCTTCTCGATGAAGCACCCCATGGCCACTTTAATGCTCCTTCCATTTTTCTTCTAAACACGTGCATGTTTAAGAGTTCTTTACATACGCCCCATTTTAACTTTTTTATGACAAAATATAAATTCAGGAACAGATTCCAAGTATCAGTTAGATTAAAAATATGTTTTCATTGATTATTTTTATTTTCTTCGTCAGAACATTGCTAGAGAATTTGAAAAAAACTTAAAGCAAAATATGTCGTCCGCGGATAAAGAGAAAGCGGCTCTGATAATGCAGGTGTTGCAGCTTTCTGACGATCAAATTTCTTCGCTTCCACTTGATCAACAACGAAATATCATGATTCTGAAGGAACAAATTTCCAAGGGTGTCATAAATCAGTGAAAAAATTGTCAAGCTGATTCATGAATTTTTCTTTTTTATCCTTTTTTCCTTTCTTAATTATAAATCCTTAACAATAACTTTTTTTGTCTTATTAAATAAAGTCATTCTTTTTTTGCAAATCATATATTAAAGACCTGATTGTAATTTCTATACTCTATCTATAACAACAGTGGTTTTCCATTTCTATCTCAACTTTTTTATTAACATTTTTACAAACTAAGCGCAAGAATGTTTTCTTTTTGTGTCTAGTTTTGATAAAATTTTGTACATGAAAATTGTTATATTAGACTTGTAGTTTCATTTTCTCTTTTTTAGTACTACGAGATCATTTGTAGTAACTGTTGCAGTGTTGCACGCACTTCTTTTAACAAATTAAGTCTTTGAAGATATTTTTATTATAACAAATTTATTCAATAAATTTTACTTTTAAAATTGACAAATAGGTAAAATGTGTCATTTTAAAATTGAAAAAAAAATATAAAATGTTGACAATTCACACAAAAATAGTATGTGGGTGTGAGAATTTTTATAAATATCTTGAGAAATCAGCAAAAACTTAAAAAATATGTTCACGGAATGAGAAATAGTAAATTATATTGTATATAAAGACGATTTAAAAAAGATTGAGAAAAATAGTAAATGTACAATATTACATCCTTTATAACGCGGTAAGTAAGTTCTAAGACACAAAACGCGTTATAAATGAGTTATGCGTGTTTTACCTTGTTTAAATTCCTCCTACGTATAAGTACACAAATTGGAATAAGAAACAAGTTTATTAAAAAAATTTAAAGAAAATTATTCAAACTTTAGGTTTTAGCAGTGGTTCCCAAACTTTTTCTGATCGTTACCCACTTTTCATACATGATTCTTGTCTATGGCCCCCACAACAATCATAGCCAGTGAATACCGTGACTGTCTACTATAGTTTCTAACAATTATAATCATAAGATTAATTAAAAAGGGCATTTTGCTAAAAGGTGTTTCAAGAATAAGCAAAAACAAATAAGGAAACATAGAAAATCCACTGGATGGAAAAAGTTTATTAATCCTACGCTGTGATTTAATCTTTGAATCTTACAAATTTGATAACATTGTAACAATTAAGTGCTCTAGTTGGGAGACAATTCTACTCAGTGTGATGTTGCAGATTATCGACAAGCTTCTTGATTCTTGGTTTTGTTTCACTTAAAGCACAACGTAGGTTTTATTTATGTATATTGCATAGCCTCAGATTATGGCCCCTTAAATTTTGCTTTATGGCCCCCAGGGGGCGATGGCCCACAGTTTGGGAACCAATGTTTTAGACCATAAATATTAAAGGCGCGAGAGAAGATTTAAAATGTTATATAAAAAAACACTGCTTTCCTACCATATATAATATATATCATCATCATTTCACTATTAATGCCTCTAAGTGATCGCAGCGAGTTGCAGTAGGTTGGGTTTACGATAGGACTTTCAATACGTTTCTACTTTTTGATGCCAAGTACACATCATCCTATTAATCTTCTCCTCTAAGACGAACTGTTGTGGAGATGGTATTATGGCAGGTACATATGAAATAACTTTTTATGAATGCAACTTATTTAAGCATTGCTTGAAATAAGCACAGTTAAATTTAATTCAGTAGCTTTGATAAAAAGAAAACGCTTTTCTGAATATTTTTTAAAAAAGTCCAACCTGATTGATGTATTTAAACATTTTATCGATGGTTTGACTTTGTATTTGCGAAAAAGTATGGAAAGATCAATAAAAGCTAATAGAGATTCAAAATTCTTGACGCATCTGTTTTTAATAGAAGATAAAATTTGCAATCTACAGATATGTGATTTCTTTAGAAAAAATTAATAGAAAAAGGCGCTTTCGTCAAAAGAATAGAAACATAATAATTAGTATAATTAATTAGAACTCTTGACGCATCTGTTTTTAATAGAAGATAAAATTCGCAATCTACAGATATGTGGTTTCTTTAGAAAAAATTAAAAGAAAAAGGCGCTTTCGTCAAAAGAATAGAAACATAATAATTAGTATAATTAATTAGAACAATTCTTAATGAGAAAAAGCTATAAAAAATTTCGTCCCTCTCTCACAATAATTTAAACAATAATGATCCCCTTCGACCAAATTCTAAATATAAGGCATCTTAAACCAACTCTTTCTAATCTTCTAGAAATATCCATGTTATAAAACTTGGACTCAGTTAGTATTGTTAATAAATTTGATAGGCGGCAGTCATTAGCTATTTATTTAGTATGGTTATTTTCTTCAGCAATTGATCTTGAACACTTTCAGGAGGACAATTTTTAAGACTAATTTGTCTGCCTCCATTTTCAATGCAATTTTATATATTTAAAACAGATTTTGAATTCTTGTTATACTGATATGATCATCAAATGGTTAAAAGTACATTTTTTTCTTCTAGAACAGTGGAGGGTAGCGCCCCTGAAAGGAATAACAAATATCAGGTATTAGAAACAAAGAAATCTTTTGTATCATTTATATCAGGGGTGTCCAACACGCGGGCCGCATGCGGCCCTCTAAGAAAATGAGATAAGGTTGATGTTAAATTATATAGATATTAGTTTATAAAAATTTCAACAAATTTGTTATAAAAACAGTTTCTATCAAAATATAGATAGGATTATGATTTTTAAAATATCATTGGAGCTTAAACAAATTTTTTCTAACTTTTATTTCAAGGTTTTTTACTTATATTTACTTAAAATCTTCTCTACGGATAGCTGCATCAAATAAAATCAAACCACAAATTGACGTTTTGGCAAAAGACAAAAGATTTCAAAGAAGCTCTCAATGATACAAGTGAACTGTAAATAGATTACAAGTATTAATTCACTTAATATAAAATAGCGTATTGACACATTAATCCCAATGTTTTCATTTGAAAAATTTGAATTTGAATTATTTGTAAAAGTGAGAGACAGCTTTTATAAATAAAAATAACTCTTTCAATTAACTACTCATTTTATGTTTAATTTTCATAAAAATTGTGATAATCAGTAATCAGGATAAAAAAGTTTCTGATAAATATTTTATAAAAAAATTATTGTTATTTTTTTAAATAGGTGCGGCCCGACCGTGTCCAATAACTTTTCTAAATGGCCCGCTGCTTGTTTTAGTTGGACATCCCTGATTTATATGAAAGCTACTTTTAAAAATAATCTAAATAAGTAGCTACAAATTTTGGATATCAAAAAAAGTTTAAATTCTTTTCCCATGGAAGTCACTAAAATATCTTTAAGCTTATCCACAAATTGTATCGTAGAAATTGGATTTAGTGGTGTAAAAAATTTTAAGCAATGAAAGAAAGCGTGTAGATGATTTTAGAGTATGATGTCAGAATTTAATATCGAACCAGACCTTTTAATTTTGAAGATAAACACCAAACTTTTAAGGTATTTATGTCTATTTATTTTTTTATCCTGAAACAAAATATATTTTTTGATTAAGGGGCGTTTTCTTGAAATAATGTGGTCTAATTAATATCGTCTAAACGGGCGTTTGGTATGAAAGTTTGGGAAACACTGATCTAGCACTTTGAATTGTTTGTCCTTTCAAAAGGCAAGAGTTTAATAGTGTTTTGTCCCTCGATATTTTGACTAAGAACAAAAGAAGGAAAATAAAATTTGTATTCGTCTCTGGAAAACGTTTTCATGGACTGATGGATAAAGATTCTCAGCCAAAATGCATTGCAAATGTAACGCGCTTGCCAAAAGTTGAGATATCAAATCTACTTTACGTTGAGATCGTCAAATATTTATATATGAGCAAGGTTTATAGTATCAGAAAGTTTATTCAATCACACGTTGATTGGAAATATAATTTGAATAGAAAAAATATACCATCAATAATTTAAAAAAACAAATTAAAGATCATTGTCTGAATTTTTCTCAATAAATATAATGGTGTAAAATAAACTCTGGGGTTATACTTTATAAAGTTGTTATTCGTTTCATCACTGAGTAGGAGGAATCTGGCAAGAATGAAATCTTCAACCCTCATCTTCTTATAAACCAGAAGGCACACGATGTCATGCGGAATTGACACTATCGGTAGAGATGGTTGAATTATAGCAGTTATCACACACTCTGGCATGTCTTCCCAACACTTTGATAAAGGAGGATTTGCTAGAGCACAAATTACAAAATATTCTGCCGCACTTGCGGCAATGATGCTTTCTCTTAGAAAGGCTGAACGCATTCTTGCACTGAAAACACTCAACGCAGTCTTTATCACTTTGCCAGCAAAAGTCTGAAAACACAGCAGCAGCGTTTTCCTGTCCGCCTCCCGCCATCAACATCGACTCCTTTATGCTGTCGTTTTCAAGATACGTATTCTTGAGTTGACTACTCAATTCAATCAACGCCTTTTCTTGTTCTTGACAAATGCGCTTGAGTTCACAGTTTCTTTGATGCAAAAACTCGTTGTTCTTTCGCGTTTCACAGAGCAAAGAATTTTCTTGCACAATGCTCTCATACTGCTTTCGAAAAGCTAGCATTTCTGCTTGGAGGGAAGAGAATCTAGACTTTAGATTGAGTAATTCGGAGTTCACGTCTTTTTCTCGTTTTTCGGCCTGCTTCACCGCTTGAACTCTTTCGCTCATTTCCTTTTTAGCGCTCATCCGCTCAGCATTCATTTGATTAATCTTCTTAGCATGCTCGCGCAAGTTTTCTTCAAGCTTTTCAACAAGCTCATTTTTGTGCCTTAGAGACATTTCACTGATTGTGTACTTATCATACAACTCCACATTCATGCATTTTACATCTTGGAGCTGTTTTCTGAGAACTTCTGTGCTGGCATTCTTTTCAAAAATCCTACTTTTTAGTGAGCCAACTTCTGATTCGAGTTCTTTATTTCGGGCAAGCACAGATTTGAATTCACGCTGTATTTTCATCGTGTAAGTGAGTTCTTGAACGTATTTTGGATCGGAAAGTTGGGGATTGACAGATGACGATGTTACAATCGCTTTATCAACACCATCAGCAGTGTTCCCATTATCATCTCTATCTATTGCTTCCTTCTCTGACGTCAAGGGCCAAGTAATGGCATCATTTAGCGAATCTTTACTTTCATTTTTACATGTAAACATTGAATCCTGCTGCATACTCAGTGTTTGAACGCCGATCAAGTCAATCAAACATCGATTCAGCTTATTCAATTCAGCATTATTATCGTCTAGTTTTTTGGTCCGCATTTTCAACAATTCTACTTCTTTTGACAACGCATCAATCTGTTTGATGGAGTTTTCATTCAAAAATTTCAAATGACTATTCACTTCTTCCAGGTAGTGCTTTTGTTCTCTCAACCACCCCATGCTTTTGTCACCTTCAAAGTAGGAAGTATCAGGGATAGTTCTGTCATCGATGGCGGGGGTATTGCATTTGATATAGAGACTCAAATCAATAATCGGCACTTCATTGTCTAAGTCATCGTCTTTCAAGCAATAATTGAAGTCTATAAAGTTCACTTGTTTAAGCAAATCAGCTAAAATGGCTCCTTCTTCACAAAGTATGAAAGCTCCGCCAAGATAAACTTTGCGCAAGTTATCTTCATCGTCTGCCAGAGCTTGTACAAATGCGCCCAGCTTCTTCTGCATCATGGCGTATTTGAGGATGCCTCTAATTTTGGCGCCATATGTGCAAAGATGTGAAAAAAGATTTGTGGCTGTGGATGACTCTGCCAACTTTTCCTCACTCCAATTTGATGTACTTTGGCAAATCACACTCCACAATTCCTTTAGAGTCAAAGCGTTTTTATTGCGATGGAGGAGAATTGTGTATATCAGGAAGAAGAGATTTTGGATATGAGGACTTTGAGGCAAGAAATTATTCAATTGCTGGCTCGGATCGTGAACAATCTGCTTCAAGATGAGCTTAGCAATCAGCAGCAAACAACGCCTCTGAGTCGAAATCGCGGATGGAGGCAACGAAATCAATGAGGTAGGTTGAAATAAAACTTCCATGAAGGCTTTACAATTTTTTTTACCTAAAGATAATATTTGATAATGTAAAAGGTATAAATTTCTTTGTTCACAGTTCCAAATAAAAGCATGTACCCAACTTTAAGCCTTTCTTCTGCTTACGTTATAAAAGAACTCAATGAAATGGCGTTAAAGGATTAACTCACTTTATCCCACTAAAAAGCGTCTGTGTGAAACAATGCCTTTTAATTTTACATATAAATATGTTATTTGCTTTTAAAATCGGATGTGTGGTGGTACAAATGAGAATTTGGTATGCTCGGCTAATGTATCGAGACACCAAGGAAAAATATTTTTTAAGGACACAAAACAATTTTTTCATTTCTCTGTATAAAAGAAAGTTATTTATTAGATGATTCAAATCAAACGATAAAATTTGACCAGATGTCTATAACGACCAATTTCCAATTCTTCCAATCGACAGCAATTGAGCTTATTACCACATGTCATCAGAGATAACATGTGTCCCTTCTCTTGAGTGGTCTCTTAATACGGATTTGAGTGTATACTTTTAAAAAAAAGTAACTATAAATTTCAAAGAATTACAATGATAAGTATAATTACACAGTATTCTAAAAAAATTTCATGATAAAATTCTAAATGTTAGAAATTATTGTACTTTAAAATAAAAAAAATTTCAATGCTAAGTATTTCAAAATTCCCATTAAGAAAAATTGATTATAGAAAAATAAAAAAATCACCAAAAAATAAAATGGAAAAAGATGTGCTATTTTCCAGAATACTTACCAAAATATGAATAAAATTTTCACGGTACATTTGAAGATTGGCATTTGTTACGGTACAATTGGCAATCACACAAGCTTTTCATTTGGGCCATGACAAATATATGGTGAACCGAATAGCTAAGATAAATTTTGTGTCTATCGGAGAGGAGACCAAATATATATAATTTTGAAAAGTATGAAATGCTTTAAAAAACGTTATTTTTTTCATTTTTTGTCTGATGATGTCCAAATTAACAATAACTTTTTAAAATAAAAAATGACTAGATCTGTGTCATTGCTGCTACGAAAGTGCAACAAAATTCTATAATTTTTCCTGAGAGCATTTACTCGTAGTAGTAATACTCCCTCAGCTCATTATAGCAAATTTAATTATTTTTTCTTCTCTGTAACGAACTGATTGAATACACTGATAATAATAGGATAGTGTAATCAAGGGGCAAACAACAACAATAACAACTAGATTTGTCTAAAATATTTTTAAGAAGAAGACATTGATGTGGGTCTAAAGATCATTCTCTTTTCTTATTTCTTTATTCATAAAACAATAGTTGTAATTATTATTGTGCATAAATCACCCCGAGTATACTTGTTTGAATTTAGTAAATCTATGATTGAAGAACACATTGAATGAAGACAGAAAAATATTTTTGAAACAAGTAAAGGATGTGTTAAATGCAGATATCATTTTAGTGCAAGAAAAGATGATGAAAAAGAAACTATTTATTCAGCATGTCTAAAAACTATGTGGAATTTTATTACTATAATTGTGTTAATTCTGTCATAATTAGTTACATTTTGTTTGAATATAATTGAAGTTAATTATTTTCAACTTATTAATAATAAAATATATGTTAGAGGTTATTCGTCCTCAAAAAGTAAGAAGTTGCAAAGCCAAAAGATGAATAAAAAAGTATTTATTTTTTCAACAAAATTCTTTGAACACATTGCACAGTAAAGAAAATTCAATGGTATGAAATGCTTTGGAAATATTTTTAATGATTTTGTCTGCACTCTTTCCTTTGCCTTTTTTCAATGACTTCAGCTGATTCGGATTTTGTTTGAAGTATTCAACACACACACCTCTTGCTCTGTCTTCATCACGGCATATGGAAAATTCTTCCTTCTCTATAATTTCTTTGATGCTTCTGCCATCATTACCCAGCTTCAGTCGTATCAAATGGTTTGCAGTGGATTTCGTGATAAGTTCGTTCTGGAAATGATCACTTACTTCTGCTAAATTGTAGGGCGTGAATGCACTCGGGGCGCAAAGCTGCACATTGTTGAACTCCTTTATGTTGCGCAGCAGATGCACCATAAAGACGCCATAAAGGGTGAATGCTGATCGGCGAAAGGGCGCGCTAAAGACCCCCTTTTCATAAAGAGATTCAACGAAGTACGAGAAGTAGGCATGCTTGAGCGCCAAGTTGTGTGCACTCGGAGAAGGCAAACCCAAGATGTATTTGCAAAAGGTGTATCTGTAACACGGTCTATCGAACATGTTGAAGAAGGAAGGCACCAAGTCCACATTCACTGCTTTCTCTTGGGCAGAGCCTTCGCCAACGCGCACTTGCCTGGAAGTGAAAAGTGTGAGTGGAGGCAGATCGGGCTCCGGCAAAAATCGGTAATCTGCATACGCTTCTTTGCGTCTCACGAAGTGCGTGGTGTTGGTGGTGGGGTCGAAGCCACGTGTTTCAGCATGGACGTCGCCATCCGCCGCCTGAAGCGATGTCGTCTGCCTCTCTCTTTCATACTTGATGGCGTGGCTGATGGCGCTTAAACTGTTCAGATTTTTGACTTCTACCAAACACTTTGGTCCTTTCTTTTCTTCGCAAATAGCATTTTGGTCGCCTTTGACAGGGTGCACACTCACGTTGACATCGACCCGCAACTCTCCATTGTGCATATTGCAGTCGCATACGTTTAATCCTTTCAGAACGGTGATCAGTTCTTGCAAGAAGCCAATGACCTCACATTCATCCTTGAACTCAGGCTCCGTCACAATTTCAATGAGACCGACTCCACAACGATTCAGGTCGATGTAGGACACGTTCTGCTCCTTAGAGTGCACACTCTTGCCAGAGTCGTGTTCAAGTTGAAGACGCTTGAAGTGAACACGCTGCGTGTGATTCATCGGCTTTTTGACAAAGGGAGGAGTGTAAAGGAATTCCAGGTGGCCTCCGGAAGCAAGGGGCTCACGCTCTTGAGTGATTTGGTAACCGGATGGCAGATCGGGGTAGAAGTAGTGCTTTCGTTCGAAGACTGAGCGCAGGTTCACTTTGCAGCACAAGTACTTTGCCAGGGAAACGCCCTTAACCACACAATCGTAGTTCAGTGTTGGCATTGTGCCGGGGTGTGCAGCGTCAAAGTATGTGAGCAATGAGTTGACTGGAGACGAGTGCTCATACACACTACCACTGAAAATCTTGAATTTGGAAGCAATTTGGGCATGTATCTCTAGGCCAATCAGCGTAAAGAATTTGAGGTTAGTCATGTTTTACGGCTTCTTTAGCTAGCGTGTTCGCGTTTACGCGAATTATTTCATAAACAAAAATCAATCTAAACTAAGAAAACTAAGAAATGTTTCATGACAAAAAATATTTCAGGCATTTAAAAGCAGGACAGTCAATAATTGTAACCAAAAAAAAGCTAGAGTATGTAAAATTGATCATGATTATGTCGTTTATTCGAAGCAGCGCTCACTAAACTTTCTTATCCAGAGATTACTGGCAATTGGAATCAAAAACTTTAACCTTTAAGGAACAGAATTTTTAGGTTAATCGTCTGTTTTCATGTCAATGAAATTTTATATATTAAATTAAAGCAGACTAAGTTGACACATTATCTTTATAAAATGATTTCTTTGTTTTGCCAAAATAGGATTTACATGGCTAATCCCAGCTTTCTACAAAGTGAAGTGGGAAATGCCAAAACGAAACGAACAATTTTGGCTAGCCCCCTTGAATAATGCTAACGATCCTAAGCTCTCGGTCCTAGTGATTTACGGATGAATTGGCATCGGTAGATTTTGCACGGTTTCTCGATTTTTGAGGCCGCATATGGAGTGGCATATGGGCTTTTGTCGAATTCGAAAATAACAGTTGGCTTCAGAAAATCTTAGATGCAAGGCCAAAAAAATACATGTGCCATTTATTTATCTCTTTAGCTTTGAATATAAGGAAATAGCGTATTTCCAGCTGTATACGGCGAAATGAACTTTTAATCTTATAGTTTTAACCAGAAGGTATATTTTGCGCATAAGGCGATGTCCTATTTTATGATATTGAGGTTTTTTATTAAAATTTAAATTAAAAAAATATATACAAACGTAAGCCATCATTTGACCAATAAATTCATTTGACAAATTAACAGGGCAGTCATCATACAGATCACAAATTGATTCTATTTCCAAAATTCAGTGCCATCTAAAGAATTTGATATGCCGCATTTTTTAAAAGAGTTTTTAACTTTTTTTTGGATTAATATCATCCCAGGCTTTATAATTACAAGATTGCATAAAACATCTAACTTTGAAACACACATATCATCACTTTTTGTAAAAAAAATTCCCCATTAACCATCCGCACTCATTCCACATATAGGCTGTGATAACGAAGTTAACCCTCTAGGAATCGCTGCTTGTAAGCTGTGCTCTAAAAACATCCCAAACGAGAAGACCGCATTCTTTACCCTGTCTTCTATAAGGAATAAACTAATGTACTTTTTATTGCAAAATATGACAATGTAATTTAATTCAGCGGGGATTCAAGGTTTCATAATACTGGCCTAAAAGGTATCAAATTCTAAATACTGCTAATACTACTTAGTGATCACCCTCATCCCCAAAACTAGTATCGATACTTCGAGAAAAATTTTTTTTTAACTCGTGAAATCGATAAATCAATGTGGATTCGATAACTCAAGATCTTGGGTTCGATACCTAAAGTGTGCCTTTTCGATGAAAACACCCCGGTGGTACCATTAAAGAAAGATTTTTCTCATTTTCAATGTTCCAAAAAATTTTGCTCTACAATTATTGCAAGTTCTTGATTTTCGTAAAAAAATATCTGTGATTGGAATAAACATTTTTCAGAACGATTTTCACATATGGATAAAGTGAGAATGAAATTTTTCTGTTTTAGAGCCCATTTGATTGGAACTTAAATGCTGTGCCAGTTTAATTATAGTTAAAGGGTTGTTTACCTGAAACTGAATTCCAAAACTTGAAGAAATTTGCTACTGGTATGGCATCACTCCTTGATACAACTTATATTTGTAAATAAACATCCTCAAAAATGAAGTATGTAGTAAGTAAACTTACGGAACAAGGTTATCTGATTACTTTTGATTGAAAGGAGTGATTTAAAACATAACTTTAATTATATTTTAAAAATTAAGTCAATTTCATAAATCACATAACCAATTTTTTACCATAGAGTTTTAATTTTTTATATTTTCTTATTTTTTTTAAATATAATTAAATTTGCCTTATTTAATTTTAAACAAGCATTAATGTCGAATTTATAATGGCAGTGTTTTTTAACTTTTTATCTGGCTCCCTCTAAGAATCGGCGATACGATTTTTCATAATAGAAAAAATTTATTGGCAATAAAACATTGATGTTTTTCATACTTCGGAAAATTTTTTCCTATTGATAATAACAATGATTGAATCTAAAGAAAAATTATGAATCTCTAAAATTTTCAATAATAATAATTAATTAAGATTTAATTGGCTTCATATATTATTTTTGAATTATCTATTTAATTAAAATTTTCAACTTAAGATTAAATTTTCTTTTCAATCAATAACAATACCATTGATTGGAAGTTGTTGAAATAGCTTGTAATAAATAGGAATTTTTTTAACAGTTTTAATTTTGAAAGTAAAGAATTCAGAATTTTTTGGAACATTTTGTTAAAAGGCAAACTTATTCTACAGCAGTTTTTAAGCCTTTTGAGTTGAGCCATCTTCGTAGAAACGGTGAAAAATTTGCCAAGAAATAAGTTCGATTTTTAATTTCAAATGTGGAGGAAACATGTTCTCATTTTTTGCTAGACAAAATGATAGAACAATTAAGATAAAAAAAGCATTATACAGAGATTCTCGTTTTGTCGAAAAATATACAATATACAAGAAAAGATAGAAATGTGTCAAATGGACAACAAACGAAGATGGAATAGGCTACGATTTTCAAACTGAAGCGGAGCGTGTACTTCATGCCAAAATCGATTGAAATACAAATATCGTGCAAGTTTAAAAACGGATAAACTTTTATATAAATTTAATTCATTGTATTCAAAGAAAATCTTGATACTGCTTTCGAACTTTGATAGGTTGCTAAAAACTGAAGAAGTGTAGTAAAGTAGCCTCTTCAGACTCTGATACTTTTATATCTGTAGTTGAAGATGAAATTGATTGTTTGAAAAGATGGTGATGACTAGAAAAACTTTAAAGATGACGAAATTGAAAATGATTAGTTTGAAGGCTGGGAACCTACTTTCCGACACATCGATGTCCATAGTCATAAAAGGAGAATAAAATAATGTGTCGATCACAACAAACGAAGATGGGTGATGATTATCGTTTGATGCGAAAGATGACTATGGACATCGTCGTGTCCAAAATATTAAATTAATAAATCTACATTTTGTATTGTACTCGTATTTTTTTCGTTGTACTGCGTTTGTATCTCCCTTTTGACATATTATTAAAAATATTTTTTTTAATTGTTATATTTTTCATGTTAAAAAAATGAAGTAAAAGAAAAAAGTAAAAGTTTTAATAGGAATTTTTAATAAGTGGGGAAAGTGTTGTTATATGCAAATAAATTTTACAATAAAATTAATTTCGGAGAAAGAAAACCAAGACTATAATTAGTTTGAATAAAAAGAGACATTTTTGGATTGCATACCACCTCTTATAGTATCAATACCAAATTTTTTCACCGGAATATATACCCACCCTCTCCCCCCTATGGCCGTATTCTTTTTAAATTTTGGTCCACCAACTCGTTCGGTGTATAAGGCGACAGCGAGTTTTTAAAATAAGTTTGATGATTTAAGCCTCAACTTATACTAAAACAATCTATATATATTTACGAGTATTCGTAATATTACGATATTCGTAAACCATCGATAAAATGTTTAAATACATCACTCAGGTTGGACTTTTTTAAAAAATATTTAGTACTTTTTACTTTTTATCTTCCAAAAAGTAATAAAATAAGGAAGAGGTTAGGATCAGGGATGTGGAGTGGAACAAATATTTTGCGACGCCGACTCAACTTATTTGTACTTTTTCGACTGCAACTTCTGTCCAAGTCAAGTCAGCATGACAATCGTTTTGCGTGTCCTTTTGTTCCATTTGCTTTTGCATGCAAATGTGACAACGGATCTTCAACTTTTATGAATTTAAAAACAAGAAATAGAGACAGATTGCGTGTTGTAGATGGCATGAGACATGATCCAACAAACATTAGTCCGTTAATTTTAAAGCTTGCTGCTCAAGTACAACTATAGAAATAGCGCTAATCCAGCTAAATTCCTCTTGAAACCTTTAAAAAAATTTTTTAGGTTTCTTTCCTTTTCCTTAACAGAAAATAAAATTATTAATCACGCTACTTATTACTGAGGGTGCGGGGCCATTTAGCATCTGAATCTTACACGTTCATGCTTTATGTTGCAACGCAAAATTTTTAATCTATTTTCTTTAACATAGTTTATTAAGGTTTTTATTAGTTTAGTCTTTCTTACATTGTCTTCAAAAAGATTTTCAAATTATTGTCTATAGCCTGAGATCCTGGTTCTTAGATTAGAGAATTGATTTTAAAAGTAACTATAGAAATCGAATTCTATATTGAAATAGTTTCCATGTTTATTATTTTATATATAAATTTTAATTCAGGGCAGATATATAGTTCTGGAAAATGAAGATAACATCTACCTTTTGTATAAGAGATATTTTTCATTCGTGATAAAAAAATATATCCACGAGCATCAGAATGTTAATCTGATAAATGACAAATTCTGAGTTAGAAATCACCAATTTATAAAATTGGAAAAGTTTTCTACAAAGTTTATTCAGTAACAAAATATTCGAAGATCCCAAAATGACCTTTGCATGTTTAATAATGGGAATGATATAAAGAAAAAATAAATAAGAATAATAAATTATTTTTCAATCACTATTATATATTTATAAAAGATGCCTAAAAATATATTCTTCCATAAAATTCAAGCTGAGGTAATTGATGTTTAGACCCCTTTGAATACTCATTCCATTAATTTTGACATTCAAATTCTTTGGATTTCTATTATTTGAAAAAATTATATACTTGTACTTTCCAAATTGAGATTTATTTCGACCGCCCAATTATGAATAGTCAACGACACATTATTAACGCCGTTAAAAGAAGAAATTTAATGACATCTGCATAAATTGTAGAAAAAGCTTAGAATATGATAGAAAATATCATTAATATAAAGAATATTATATTTTTGATATAAACATAGAAAAAGTTTTACTTTTTTTGTTCTTCAAATAATTTTAGTTTACTTACTTGCTTTAAAACAGAAAGTTCTACCAGAAAAGGATGACTTTGAATATAAGATCTAAAACCTATCCTATAAAGTTTATAACTTTAGTTAGGGTGCCACTAAAGATGTTTTCCAATTCGTGAAAAAACAAATTAAAACGGTGAATAAAGGGAATGTAGTTTAAATTAATTTATAAAGGCATAATTTTACTTTAAATATATTCTATGTTTTTCAATAATCCGCCATTATATAATTAAAGGATTTAGAGTAAAACAAAACATAAAAATTAATAAAAATATAATCAATTTTAAGCCTGCTTTCCTTATAATTCGATACAAGCAGCGCAATTGTGCCTTCTTGATGAAAACACCCAGGGGTACCTTTACCTTTACCTATAGGCGACTCAGTAAGAATTAACAATAATGTAAGCTATTAAATTAAGATTTAATTCAAAAACTACACATCCCCCCACACTGGTGATACAAATAGAAGAAAGGATTTTATTATTTGATTTTTTTTAAATAAAACTTGTATTAATTGGAACTTTTAAATTTCAATCATACTTTTTTAGTTCGTTTTTCGAATACTTTAACTTTAAAAAAATTAAAAAAATACTTTTTAGCTTGTCATTTTGTATATATATTTTCTTCATACCCCCCCCCCCCCCCCCCCACTGAAAATTCCTTCATCTGCCACTGACCGTGACATTACCTTACTAACTTTTATACAATATGAATCTAGCTTGTCCCGTGGTCGTTTCTCGCTGCTCTTTAACGACGCTTAGTTATAAATATAGTTGATAAAGAATCAATTTTGAAGTGAATAGCTATTTTAAATTTCTTTTTATTAACAAATTGGATTAATTTTCATCAAAAAATATTATCACTATTGAATTAACGATTATCGTATTTGATAAGTTTAGATTGATTTTTAAATTAAATAAAGATCCGAATTGAATGAGAAATAGTTGAAAATGTTTAGAATAAAATTAAAATTCATTTAAATTATCCTATTCCATGGTCGTTTCTCGCTTCGCTCGAAAGATAAAATGATTGGTAGAGTGTTTGTTTCAAGCGAAGCGATAAAAGGTTGATAAAAAATTTATTTTAATCAAAAAATATCATCATAATTGAATTCACAATATTAGAATTGGTTAACAGAATATCATACAGCAGAAAAATATACAGAAAAGGTACAACCATGCTAAAAATGAATAACTTATAATTACACCATAATATAATACTCCATTGACATAAAATTAACCAATCAGATAAGACACCATCAAAATGTGCAAAAATACACAGAAAAGATACAACTATGCTAAAAACTAAAACTCATCAGAAATATAAAATTGAAAGCTTAGAGTCTGGAGAACAGCTTGCTTACAATATTTTATAAAAAGATTAAATAATTTAAAAAAAATTAAATACTTAAGTTAAGCAAGATTTTATTCAAATTATTATACCTTCTTTGAAATTTCTAAATTTTACCGTCCAACTAAATTACTTGAAAAGGAACTTGATGCAGTATCGAACACAAAAATTCGAGTTATCGTAACACAGTATCTAAAAAAAATTTTTTTGTATTTAAAACTTGCATAAAAATTATAAAATATACATTTATGAAATTTCAAGATTTTTTAAGGAAAAATAAAATAGAGCTGTCTGCATCATAGCTGCTAGAATAATTTTTTTGAGAACTTATTTTTGGCAGAGAAATGGATCTACAAATGTTTTCTCCAACCTTCCATATCTGTTGTACAATCCGTTAATCTGCATGAGGGATATTAGTTATAAAACATGTTTCATTATTATAAGAATAAACTTAAAATATCCAAAATACTTTTGCTTATTGTGTTTATGCAATATTTGGGCAACTGAAAGACATTGTTTTAAATCCAAATTATAGGCAAGCATATCAAACAAGTGAAGATTGCCTATTGTCAAAAATACACTTCTTGTAGATCAATTTAATGTCTTATTACCTCATTTGCACCTAAAATGCCATATGGTTTGACTGTAAGCTTTATTAAAATCATCCAGGTAAAGTAAAAACAGTCAATCTTTGTCCAACTTCAAATTAGAGAAACACTCAAAGATTTCAAAAAAAACATTGCATGTTTTCTGTTTACAATGCTTTAAATTTGATCTATGAAAATTTTCTTTAAAAAAATAAATAAAATCGACTGCAAAAATAGCATTTAGTCCTTTATCAATTTTTTTAGTTAAATCAATTATATATAAACACCGTTCAGATGTATAAAAATTTCTTTGTACTTTTTTAATAATATTTTTTAATATGTTCTTATCTTAACTTTAATTAGAAATGAAACATGTTAAAATGTTTTAAATATTAACCTATCTTGTAATTCTTTTATTAATTTGACAATTATTATAAGTTTTAATTTGACACAAATTTTTTTTGTAAATTTTTAGATATATTCAAAATTTATTTTATCACGATCTACGTGGTTAGAATTATTGTAGGAGGTCATATGCAGGGACGCACATCCTCAAAATTATTAGGGGGGGAGGGGGAGGGCGAAATTTTTTGTTGCAATTTTCAAAGTTAGTGGTCTGGTAATACCATGGGAGAGCAAATATTCAAGCAATCCTTTAAAATAGAATGTATTCAGCGCATACCTAACGTCGTAAATTTATAAGACTACTTTATATTTTTTACAAAATTGAATTTAAATATTATACTTCCAGCGATAAAATTTTAATTAAATTTGTATATCGAATATACCCTAGTTTAAAAAAATCCAAAATTATTGGGGGAGCCAATAAGCTTTTCATTTTAAAATGAAGTAGTCATTTACAGGCACATTACAGGAATTCATGAAACGATATTTGATTCATAGAGAAAACAACTGAAAACGAATAACTGAAGGTTGGATAGTTTTATATGAGTGAATGTAATCTGAAGGCAAATAGTCTACTAGACACCCTGCGATGTTTATATGAAAAAAATGTGATTTATTCAGGGGCAAGGGTATAAAATGAAGTTATTGTGCAAACAAAAATAAAACAATAAATTAAGATCGCATTTTATAACTTTTAAGGAAAAAAAATCTATCAGAAAAAGTTATAGAGCTTCAACAAAAACTAAAAAATTTTACAGCATAACTTAAGTTTTTTTGAAACTAATTTGACGTATCCCCTACAGCATACTCTATGGGTAGAATGACAGGTTGGTTGAGATGATGAGAAGCCTCTGAATTCGATTCCTCATCAATACATTTTAAAATGGAACTGTCTGTTCTCAGAATAATTTCAAAATAATAGGAGGCATAAAGAATGAGAGTTTATTTGATATTTTCAAGTTTTTATAAGCAGCAAAAGCCAACGTTTAAGTAGCTAACCCTTATAGGGTGATTTGGTAGCACTTGTATTTTTACATATTGTAAAGAATCATAGCATACAAAAATGGGTTTAATCACTTTTTATAAAATTATTTAAGTCTAAAAAATTATTTAAACTAACATAAATCATAGTATTCGAGAAAAGAAAATAATTGCGTTTTTTTAATATTTCTCTCCACATAAAATTCTGACAGCTGTTTTAAATAGATTAAGTACATTTTAGCGACTGAAACATTTTGCTTCGATATTATATTTTTATTATAATAATCAACAAATTTTCTTAAAAAAATGATTTAATTAATTATGTACAGTGTTACTTAAAAAATTTAACAATCCAACATTATAAAAAATATCTCTGCCCAAAGCAAATAGAGTATTCTTGCTTTTAAACTGAATACCTAGTCAAAATATTCATTCCCAAATAACTATTGAAAAAAAATTCTTGACTTGAAAAAATTAAAGTTTTCAAATGTTACAAAATGTAACAAACGTAGATTAGCTATTCGCACTTATAGACTCATCAGCGCGAGTCTAGATATAAAATTGTAACGATTGAAAACTATTTTAATTTAACTCTAAATGCAAATTAGACAGAAGCAGTGGTGTAGCCAGAAAAAAGTTAATAGGCGGGGGGCACAATTTAAAAACAAAAAACGTGAGCAACATTATTTATACTTTCTTGATCCTTTCATTGGAGAAATTTTCGAAAACTGATATTGCATAAGATACATGGGGGCACCCTGAGGTACATAGGAGAGTGGGCACGATCCCTCATGCCCCAGCCTTGCTACGTCACTGGAGAGAAGAGAGCTTGAGTGAATGATTGAGTTTTAGCAGAGAAAGCGGAGAAGACAGAAAGAGAAATAGAATCACTGTGACAGAAGATGAGAAAATCTAGTGGGTCATCAACATGTGTTTGCTCAAATATACTATAAAGAGGAGACACTGTGATAAACATTGCTTACTTATTGTGTGCATATTGAAGCAATGGATTATTATTATATAGCTCTCACGCATCGTCTGTAAAATACATTCGATAGGAATTTCAGAGCAGCTTGGCATAATGTTTGATTGATTTGAAAGTCTGCATACATGTTTTATGAACAAGCAGCAACTCTTACTTATAGAAAATTATTTGGGGGGGGGGGGGGGGGGCGAAGGTCATTTTCGTCCTCCTCCTCCGGATGTGCGCCCCTGTGTCTGATGAAATGTCAAACTTTCATCTTTCAGCCTTGTGTTTACGTACAATATGTATATGACAAGAACCTGATAGACAATTTTTTATTTTGCGAAACTCAGCAATACAACAACTGCAAGAGAACATTTGACAAAGTGATATTTTTTAATAGCACATGGTAGTAAGTTGGAATCTGGCTAAAGCAAAAATCTCCAGATGTAATTGGTACCCCGTGCGCCGAGCCATAAAACCATAGCCGATGAGTTTGAAAAATGGTTTCAATGAAGTCATTAAAGCAAATACTTCAAATCTTGTTTGTTTTCAATTTGAAAAACTCCTGCTGCACTTAAACATGAGGACAGCTTTCCAAAGGAAAATTTTTAAGCGTTAACTGGAATAATTGCATCTTTTGACAAGAAAAATTTTGCTCGATTTTCGAACAAACATGTTTTTCTGAAATATCTCAGTAATTTTTCGATTGAAATAGGAGTCCCTTGCCCCCCTCTTATCGATAGGCCTGGTTATAATAATAATTAAACATTTTAAGCAAAACTTAAAAACAACTTATTTCATAAATTAGTTCATTGGACAAAATTTTTTATAATTATATAAAAAAAAAGTTCACCCCCCTTCCCCGCTCCAATTTTGAAGATGGACGCCTCTGATTTTAATGACCATTTCTTGTTTTTTTTAGTATACAATATTTAATTTAGGAAACGTTTGTTGTTGAGATCAACTAGCACTCTGTATGCTTAATAATAACAATGAAGAAAGTGGAACATATTTAGCGAGTTTCCTGGTCACGAAACACTCTTGGAAAGGAAAGTATAAGCGAATTTTTAGTATAAGTGACAAAGGCCTTGCCACAATAAACCCCATTTCCTTTGAAGTAACTAATTTTTGGCCATTTGGCGACATCCTCGCCATCGCACCATGTGACAAATCTCCAAACGAATTTCTCCTTAACTTCAGAAAGAATAAGGCAAGAAGCGAAACTCTTCGTTTTTCCTGCTTATACAGACTTGATATTTTAACGCTGGTGTTAAATTTTGAAAAGTTTTTTGCCAAGAGTAACAATGTTTTTGTCTCTGAAACTGATTTCAAATGCTATACTGTTCACAAACTAAGGGCGTCGGAAGGAAATACCTTTGTGTCAGCTATTTTGCAATTTAAAGCGTCTTCTATCAATATCAGTGTGTCTCGCGTTGCTCCAGATGTTATTTCGTCGTATTATTACAAGGATATATCTTGTTTGCATGTTATTCGCTCAGAAAGTCTACTAATCCTATCAGTTGAATCGCCTGGTAATAATTTCGAAAGACTTCATGCGTTTAAATCAATGCAGTGTGAAGATATTGCGCTTAGTATTGTCGAAGCTGCTAAAAAACTTTTATTACTTAACATTCCTATCCACTCCAACCAAATATCCAATTTGAACAATTTTTATGATAAAAGGTTTGGCCGATTTTCTTGCGATGAGCATTTATCCGCCTTTTTCAGGTTTAGCGTTCACAAAATAAAGCACTATGGGGAGAAGAGTGAAACTCAAGTGAAGCGCACACTCTCAGTAACGGAGACCTGTTTAATCGAACATGAGTTAACTTCCTTCATCTTGACATCAGTTAAGCCACTTGACAGCATTTTTGCCATCATTAGGTCGCGCAGCAATCCCCAACTCTTTAAAATGGAGTTCAAAGATGAAAAAGTTAAAGTGTTTCTCTCTAGCAATCGTGATTCGCTGATATCCGTTCTCTTCGATGCTTCACGCACACAAGGAAACGTCAACATCCACGTCAAATCCCTTTCCACCTCTCGAGGAAGTCGTCTTCTTCCGACCCATGCAGTCTCTGATGAAGAAATTGAATCCATTTGCCTGAAGTGCATTATCCAGGCGCCCTCAATTCCCTCGCATTATGGAGAATGTCTGAGTCGAGCATGCAACAATATCCCCTTTTCTGGCTTAATTTATTCGGTTTCTTCTGAGGGCTTCTTCTGCGAGAACAAAGAAAAGGGCATACTAGAAGCTATAAATGCATTACTATCCCGAGAAGAAGACCCTCATTGCATGGAAGAGTACTTCTCTCTTTTGCGCAGACTGACCGCATCAAAAGCCGGCTTTCATGCCTTCACTGAGTTGCAGAACTTTCGAGATGCAATCGGCATCAAAATTGTGAAAACGCTTAAGAAAAACTGTGAATCTGATTCGTACGCCGCTCTCGACTTTCTAACAACGCTCATTGCGCCGATGCACAATCATTATGACATCAAGCAAGAGCAGCTGAATAAGGCGTCAATTCTCTCTTCCAAAGTGTTTATGCAGTCTATGATGAAGATATTTGTCGACCACATTCGAAATAAAACAGGAACTCTCATTATAATTTGTTTTCTCGATTTTCTGACATACGCCATATGCCCTCCTTACAGTGAGACCACGAACGGTGCTCAGTTTGACTATTTGCTTGAATTGGTGTCTTCCTATAGCTCAGATCTGTTCACTCTATTTCACTATGACTCCTACACCATTTATAAAGGTATAGGCCTAATAATGCGTGCTTTGATTGAAGAAGGCAGTTCTTCAATATCCCAAGAAATGCAAAACCTTGCTTTGTGCGAGGGAGCGTATTTGAAGCAGTTGATTTCAGCATTGTTCAGTTCTTCGTCGGAACCTACAGACAAATCTAAATTGATTTCCGCTCGACTCAGCCGCTATCTCATTGCTTTGTGGAGTTGCAAGAATGTTGTTGCGTATAACCTTCTTTCCAGCATATTTCCGCCAGCACTCCTGGCCTTTCTCAAAGACAAAAGCAAGAGGTGTGAGAATAACATAAGACATTTAGGTGTTCGTGATAATTTAAGCCTAGCACAAAGTCACCTGAATCATAGTGTTTGTGGTGAAGGCTTTTTTGGAGATATTGATGCAAAGGTTAAGCGTCAATTAGACACATTTTTTCATCACTGGCGCTTAAAGATAAACATGAAAAATAGCAATGATGAGGCAAAGGCAATGCCCGTTGTTTTGAGAAGGAGACGTCAAAATTTGAAGATTGAAGAAAATTGGGGTCTCTTTTTCGAAGCTTGTTGTCGAGATCACTGCGCATCGACTCTTATTTGGAACCACAAAACACGTTCCGAACTCAAAAGTGCACTAGAATCAGAATACAACGCCTTTGTTCGCGATAAAGAACTCTTTTCTTCGACTTGCGAAGCAATTTCATGGAACTATGCTGAGTTTAAAGTTGAATATCCCAGTTTGAATGAGGAATTGAAAATTGGTAATTATTACATCCGTATATTTTTACAGGAGGAAGATTCAAATCAGGAAATTCTTGAAAATCCTATGACTTTCTTTTACGATCTCTACCATTGTTTTCTTACTGTCAGTAGTTCTCAAATGAAATGCATTTGTCTGCATTCGCTTTCCATTCTTTATGCCAAATCCTACACTCAACTTGGAAAGTTTAATGACACAAAACACATTTTATCTCTTTTAGAGAAGTGTTATAATTTTTTGGAAAGGGACCGGCTAATCATGTTTCTTGAGAAGCTGCTTCTTCTCCCTGAAAACGTTGAAATTTTTCTCAAATGTGATGGCATACGCTTACTAACTAATTTCATTTGCTTGGCTCATCTGCATCACAATCGACCACGATTAACTCTTCAGACGAATGTTATTGAAATGAGTGAGCAAAAAAAAGATGACGAGAATAATGAAGTACTGGAGTGGTACTATTACTCATCCGATTCCAAAGAAAGGGTTGGACCTTTGAATTTTGGCAAAATGAAAGAATTGTTTAAGAATCAATTGATTAGCGCAAAAACAAAGTGCTGGGCCCAAGGATTGGATGGCTGGAAAAATTTGTACCAAATAGCGCAGTTTAAATGGACTTTGTTATGTAGTGGAAATTCTCTGCTAAACGAAACTGAGCTTGCTTCAAAAATATTGCATATGTTTATTAATATTTGCAAGTTTTATCCTAGTACGGATGCTAAAAATAGAATAATCAGGCCGATTCCTCTTGTAAAAAGATCACTTTCGGATTCCCTGATTATAGCCAACATCATTCAAGTTGTTCTGACATTTGATCCTGATTTAGTGGAAAAAGTCGCAACTCTCATTTTCGAAATCTACGACAATAATCCACAAGTGTGTAATTTGTATTATACGGGCTTGTTTTATTTTATTCTAATGTACAATGCCTCTAACATTTTACCAATTGCGAAATTGATACACGCCCTTCATAGAAAGCAGTCCTATGTGTCTCAAGACGTGGGCTCATGTGATGTCGTTAATTCAAGCATTCTGCACCACATTTTGCCTGATTCAATGATTTGTTTTTTGGAGAATCATGGCTATGAAAAGTTTTCCGAAGTTTTTCTTGGCGATTTCGATACTCCTGAAACGATCTGGAACGGAGAAATGAGAAGAACGATGATTGAAAAAATTGCAGTGCACATCTCTGATTTCACACCCAGACTCAAATCGAATGTGCGAGCGTTGTATCAATTTTGTCCGATAGCGCACATATCCTATTCCAAGTTGGAGGATGAAATGTACTGTGATATATATTACCTGAAGAATTTGACCGATTTATCCAAATATCCTGACTGGCCCATAAAAGATCCTGTGAATCTTCTGAAAAAAGTTCTGCAAGCCTGGGAAAGTGAAATGGTCGAGAAAAAAGTCACGATGTCTTTTCTTGAAGCGTGTGAGTGCTTAGAAGTCCAAGATAAAGAGAGCATGAAAGGCGACAGCATTGATTATGCTCTGATTCGGAAGGCGTATTTCCGCTTAGCACAGAAGTATCATCCCGATAAAAATACTGATGGCCGAGAAATTTTTGAAAAAGTGAACAAAGCTTATGAATTTTTGTGTGGCAGCAATGGAAAGAAAGAAAATAGCGAAGCTGAAAAACTGCATAACATTTCCTTGTTTTTGAAAACTCAAATCATCCTATTTCAAAGATGTTCCACAATCTTACATCCTTATAAGTACTCTGGGTATCCATTACTACTGCTGCGCTTACAAAATGAGCTTGCAGATGAGAAGTTGTTTTCGAAAGAAAATACTTTACTTGAAGAGAGTTGTTGTTGCATCTATCACACAATAGCATGTTCAGCATTGAATGCAGAAGAATTGAATAGGCAGTGCGGAATCGATGTTTTACTGAAGGTGCTATCCAGGTGCACAGGCATTGTTAATAAATCAAGCAAAAATGAAGACAAACCGATAAGCGTTATCATTCAAATCCTAAATTCTCTCTCTGTCTGTGTTACCTTTGAGGCGTGCAAAGCAAAGATTGTTTCACAAAGTGAAAGTGTCTGTGGAGATATCGTCCACATTTTACGCTTTCGGCAGGCCTTGAAGTTGTGCAATGCTGCGATTAGTACGGTTTTTTCCTTTGCTCAAGATCTCGTCCTCACTCGTGTTCTGTATCGTTGTGGCGTGTTATGGCCCATCCTCACAATCCTATTCCAGTATGATTACACTCTGGAAGACTGTAACGTTAACAAGGACAGCAATGAGCAGGAGTTGATGAACAATACATGTCGTCGCGGTGTTGAGGCTATTTCTCGTATGCTAGAAGCGCCGTGTGTTTTGAATACACTCACCACCTTACTCACACCCTACATCATTAACAACATTAAAACCTATTCTAGTCATGAAATTTTAAAACTACTAACCTGCAACTCTCAAACGCCATTTTACATTTGGGATAACTCTAACAGGAATGAATTATTAGCATTTGTGGCGGAAGAAGAAATGTCACTAAGGAGTAGAGATGGGAGTGTTGTGGATGACGATGAAGACCTGTGTACCTTTTTCTACTCCAATCTCGTTAAAGAGCTTGTTATTGGTGATGTTTATATTCGGTTGTATAATGAAAATCCTGACTATGAAATTTACAATCCAAATCAGTTCTTATTGGATTTGATAAATTTTCTCAATGAAAATCTTAACTCTTTTATTCTCGAAGCTGATGATGACAATTTGCTGCAAACCTTAAAATCTCTAAGAAACGTTTTAAAGCATTACCCAGCAACACAAATCCAGATGATTGGCAGTTTCAAATTCATCTTTTCTCTTTTGCGTGCAAGCTCTAATTTTGTGCAAATATGCCTAGAAATCATTTTACTGTCTACATCCCAGAATGAGTGCATAACAGACATCGCATCAACTTTCCTCCTAAACTACGTAATCTTTGTACTTCGTGAAAAGGCCTCTGAGGACACCCTATCTCTGGCCTTAGACGTTCTTCTTTCGTTGACATCACACAACACTCAAATTGTTAAAGAAGTTTTGCTGAGTGGAATGCTTTACTTCTTGGTCCGCATATTGGGAAGTGCTCACTACACCAATCAATTGAGGATCATGAGCGTCAGAGTTTTGTCAAAGTGCTTAGTTGATAAAGTTAGTGGACCAAAGGTTGGCATATTCATGCTCAAAATACTACCCAAACTATTTGTTGATGCTCTTTCAGAGGGAACGGATAACATTATCACTCTTATCAATGATAATTTGGAAAATTCGGAATTGATATGGAATCAACGCATAAAGAACGATGTTTTTTCTCTTGTTAACAGGAAGTGTGAGCAAGTGTATGAAAGCATTTGTAACGACATAAACGCGTGCCAACCTTTTCCTAGCGACACCTTTTATCACTGTGATGAATTTGTGATCCACGGTGTTTATATTAAAGTTTTTTTAAAAAATCCCAACTGGTATTTATCAAAGCCTAAAGAGTTTATAGTTGAACTGTTTGACTTTTTTTTAAATCCGTGCACACCCCACGATTCAGAGAAATGGAGGTTGTGTTGTGAATGCCTTGTAACTGTTTTCAAATTCCAGCCCAATTTACTGGAGTTCATTCCCACTACAGGTTTCATCAGCAGAATTCTAAATATCATCTCTTCCAAAAACAATACTCCCTCTTTTATAACTCCATGTCTCATGATTTTAGAACAAATTTCTAAATCAGAGCAATGCACCAAAGAAATCATTCAAAGCAATTTTCTTTCAAATATTCAAAAGCTTCCGCCCTCTTCAAATCCAGTGGAACATTTCGCCTCCACAATTCATTTCCTCAACAACATTTTCAAAAATTGCAGCAGTGAGCTTCTTGTCCAGCAAGCGCTTCAAGCAAAAACAATCCCTTACCTTCTCCAACTCATTGAATCCTCACATTTGAATTCCTCTCAGTCACAGTACCTCAAAGCGAGGATTGCCGAGACGATCAAAAGGATAGCCTCTCTCGCTACCAACTCCAACAAAGAGCACATCGAAAGGATACTCAATCAGTCGACGTGCTGGAAAGTGTATAAATTTCAAAGGGATGACTTATTTTTGGAAAATGAAAACACATATCGCATGCTGGCTTCCAATCCTCACGTTAACTCACAAAGTTATATAACATTGCCATCTTTCACCAATATCATGATGGATGAACCGCCTCCAATAATGCCAGAAGGAACGTAGTGCTCACTTTGCAAGAGGTTCCTGTGTGATCATTGTAAAAAGCAAAAGATTTTGGAGAGTTGAAGCGAGTGTGTGTGCATTCAGACTTTGTTTGGAATGCATGAAATTTTATAAATTTTTAACTTATTTTGTTAATTTAAAAAGTTATATATTTTTAAACTTATCCAGTCTATTAAAACAATTTTAGAAAGTTCTATAAGTTTTTCATTTTTATTTTTGTCTCAAAAACGCAAATTCATTAACAAACAAATGCTAATACGAAATAATATTTTATGAAGACTTAAATCAAATTGAATAACGCTTCTTATAAAAGTTCTTTTTAGTCATGGATTTAGAGCATAAGTTAATAATTTGCGTAAAATGATTAACCATGTTACAAAGCGAAACAAACGCCTGATTTCCAGCCAATCATTAACGGAGCGCCATTAGATGTGTGTCTGTCTTTTACGCTCACGCAACATTCCTTAAATTTTAATCATGCTGCTCATCATTTAAAATCTTAAAAAAGACCGTAACGGTTGCAATTAATCAATTTATTTTATTAATCAAAAAGCAAAGCGTTTGTGGTTTACTTTACATCAAAAATAATGTTATAACATAAAGTAATAAAAGTATGAAATTCATTTAGAGAGAGTTGATATTGTGTAGGTTGGGGGGAAGAGGTTGCGTTTGAATTCAAGGATGTTTGTAGTGTTTCTGAGTGATCTAGGCAGTGCATTGAAGAGGGAGGATGAGGTGGAGTAAAATGTTTTGTCGAGGAGTTGATTTGGGCAGAGTATGTGATGTTCATCAAAATAAAAGAATTTAGCGAGATTCGAAAAATTATTAAAGAAATTACAACGTCAGACATTTTAGGGACTAAATTTGAGTTTTGAAATAAAATCTTGTTTTTACATCAATTTCCTAGCTCTAATATGAACTTTAATTTGCTTATTGTTTCGGCTGATACCATGGGTGAACGATAAAATGATGTGCTTGAAAAGGTTGCTTCATGAACCGAAATACCACGTAATAATGTTTTGTGCTTCGTATTCTTCCTCGTTTTCCTTTTACAAATTCTTTTTTATTTTAATGCTCGCTTTTGCGAAAATAATTCCCCTAAATACCGAACTATAGGACACATATTTCGCTTTTTTGATGCCAGCATTAGCTGACAAATAAAAATTTTTATTCTTTTGGGGACCATGATTTTGAAGACTAATAGTCTGCTTTGAAACTTTATATATTTAAAGCTGAGGACTTTCATTTCTCGGGTCATCGGTGTATCTTTCGTCCTCAAAAGGTTAGTTGGTAGAAAGTACACGGTGTGTGTGTGCGCAGTTAGTTCCATTCCTTTATATTCTCTCCCCTCCCCTTATGAATGATGGCTTATGATCTCAAGTTAGCTGGGGCAAAAACATCTGCGCAACTACCCAATCAAAAGACAAACAAAATGAATAACTGAAAACATATTAGTTTCTAATATGTTTTCTTTTCTGTACTTTTCAGATACAAGAATTCATGAAGAAAAATAAAAACTGATTAATGGAAAAATAGAATTTGCTGTATAGGACATATTTTATTGTATAAGATATAAAAAGTAAAAAACTTTTTAAAAGCGATATAAATTCATGTAGAAGCAGGAGACGTTTTCCTTGTGTGTCTAAGTTCTTCAAGCAAATCTGTTCAATGCGTCCAACAATCTGTCTTCAAATGAAGAAATCTTCGAGATATTTTCATTGACACATTTGGTTGCACAAGATTCAAAACGTTGCCTAAGTTTTTCAGACTGCAAAGGATCGGATGAAATAGTGGCAGAAAAGTCTCTTAATTCATCTTGACATCCGTCTGTGCATCTCTTGATCCTGTTCTGGAGAAAAAAAGTTGATTTCAAAATTTTTAAATACCAAAAATAGAAATCATGCAAAGGTTTCGATATCTCTTCTTTAAAATGAACACACACATTTTTAATATCGTTACAAGCAATTTGAATAAAGTAAGTTATATCTAGCAGAAATAGAAGAACAAACTTTTACCATGTTGGCTGTTGTAACATTGAAAAAGGGTTTTTAGAATATCATTTATTGCCAAAGCTGCAATTTTGAAACAAATATTTTTAGAGTATTTAGATTAGACTATTTCAGTTCATCAAAAGAATTTAAACGTAAATTTTTATATAAATTGGAAGATTTAAAATCAAATTCTTCTGTTTACTTTTGAAGAAATTTCTTAATTTTTTTATAATCAATTTTGATATTTCTAAAATTATTTTTTGTGATCAGAATATTAATATTAGTGATTGGATGGTGCCAAAATTTGTACGATTCAAATTCCCAAAAAGTAACTCTTCTTGATTAAAAAATTTCTTTCAGTTTTGAAAAATCTGACTTAGCGCATTCAGTGTTTATTTAACAGATGAAGTTAATCAGAGACACAAGTTACTTACGAATGAGATCGCTCAATGATAAAACTAGCTCGAGAGAAGATATTAGTTCCTCACCGTAAGCAATCAGTAGAGCTCGATTTTCTCTAACTGCCGCACCCTTACAAAAAGCGCCGTGGTTTTTCATTGTTCAAGAGCAATGTTTTTCAAAAAAAATTTAACCCATGCTCCCTTAGGACACACTTTGATTTTCCACCGCCCCCTTCATAGTTAGTTATATAACTGTATATTATAAGTTGCAAGATTTATTGCATATAAATAAATTTTAATGGTGCAATAAAAATGTTTAATAAATTCATCTTTTACTCTGAACTTCTAATGAGATGGATGACGGTGATGTTCCCGCTCTCTCTAGGATCAATGCTACGAGGAATGCAGAGATTTCTTTGCTTAGTAAGAAGTTTAAAAACTGCACTAAATCCGCGTTCAATGATGGGAAAGATTGTACAAGTCTTGTGTAAGGAGTGTTGTGACGGAGCAGAGTGCTGGCCAATGAAGAAGGTTGAGGTGAGACGCATGCAATCGACCGAGATGAGGATGTTGCAGATGATGTGTGACAAAACTCTACTAGACAAAGTGCCAAGCAAAGACATACATAAGAAAGACAACAGGCGTGGAAGATATTGAGGAGCATAGACTGCGCTGGCTAGGACACTTGGAGAGAATGGAGCAACAAAGACTGACGAAAGGATTACGAAATGAAAACCTTACTGGACAAGCGAAAAGAGGTAGGCCGAAAAAAGACGAGAGGATGCCGTTAAAGAGGACATGAAGAAAAGGAATCTCAAGATCAAAGATGCTAAGATGAGAGGAAGATGGAGAATTAGCTACAAGATCATGGTCGACCTTGGCTCGGCAGGACAAAGACCTGCTCCTTTTGAGAGCGTATGAATGATGATAATGACAGAGTCTCTTAAATCACCCTGAATTCCAATTCTCGTTGCGATTATTTAAAAGTTCATTAAAAGTTTTATAGCGTAAGATCTCATTTAAAATCCAGGTTTTGATCATTCTAGAACATATAGTTCTTATATATAATATAATATATTGATTCTGCATGCCACCCCTATAGCCAGGGGCAATAATAGTAGTAATTTTTTTGAAAAATACAAAATGTTAAAATTAAATGCTAACAAAATACGAATATATAGATGCGGGCTGGCGGAAATCTTATAATAATTCATCTCGGTTGAAAAATATACTCATAAAGTGAAAGCAAGTGAATAATCTAATTTCTCTAGTTAGATTCCCTTTGAAAATGTAATAAAAGATAAACAGAAAACCTGAAAATTTTCGAGTTCTTTGTGAATCACTTCTTGAGTTTTTATTACTGAACCCATACACGCTTCAGAACATCTTTGAAAAGCTTTGAAATCAAGACTTTTATCCTCCGTGCAAGATAGACAGCATTTGAATGTACTTTCCTAAATATTGAAAAAGATGTATTAAACAGAAATCTGCACATTATGAGTTACATAGACTTTTTTAATTAAGGGAGGAATAATCTTCCACAACAATTTGAGAGATAGAGGATTTGAAAGTGTTTTAAATGAACTTAGATATGAGTGTTTAAAAGTCCTACCTAATTGACTCCGCCTTTGCGTATCCTCAAACACATTTCAACAATTTTCTTTATTTTTTTAAATATAAATTTATTGAGAACAAATTTGAATATTTTAAAGCATTTCATCTTTTTGATGCTTTTGTAATTAATTGAGCAATTCTTTCCTTTGTTTTTTAATATGGTACATGCCATTACACTTTTTGTAGATTTATATTTGAAAAATTAACTCCACAACGCTTCTTGACACACATACACGCGCACGATATCAATAAAGTGCATGCATATACTAAAAAACTCAGGCTTAAATTTTTTGAGTTTGCACGAACCATTATGTTGCCATATTTTTAATTGACATACGATCTTTGAAAAAGACGGCTTCATAGATGAAAAACACTTGAATACCAACTTAGCCTTATTGTACTTTTGTTTCTCGCTTAAACACTCCTCTGTAACTGGCAAAAGGCATTTTTTATTTATTAATTAATTTATAATAACAAAAAACAAAAAAAAACTTCTTTCTTCCCCCCCCCTTTTTTTTTTTTTTTTTTTTTTTAAAAATAAAAAAAAAATTTTTAAAAAAAAAAAATCTATATAAATAAAATTTACATTTAAAATCCACATACAAAAAAAAAATTTTTAATTTTTTTTTTTTTTTTTTTTTTTTTTTTTTTAAAGTTTTTTTTTTTTATAAAGGTTTTAATTTTTTCATTTAACAAAAATAATAAATTAAAAAAATTTTTATTAAAGCATTGAGGTTATCAGGAGCAGCTTAAACTTTTGTGTTGATCCCAAACAGACATTGTTCTAAATTACACTCCGGTATTTGAATAACAAAACTCGTAAACAGTCTAATAATTTTATACCTCATTGTTTGTAGATAATATGCCTGATGAAGTTTTTTTAGGTTTGAACTTGAACGATGGGGTCTTCTACATGCATCCCCTTAATAAAATTAAAAATGCCTAAAAAGATGAATTATGGTATTATGGCCAAGCACCAAAAATTATTTCGAGCGTTTTAAAATAGTCCGTGCTCCTAATCTTTGTTGATCGTCCATTCGACAGTTATTGACAAAGTTGGAAACCTCTGAGTTAGTTTGGAGAGAATGCCTCACATCAGCATGTCTTTATCTCGGTAAAGGATTTTCCAATCAAATCCAGCTTCCAAGTTAGGAAGGAGTAGGGTCGCGCTTCTTTTAAAATGTGCAAAGCATTGGCACAATTGAAGAAACAGAAATTAAAGACAAAATTACTTGTATTCCTCGTATTCTCTTCTCGAAGATGCGTTCAATTGCACTTTCTACTTCTGTTTCAAGATTTTTCTGAGCATTTTCCATTTTATCCCAAAATGTTATACAAGTGTAGTGACGAAATCAATGTCTACTTAATAAATAAAAATGGATATAAACACTAAAAGTAGTTGAATATTTTCGCAAGAATTATATAGCTTAGAAGATAGCTTCTCATAGTCCGGGGCATACATTCCAAAATGGTGTATAGAAGGATCACCTTACAACATATTTCAGCTGTGATTTAGTTTAAAATAATTCATGACATTAATAGAGAATGAGTCACATAATCAAAAAAAGTAGATCTCAACGAAAACAAAAGATTGGAATTTCAGAAAAAAATAATTAAGTTATATTTTTCCGTGATCAAAATATCTGATGCCTTCAACTTTCAACCTATTTTGAAAGGTTATATATATATTTAAATAAAAAAGTCAAATATGAAAAGTGAATCACATTTTATTGTAAAGCATATTTTTAGTTGCTGACAAAGAATCATGGGATAGCTTTTGTTTAGAATATGATAAATTGCACACTTCTTTCTGATAATAACTTCCTGGATATCAAGGATAGGTTAATATTGGATACATTCCAATGACAACGTCTTTCATCCGATACTTCAAATAGGTCTTTTTGTAAGCAAGAAATGAAGTCTATGAATTAACCTCATGCTATACTTTTTTAATATATTGCCCCCCTTCTTCAAATGGTAGGACTGTGGACAGTGGCATATTCGTGTAGGGGACAGTAGCCCCTATTCATAAAATGAAGTATCGAACTTTTATGTTTGTCTTCCATTTGTTAGAAATAGTTATTTTTGAAAATAGATATCTTTTAAAACCTCAAAAGGTTGGACACGGGAGACAATTTTATTGATTATAGTCAATAGAATATTAATACCATATCCCCAGATTTTCTAGTGTATTTAATTTGACATTTTATATACTAAAGTTTGCTACGTGCTTGATTTTGAGATAATAAAAATGGAGAGACAAAGGAGTGAGAGTCCAACTTCAATAATCTCCTCTCCTATCTAGCTCCCCTTCCGCCTAAAATAATTTTCTGAATGCGCCACTGGCTCTTTTCAAGCCATATGCTTTATTGGAACACTATCGTCAGAACAACAACACATACTCATCTTAGTTCCGCAGACTTTCTTCTCTCTTTGAAATTTATCTTCATCTTTAGTTTGACATTGATAAGAAAAAACTCCCCATCCGTGGTGGCAGTCAAATACACGAAAATACATAATGCGCTCCATAAAACTTTGCAAACTTTATTTCTGAAACTTAATGCGCAATTTTTTTCGATAAAATTCATTTAAAATCTTCGGATAAAATTATTGTTATGATGAAGGCGTTAATGCTACGATGGGGAAAATGAAAATAAAACAAAAGTTGGCGCTAGACTCAAATTGTAATGAGGAAGGGTGGCCTCCAATCCTTCTTGTCTTCTGGGCCCATTTCATGGTATAAGAGGGTCTATTATATGATGTTATGACTAGTGTAATAAAATAAAACTTTTTCTCTCTATATATTCTCGTGTTTATTTAATCATTTATTTACTTATCTGAAGAAGCCGAGAGTGGTCGAAAATTAATAAAGTTAATAATAAGTTTGAATAAAAGTTTTACTTGTTTACCTATTATAATTTTTTAGGTTTGAAAAAATCTTATTTTTGAATTCTTAAACATCCGTGTTTGGGGGTATACGGCTAAAAAGTAATGATGTACCGATTCCAAATATTTTACCGATGCTAACTATTAGTAGGTGCTAACTATTTTATAAGTCGTGATTTGCAGAAATTCCTTACAAATCCCTTAAAAAAAATTTTCACTTCTGGCTTTTGTCTTCTCATTTCTACTCCAACACCAACGCAAGACAAGCGAGAAAAATTAGACTCAAAAAAGAAGTCAAATATTCACCATAAGATGGATTATGGACAAATCCAAGATACACTCCGAAAGTCTCAAGCAGTCTTTCCTCACTTTTTATTTTTTAATGTCATATATTTTGTTTTTTTGCAAAGGCACACCACTAGATTTCTATTTAGTTAGGATTATTCAAATAAATATATAATTGAATAGCACCGCTGCACAAGTCATACACATTAATAAAAATAGGGATATCTATAATAAAAAAAACTTTTTATAAAGTAAAATGTCGGAGACGAATCTCCTATTCTCCTAATAATACTTACTAACTAACGACCTAAATATCAATCAGAGGAACAATAAACGCCATTTTATAGGATAAGATTTACATTAGAAAAAAGTTTTTCTATTCTAAAAAATGGCTATCAATTGTTTCGAAAGAATGTATGCTATGATGAAAAACTCCCAAAATTCAGGTTTTTAATATTTTCTATCGCCTGCTTTCTTTCTCAATGAGTCTTTATATAACTTAAACAGACAACTTTTGGGACACTGGTGTCCCATTGTGCCTGAAAGGAGTAGACAAGTGATGGGACGATTAATCAACATGATAATCGTGTTTTTTTAAATATCGGAATTGCATCCCAAAATTTCATTAGTGCCTTCCGATACATCA
Organism: Nectonema munidae; assembly: GCA_030549495.1. Taxonomy (NCBI): domain Eukaryota; kingdom Metazoa; phylum Nematomorpha; class Nectonematoida; family Nectonematidae; genus Nectonema; species Nectonema munidae. The sequence goes on along the minus strand of JAUIRK010000859.1, from coordinate 284,739 downwards.
CTCCTGATTCTTTTTATTTTTAAGAGAATTTAAAAAGTTAAATTTTTAAACCGATTCTAAAATTTAAATAAATTAACTTTAAATCCAGACACATCTAATAATTAAGAAAAATGTTTAACTTTATACATAAGGCAATTAAGAATCGGAATCGTACAAAACTTTGGTATCGTTCCATCATTAGTTTAAACCCGTATTTTTGTCGTGAAAGAAAAAAAACTAAATGTTAAACATCAACTAACAATTAATCTATAAAGTATTTCTCACGAAAATATTTCAATTCGTAGAACCTTCGCAGGACACACATGGGCTTTTTACTCCAGTCGACTCATTTAACTCAACTTTTCTCAATAAATCAAATATATAACAAAATTGAAGAAAGGTACGTAAATTTATCTATATATATTTTATCAGCTATAAATTGATACCAATGTTTCAATATATTCAGCTAGAACTTGCCGTTTTTGTGGTTTTTATACCGATACGGTTATTATAGGAAATATTTTTTTCAAAAAATTAATTTTTGATTAGAATAATACCAAGTGAGTTTTTTAAATGAATAAATCAGAAAATTCAAAAATTATATTTCGTCAAAGTTATTTTTAGGCTCATAATTCGAATTTTTTTAACGCCATCTCAAAAAAGATAATATAACAGAACAAAAATTTTATTAGTTTCTGGAACTGTAAAATAGGGTAATAAAAAAATTATATGAATAATAGAAATTTCAAAATTAGGATATTTTAAATTTTCAAAAATATAGATCAAAAAGTGGAATAGGTTTTATTCACAAAATAAAAAATAAAAAAAGTCTAATTTAGTAAATTCTTCCAAATTCACAATATCATATATAAAAATTTATCGATCAAAAAAATAAACATTTTATAAATATAATTATAAAGAAAATAGAAATAGAGGTACCGGTAATGACGTTAAAATGAAAGTATAAAATGAATTACAAATTAGAATACAAAAAAGAACAAGAAAAAAAATACTTTACTTTTTACAATTTGAACATCTTTTAGTGCCTCGTATTTTAGGTCTACATTCTAAGATAAAGCAATATCCTCTGATGACAGAACTGCTTTCTATAGTTTGTGGTGTTGGAGAAAAAGCATAGTAAAAAAGAAGGTTTTTGATGAGCAGTAAAATTAGAAATATGGCTAAGCTTTTGGATAAAACATTCAAATGGATACAGCATCCTCAAGACAATTGTGCCAATATATGACCCATGTATTGTATGCAGCTATATCTAAATAGTTAGAGAATGCCGCAACTGTCCATCGCCTACTTGACTTGTAATAAGTAAAATTCCTAGTCATTCTATTGAAACAATCTACTCCACTTTTATAATTGTTATATGAAATCCTATTGTGTTGAGAAGACAAAACATAAACTGCTTTAAAATTTTTCTTAGCTTGTCTCTCGGGGATATATATATATAGAAAGTGAGAGTACACAATTCTACTTTCAGTTTCGTTTAAATTTAGTATACGCAAATAGTTCGATTTCAAAATGTAAGGCACAAATCTGAGCTTGTTTTAAGTCGATTTGCCAAACTGCTCCGCGAAAATAAAGGGGCTTCGCACAAGCAAAGACAGCATTATTACTTGAAATCTTTTGTGTGTTCTAATAACATTTGATATAGAAAATCAAATTGTTGATCAGGAAACTATTTTGAAATATTTTGCAAAAAAAAATATTCTTTTTCTAAAAAAAACTTGTGTACAATAAGTTTTATGTCTAAAATGCCTGTTTTACTAAAAAATATAATATTCATGATATCTATCAAACTTTTCGTGTATATCAGGGGCGCACGCACATCCTCAAAATTATTGGGGGCAAAATTTTTTTCTTTGAATTTTCAAAATTAGTGGTCTGGAAATACCACAGGAGACCAAATATTCAAGCAATCCTTTATAATAGTGTATTCAGCGCATACCTAAAGTCCTAAATTTATAAGACTACTTTATATTTTTTTTTACAAAATTGGTGAATTTAAATACTATACTTCCAGCGAAAATATTTTAATTAAATTTGCATATCGAATATAGTGCGCAGAAAAAAATGCCCCCAATTAAAAAGTAGGAAAAAATGCCCCAATTTAAAATTAGGAAAAAATGCCCCAACACAAAAAATTTCAAAAAATTATTAATTAAAATTTTTAAAAAAGATATGTGAAATAAAGATTTTTTGTAAAAAAAAAGTTAACTTTTCATCTAAAACTTATTAACCCCCCCCCCCCCCCGGATTATATATAAGCATTTAATTAAGACGAGCATACATGAAATATAAACAAACATACCGATGACCCACTATCGGTTATCCATATCGGGCACAGCCAAGCCCGTAACTAGAAAATTTTTTAGGAGGGGCGCAATCTAAAAAAGATTACGATCAGAGTGCCTTAATCTCTATATGCAGCTTCTTTATCTCTAAATTTCATTTGTAAAAGGAACAATTAATATGTTCAAAAAGTTATCCAAATTGATATTTATAATTACATGTGAATATTTTCTAAATTTGCTAGAATTATTATTAATCTGAAAATTTTAGGGGGTCAACTGCCCCTCTCGGTCCTACTTGGTTACAGGTCTGGGCAAAGCAACGGTGCTGTTCAAAAATTCACCTAAAAATCCGTTTTAAAATTGCCTAGTTCAAAATCTTTCATGCCGAATATATTTTTCTTAAAGTCAAAGAATAAAAAAGTTAAAAATTGTTTCATATCCTTTTAGATCCTAATTTTAGTTATAATCCCAACAAAATTAGGAAAAATCCTTTTAACCTTTGCAACCACTAAGAATATATATTGATAATGACTGTTGTTATTTTGGTATTGGAAGCATTTTATACTCATAGATGAGTATTTTATTTTATAAAAGTCAAAATACTTTTCCAAATATATTAAGTTATGAAATATATAAACATTTTAGATATGAAACAATTTTTGTCGTTAACACATACAGCAACTCTTAGCGCCGGTCCTGCATATAGATTGCCTATATTTCGGTAGTTCAAAAACACCTCTAATTATAAAGAAGTGTATGAATCGTAATGCTTAGTTAAATATTATTTTTCGACATTATAGATGATAAAATAAAAAACAATAATAATAGGAATATTTTCAATGATATTTACTACATTTGATTTCTTTTTCTATTGCAATAAACATATTAACCAACGTTTCAGATTTTCAACTATCTTATTTAGGGATTGTTGTTAATTTTAGAAGCGAATTGAATTTGAAAAAAAAGAATTAATTAAACTTTTAGTAAGTGTCCATTTTAAATAATGTAAAAAAACACTTAAGAAAAAAAATCATTTTTAAATATTTTTAATTTTTGTTTCCTAATTTGCATCGTGTTAGCATTATAAAACTTAACTGTGCAATACAATAAAGTTTTTCTTACTCTTGAAAATTTTTACATGCTAGAATTCTTATTATTTAATATTTTATTTTTTATAATTCAGCCTTTTCACCACTAACGCTTACTAATTTTATTAGACGTTAAAATATTTCTTCAAATTGCCTACTTCTTAACTCCTTCCACGTGTCCATCTTCCTCAATCGTACCAAATCTAGACCTCATCTCTTTAAACCCTATTCTTTTTCCACCCCTTTTAGAAAGTTAGAAATTCTACACTTACCTACCTACTTTATACTTTTTTTAACTTTGATAATTAACACTATAATATTTTTTTTATTGTAAATAAATTATATTCTATTCTAGAATTTTTATATGATGTTTGTTCTTTTGCATGGTATTTGAAATTTTATATGATATTTAGTTTCGTTCTCTTACATTAAGTTTGGAATATTTTTTAGGTTATTGGCGTTTTCCTCCTGTGCTTGGATATTTGTGATATGAATTTTCATACAGCTAAGATTCAATAGAAAAATAATAAAACAATTGATAGGAGTTACCTGTAAATTTTTTGTATAAGCAGATAATCAGGGGAGTGACTGATTCATGGCATCCTAAAATATCTAAACATAAGAAAACTTCTTTAATTTAATTATCTTTTAAAACTTCTAAACTAAATCTAAACTACTTATCAAGCATTCTTATAATTTACCTGACTAACTCTAAGTTTAAGCAGCCTTCTAATATACCTAACTCTAACTTTAATATCAAGCCCTCTTTCAGTTTTCCTCATTCTAACTCCAAGTTTAAGTAATCTTCTAATTTACCTAACTCTAACTCTAAAATTAAACACTCTTCCAGTTACTCTTCTAATTTACCTAACTCTAACTTTAATAGCAAGCCCTCTTCTAGTTTTCCTAACTCGAACTTAAAGTTTAAGCACTATTCTAATTTACTTAACTATGATTATAAGTTTAAGCACTCTTCTTATTTACCCAACTCTAACCTTAAGATCAAGCCCTCTTCCAGTTTTCCTCTCTCTAACTCCTAGTTTAAGTAATCTTCTAATTTACCTAACTCTAAAATTAAACACTCTTCCAGTTACTCTTCTAATTTACCTAACTCTAACTTTAAGATCAAGCTCTCTTTTAGTTTTCCTAACTCTAAATTAAAGTTTAAACACTATTCTAATTTACTTAACTATAACTATAAGTTTAAGCACTCTTCTAATTTACATAACTCTAACTTTAATATCAAGCCCTCTTCCAGTTTTCCTCACTCTAACTCCAAGTTTAAGTAATCTTCTAATTTACCTAACTCTAACTCTAAAATTAAACACTCTTCCAGTTACTTTTCTAATTTACCTAACTCTAACTTTAATATCAAGCCCTCTTCCAGTTTTCCTAACTCTAACTTAAAGTTTAAGCACTCTTCTAAATTACCTAACTCTAACTTTAAGATCAAGCCCTCTCCCAGTTTTCCTCCTAACTTTAACTTAAAGTTTAAGCACTATTCTAATTTACTTAACTATAACAATGAGTTTAAGCACTCTTCTAATTTACCTAACTCTAACTTTAAGATCAAGCCCTCTTCCAGTTATATACTAGCTTTACGAACATGCGCCTACATATACACAGCTCTGTATACGGTGAATATTTATTCTTCTATAACCAGTACATCTATATATTCAATTGTTTATTATCTATAAGCAAGATTATCAATGTCAATTTGACATGATTGACAATTCATATAATGTTTTGTTTCGTGCTATTCAGCGACACACATCATTCGACATATTCACAAGGCGACAATTGTCGCAGAAAACACCAAACTCAATTTCTTTGGTAGAGTGCATTACTTCCATACCCAAAAACTAGATTTTAGCTAGGATTGTTCTAATAAAATAGAGACAAAGCTAAATAATATTTTCTTTTTACTATATTTACTCTTATAATAATTAATTAATTAAATGGTTCTTAAAGACTCTGCAGAGTCGAGATACAAACAAAACGTTATTACTTTCTTTATTATTAAATAGGACACTTGAAATCAAACTGTAGAAGCAAAGATTTTCCAAAATGTATGTTTTGTTCAAATAATCATGAAAGTCATACTTGCGATAAAAAAAATTCACCAGAGATGCACAATTGCATTAATTGTATTAGTAAAGGATTCACTAAATTCACTCACAGTGCTTTCGATAAATCATGTCCTCTGGTATTGAATGAAATAGAATTTGTTAAAACGAGAATATACTCTAATGTTTGACTGTAATTCTCAACCTGAATGTGGTGATCTTACGTCAACGTATTTTTACCAACTTATTCCATTAGATGCTCATAAGCAATCTTCTTACATAGATTATAGTAATACAGAAAATTTGGTCAAGGGTTTTATTGTCCTAAGTATCAATTGTCAGTCTTTAGCAGCTAAAATTTCCGAATTAGAAATTCTTATCAATCATATTAACAATTGTATATACACTGAACTAGATTTGATAGCGCTTCAAGAAACGTGAATTAATGATGCATCCTTTAACATTTTTTTGCCAAACTATGTGTTTTTGAATAGTCCAGCCCATCTGATTAGTCACTCTGGATTGTCCTTTCTAGTACACAAAAAGCATAATTTTACCATAATCAATAACTCAGAGTATAAATTTTTTGAGTCATTCTCAATAATGTTTGAATTTACTAAACAATCAGAGTTTGTCTTCCACAATATATATCGTCCCCCTTCGTTAACTAATAAGTTAGAAGATTTCATTGGTGAATTTTCTGGATTTCTTTCTAAAATTGAGTGTAATAAAAGTTTCATCTTAGGAGACTTTAATGTAAATTTGCTGAAAATAGATTCTGATAGTAGAATAAGTGAATTTCTTAATCTTCTGTTTTGTAACAGTTTTAAACCTACAATAACGCAACCAACTAGACCCTTGTCTAAATCTTTGATTGACAATTTTTTTGTACCCTTTAAAGTTCAGTCTTATTTTTCATATGTTTTTTCTACAGCATTGTCCGACCATTTTTCTATACTAATTTCGTTGAGTGATGAGAGTCACGATACTATTAGGCAGTTTAAAAATGTCTTTATTGAGAGTACTTTTGTTTCAAATGTTCGTAACTTTGACTGGAAATCATATCTTAGGCCATTCTACGATTGTCCTGAAATTTTATCTTTTAAATTGAATGATAAACTCAGTTTTTTTGTTCAAAGTAATACAAAACAAGTCTGCAAGATTTCTTGCAGAAGATATATTGATAAACAAAGTAAATGGATGACACTTGAAATATTGAATCTCATTAAATTGAGAGATTGTCTTCACAGAAAGCTAAAAAAATATACTTTGAATTCTGATTTGAAAGCTAACTTTGTTTTCCTTAGAAATAAAGTTAAATATAGTATTAAAAAAGCAAAGGCAATTTAGTATTCTAATATGTTTCGGAACGTACGTAATAACAAGCTAATGTGGAGAAAAATTAATTCTCTGATGAAAAATAATTCCAAAGGCCAAATGAGTATTTTAGATGAGAATCAATTAATTGTTGATAATCAAGTAATTGCTAATAAATTTGCCGATTTTTACTCCTCAAACATAAATTTCAATAATAATCATGATCAAAATTTTGAAAACTATTTGACTCAGTCCTTGTCTTTATTTGAGTTTAGAAAAATAACACTTGAAGATATTTTAGTATCTCTGTCAAAGATAAAATCAAAAAGAGCTAATGATATTTATGGTATTTCTCTTGACAAAATAATTTTAGTATTTGATTATTTGAAGGATTATCTTTTGATTACTTATAATTCATGCATTGAGTTTCAGGTATTCCCCTCATGTTTCAAGTTTTCAAAAACATTGCCGACTTTCAAAAAAAGAAGTCGTAATAAAATAGAAAATTATAGACCGATAAGCATCATTAGTTCGCTTTCTAAACTTTTTGAAAAAATTTTATACAATCAAATTGTGTCATATGTCAATGAGAGTCATATTCTATATAAGTATCAATTTGGATTTAGACATGGTTACTCAACTACGCATCTGCATTCATTTTTTATTACAGAGATTATTGATATGTTAGAAAAAAAAGAAGATGTACTGGCTCTATACTTGGACTTATCCAAGGCTTTTGATAGCATCTCATTTAATATTCTTATAAAGAAGCTTTCATACTATGGATTTTCAAGTCAAGCCCTCAAGTTAATGAACTCATATTTAATCAATAGGTATCAAAAAGTTGTTATTAATAACTTTTCCTATAGACCGTTTAGATCTTTCTATGGAATTCCCCAAGGCTCTATCTTAGGTCCCCTTCTTTTCTCACTATATATTAACGACTTCCACCGAATAGATTCAAAATTAAAGTGTCTTTACTTTGCAGACGACATTACAATTTTAGTTCCACTTTCACATTTTTCTAACTCGGAGGACTCTGTCGATGAAGTTATTAATCAAGCAAATACATGGATGATTAAGAACAGTTTGAAAATAAACAAAGACAAAACAAGATATATGATTTTTTCAAATAAAAGTACAAAGTATTCTTTTAACACTGATATTAAGCGTGAATTCACTTTTAATCTTCTTGGATTAACTGTGAATGAAAGATTGAGTTGGAAAAATCATATAAACTCTATTAGTATAAAGCTAAATAATGTAGCCGGAGTTTTAAAGAGATATAAAAATGAGTTTTCCATAGAAGTGAAGCTTATAATGTATTAAGCACTTTTTTTGCCACATTGCTATTATAGCATTGTCAATTGGGGCTGTTCTAACTTGAACAAAATAAAATGCATTCAAAATAGTACTTTGAAAACAATATTAAGGACGGAACCTGATAGTTTCGATGTCGTGTGCGCAAAAAAGTGTTTATTGAGTGTAAAAGAAATTTATAATCTTCAGATGTCCATATTTGTGTATAAATTGTTTTTAAATCAACTACCTGACGTGTATGATAGCTGGATAGTTTCCAGAAACAGTAGTTTAAACTATAGTCTACGATATCCAAGGAAAGTATCTATTAAATTCGTTCGTTTGTCAAGTTCTAAAAATACACTCAAGTATAGATCAATTAAACTTTGGAACGATTATGTTTATAATATTGACATCGAGAATCTCTCATTGAATTCTTTCAAAAAATCATCAGAAAAAAATTTAAATTCTCTAGTATGCAATGTCTGTTCGCGAAATTGCTCGATGTGTATAAACTAATTTTTCGCCATATCTTCATGCTATTGAAAGTAATTATATGTATAATACATATATATTGATCTATTTATCTTCTCTTTAGAAATTTATATGCAGTAAACAATATATATATATATATATTTTTTTTTTTCTTTATGTATATTAACTTAATGTGTTGTTATATTTTCAACTATGTATTTATATATCACATAAGTTGCTTTATCTGTTCTTTAACCTTTTATGATGTTGGAGTCTGGATGTTATCACGCGGCTTCTTGGCCTTTTAGCTCCAGTCAAGTTTTCTATCCGAAATGAAGTCACTCAAGTCATTCATCATATGCACAACTTTTCTCTTATTTCCCGGTCACATTACTCTGGTCGACCCTTTGCGAATTGTGAAGTATTTCTCCCATAAAGTTTATTTCCAAATGTTCGAATGAGTGCTTAAAAGTTTTTACAAATTGAAATTTCCATTTATTATCAAATAAATTTACTTTACTTTACTTTACTTTACTCTTACTTTATTAGAGTAATTATTATCGAAGTTAATCATATTATTACTATCTTTTAATTAATAACTAATCAAAATATAGTATGAAAAATGACATATGAAGAAAGGTAAGACTTCAAGAAGCTTTATTGAACAATATTCGTCTGAAATTCAGGAGGAGCGAGTTCTTTATATACACATCAAATCACTAGCGAGACGCTAATGGCGAATCAGTTAATTGGTAACAATGATGAAGTAGGTGTAGTATAATTGCAACATGAATGTAGTGACCAAAGTTATCCATTTACAAAGGTGATAGAGGCGACGAAGGATGACAAAGTACAAGCGAACATGAAGGTTAAGCATAATACAATTACCACATTCTCCCCATCCAACTTTTGTAACTAAAGATCCAAACCTGAAGGAGCCTTAATAGTTTTTGTTGATCGACGGAGGATTGGCTCTTCTGGAGATCCATAGTTCGTGAAAGTTTGCTTCGCCTCCTTAACGGAAGATTCTGGGAATCCACTTTCAGTGTACCAGGGATCATTCTTTCCTGTTGGGAAACTTTATTGTATGTTCTATCTGATTTTTCAGGATAGGGAGCCAAGTCATTTATCGAAACTCTAACATGCCGCCCATTTGGATGCTTGATGTGTGCATATGAAGGATTCAAATCAAGCAACTTTACTTCTACGAAAGGATCATCTTTACTTTGTCTGATAAATTTCCTCAAAAGAACTGATTCTTCTAATGAATTAGTGAGCCAAGAAGGAATCGAGGTGCCAAAAGGTGCTCTTCTTGGAAATTAAAAGAATCTTTCATGAAGTGTAGTATTTGTGCTAGTGCAAAGCAACGATCTAATCTAAGTGAATGCAAAACTTGTGGGAGAACACTTTCTCACTGTCTAGTTTGCAGAACTTTTGTCCTTAGGGCAAGTAATATGGACTTCTAGGCGATACCATTATATCTTTCAACTTGCCCGTTTCCATTAGGATGGTATGGAGTAGTGTTACTTGTTGCGATTCCTCTTGCGTTTAAGTACGACTTCAACTCTTGAGATAGGAATATCTGTGCTTTATCAGAATGAATGTAGGACGGCTACCCACACATAATGAAAATTTGATCGAGGCATCTTATAACTTTTATACTATCTATTTTTTGGCCTGGTCTGTACTGAATTTTATACTTGAACGGTGCCAGTTCGAGTCGCCAAAATAAAATTTTGTTGTTTTCGATCTTTGTTCTCTTTCTGTTGTCAAACATGAAAGCCAATGAACGTTGGTCAGTAATCAATTTGAATGGATGACGAGCTAAAAGGTAACTACACTTTCTGATAGCTTCGACTATTGAAAGAGCTTCCTTTTCTACAGCAGGATACGCTAACTCTTTTCTTTGTAATGTGCGAGAGATGAAAGCACAGGTCTTCCTTCTTGATTTAGTGTGGCTGAAACAGCAACTTCAGAAGCATCACACTCCACTACAAATGCTTTATCTTCATCAATTGATCTGAGACAAGACTTCTCCAATTCTTTCTTTAAAGATTCAAAAGCATTTGTAGCACTGGAACATAAAGGAAAATGCTCTGAATTAGCAAGAAGTTTGATTTTGTCAGAGAACTGAGGGATCCATTTAGCGTAATATGCAAAAAGACCCAGTGCTCGGCGAAGAGAAGGAGTACTTGTAGGAATGGGAAACTCTTTCAGTGGACGCAAATGATTTGGGTCTGGGCGGATAGAATTATTGCCAACTAAATATCACAAGACACACAAGGAGTTTACAGATCTGACTGTCTTTGATTCATTTAAAGGCTTCACTTCTTTATTGCTTGAAGAAAACGCGCAACATTAAGATCTTGTTCTTCTTGGTTGTTGCCAGCTACGGCTATGTTATCGAGGTACGGGATGTGTTTTCCATAATCCTTTGAAAAACAGCGACTCCATTTGTAACCACAAAAGGTACACGTGTGAATTCATACAGGTGTTGTTAGCTTCAAAAGCTGTATACTTGAACTCACTTTCTTAATTGTTCTTGGATAATCGATGCAGAGTCTTTTCTTTAAACCACTCTTACAAATAAGGATCTGTGCTCTCCATGGGGAAGAACTTTCTTGTACGATTCCTTCTGATGAGCTTTTTTAGTTCTTGTCCAATGAAATCGCGGTCTTCTTTTTCCATATCCTCTGTATTTGTCCGCAATCGATTTATAATTATATACAGTTTTTAACGCATAAAACTTTATATATTTAATTTTTTCAATAATTATAGCTATTTTTTGGAAAATGTCTATCAAAATTTGGATTGGTGAGAAATATATCTAATAAAATATTCCTTCAAATTTTATATTAAATATATGTTTTTATAGTAAATCAGCCATGTCGGTTTCATTTAAGGACTCATTTTTTAAACTTCAAATGGAGATGTGAGTATGAAGATGAGTATCACCAATCCATTCAGCGTGCTTGAAAAGGGTGGTATGCGAGTGTTTTCAGTATTAAAGGTAAAATGACTTATTTTTATAACTTGAGAGATCCTGACAATTTTGATTGATATTTTGACAAACATTTAAGCTTAAAGAACATCATTTATAAGAAGAGCTAGGTCACTAGTATTGACTGTTGGATCATATCGGTTCGGAAAACATACATAACCGAAATTAGGGTTAGCTTAAATCATGTCTACATTTTCTACAATTTACTTGCTTTTACTTGAAATGGATGAACTTGAGTGGATGCCTTAGCCACAATGGTATAGAGCTACCAAAAAATGAGCGCCTATCGTAATCAATAAAATTTTCGTACGGAGTTTTGTTTGTAGCAACATAGGACAGAGAGAATAGAATCCAAAACGTCATCAAGAACTTCTTCCTAATGCTTTGTTTTAAGTCATAGTTTAATAGCTTTCACATTGTTTTATTGTAGCTTTCGCATTGGGCTTTGCCTTGTGGGTGATAACGACTAGTCCGCCTGGTTGCAATTCCTTTATTTATCGGGAATTCTCCTAGTTCTTCTGATATCAACGAGGAGCCTCTATCGTTGTGAATATACCAATGGACGCCAAAATCTCATGGTTTTAACGCTTTTGTAAGTCCTGTTTTTGTTCGTTCAAAAAACGAGGTTTAATTTCGGCACAGGTTGGACACGAAGAAGCCTTATTTTTGATCTCTTTTATTTAGAATGAAAGATTCTGCTTCTAAACAAACAGGATGACAAAAGGAGCGTGTCTGTTAAATAAGTCTGTTTAATTGCTCCGCGGAATGCTCTAGAAAAAGTATTTGCTCCAAGGTTTTGGGCACCTGGTCGATATTTGATGTCAAAAACATACTGAGAATGTTCTATTCTCCAATTAAGAAGTTTTAATCTTACTTGCCTTTTTTGTGTGAAAAATGAAAATTATTTTCCTTTGGTCTGTAATTAGTGTAAATTTTCTCCCCAAAAGGTAATGGCTCCAATGCCTTATTGTTTCTACTATGATGATTGTTTCTTTTTCAATTGCTCAGTGGTTTTTTTGGCATCCTTGTAATATTCTGGAGAAGAAAGCCTGAATCTATGAAAGCTTTAATTGCTATCTCAGTGAGTGGAAATTTCTCAGTTTGTGCTAGGGGTTTTACTTTTCCTGAATAGTTCTTTATCCACTTAGCGTAATAAGCGAACAATCCCATTACTCTTTCTAGTTCTTTATTTCCCGGTGGAAAAAGGTCAAGTAGTGGTCGCACACGTTCGGGATCTGGACTCAGTGCTCCTTTTTCAATTCAATACCCAAGAAAATTAGAATCCATAGAAGACTAATCGTGCTCTTTTATGCTGTTGCCACACACAATGATATTATATAAGTATGAAAATATACCAGTACATTTATATTTGAGGATCATGTCATCGATCATTCTTTGGAAAACAGGAACTGCGTTTGTAAGCCCGAAAGGTATGCGGTTAAATTGGTATAATTTCCCGAATCTTTCAAACGATGTGAAACACTTTGTTTACTATTTGGCTGTAGGTTATCGACATTTTTCTTTTTTCTCCATCGTGTGTCACCACTATCTGTGCTCTCCAAGGTGATGTACTAGTTTCGATAATTCCTTCCCCCAAAAGATGTTGTATCTGTTGTTTTATAAACTTTCCATTATCAAAAGAGTAATGTCGTGATTTGGTTGTTATAGGATGACATTTTTCTGAGAGATTGAAAATTTTGAGGTGATTTTACTTTCATCAATTCCAACGATCCGAGTACCAATGGAGATTTTGCACCTACATATTTAATTTCTATGCTTTTGTGCATTTGGAAAAATTCTTCTCCTAGATCATCAGCTATAAGGTCTTTTAGAACAAAAAGTTGAATATTTGTATAGGATGTGTTATTCAGTACTACTTGTGCTTGACAATATCAAATCACTTTAGGTTGTGACAGATCTGCTAGTTCCACTCTCTCTTTGCTTTTAATTAAAATTACTTTGATTTTTTTTGAGTAGCTTTCTTTTATAAAGTTAGTCGAAGAGCCAATGTCGATTAGTATGCTTTTAAGTTTGATATTTACAAATCCTGGTGTTAAAGACTTTTTCAAGCCTCTTAACTTTATGCAAGAAGATGCGTGTTTTACGTTCCTACTTCTACAAACTCTTGGGAAGTACTCCAATTTCTTAAATTTATAACACTTTCCATTCTTTGCGGCACAATTTTTACGGTGATTATTTCTACAAAAATAGGATATAATTTTTGCGGCAGTTATTTCAGTATCAAAGTCACTGTCTGAGGGCTCTTTTCCTTCACACGATGTCACAAAATTCAAAGGTTGGGTGTAGTTCTCTTTCACGATTTCTGAGGATGCTACCCATTGATTTTTATAGGTTGCAACAAATGACATGGGATAGATGTACTTTTCAGAATTATTTTGCTCCGTCATACGCTTTCTGAAACTCTAATGTCGCGCTTTTCAAAAGCCTTTGTCTTATGTAGTTATCGCTTAGACCACATATAAACGCATCCCGTATACATTCTTGAAGTTAAAGTTCAGCAGAAACCGCTTTGAAGTTACAGTCTTTACTAGCACTTAGTAGTTTTTAAAAGAATTCGTTGATCGACTGTCCTGGACGTTCCTTTGTTGAGGCTAAAACAAATCTGGAGATAATTCCCATTTTTGGCTTGATGAAAAGCTTGTGGAATGTTGTAAGGGGTCGTTCACAATTGACGTCAACCTTTTTTTTTGATAAATTTCAACCCCCTCATGTCAACTTTTAGATATATCATCACTTAATAAAATCGACTTATGTCAACTTTGGCAGGATATAAAAATTTTACTTACTTGTTGAAATTTTTTTTATAAGAGAAGTATATGCCTCCTTATAATTAATATCAACTCTTCTAAACACACAAATGGGAGCATACATAAAAATGTCTCCACAGTTTTACCCACGAATAGTTATGTATGTATATATATATATGATTCGGTTGATTTTATTATATATTAGAAGACTATTAACTTTTTAAAGAAATATATTTGAATTTTAGACGAAGTTTCATTAATTGTTTAGTCAACTTTTTTGTTACAAATCAAGGCAAACTTGAAGCAATTTTTTTCACTTTAAGAATTCTAAAGTCAACTTTCGATTAGCAGAAATCCAACATTGTTTGTATTTGTTTTGGTACTTATTGTACAGCGTCATCATATGTTATTGTCTTTTCTGCTACACGCATTCTTTTTCCGTTGATGCATGTAACATCATTTACGTCCAATGTTCCCAAAGAGAACACAGGCGAACTATTACTTTAAATGGAAATTATTGGCGCCTGTTTTATTTGCTTGTAAATGGGTTTGAATGGAAGCACATGATTTGTTAGATTGATTTCTTTATAAAATTTTATAACACTGTCTTTCTTTATAAACTTGCTTTTTATTGCAAAATCAAGAACATATACAGAAACTATATGAGGTGTAGAAAGTAGTATTTATATTGCTTGCTTCTATTTATATTCTCACTATTTATTCATCGTTAACAAATTTTTATTATATAGAAGGATCATATTGTACTACATGTTTTATTTTATATATTTTTTCATTTTAAATTAACGCTTTGTTAAAAATTTTATTGTTTGTTTGTTAGTGTAATCTAACTTTCTAGCCCAAAAAAGCAGTAGCTATCAGCGTCTTTAGAGTTGGTTTGCACACCAGTCTTAATCAAAATTTGTCTTATCTTTAACGGGCTTCTTGCCCCAGATGTTTGATTCCTGACCATGTTATAAAGGGTCTCCACAAAGTCTTTAGACAAATTTATAAATTCATTAAAAATTTTTAAGAAGTGCTATCAAAAAATTCCTTTTACATATTTAACCCATTTACGACCAATGTTCCCAAAGGGAACGCAGACGAATTCCTACTTTAATGGAATTAAATAGGAATTACTAAAGTCGCCTGCTTTGCTTGGTCTTAAATGGGTTAATCAGTTGTTGTTAAAGTTTTTAATAATATTACTTTTTTTTTATTTCAGAGATAAATTAGATAAATAAAATAATTGATTTCCAAACCTTTTTAAAAATGACTACTCCACAAGAAAAATCACAAAGTGTTTCTTGGTTTATCGAAACAAAATCTGATATTCAAACACAACTAAATATGCAAAACAAGCTCCAGCACGTCAGTCGATTCGCAATTGGCACAAACAGTTTATGGAAACTGGAACGTTGCTACATAAACCGAAAAGTGGAAGGCCAACAATTTCTGAAGAAGACATCGAGCGTATTCGTAAATCATTTATTCGGAGCCCAACTAAGTCCATCCGCACTGCTTCTGTTCAGCTACAATTAGCTAGATCAACAATTCATAAAGTTCTTCATAACAATTTGAGGCTTTATGCGTACAAAATCCATTTTTGCAAGCATTAAAGCCAGATGACAAACCGAAGCGAAAAGATCTTGCTCTTAACATTTTGAAAAAAATCGAAGGGAATGGTGACTTTTTGCTTTAGCGATGAAGCAACTTTTCATGTGTCTGGAAAGCTTAACAAACATAATGCAAGAATTAGGGGAAGTAAACATCCACACCTTATTAGAGAACATGAACGAGACAGCCCAAAGGTTAATGTGTGGTGCGGACTTTTGTGTAACAAAGTTATTGGACCATTTTTCTTTGAGGAAAAACAATAACAGCAAATATTTACCTTGATACTCTAAACGAATATGTAACACCACAATTAGAAGAATTCCAGCCACATTTCTTCTTTCAGTCAGATGGAGCGCCGCCTCATTGGGGAATAGAAGTTCGTGAATTTTTGGATAAAAAATTCTCCGCACGTTGGATGGCCCGATACATTGGCCCCTCGTTCCCCGGATATAACACCCTCAGATTTTTTCTTGAGGGGCTACGTGAAAGATGTTGTGTATCGCACCAAAGTAAAGGACATAAGTGATCTCAAAGAAAGAATAACTGCCGCTGTGGAGACAATTGATAAAAAAAATGTTAAGAAGAACGTGGACTGAAATAGAATATCGTTTAGATGTCCTCCGTGCTACAAATGGGGCTCATATAGAAATTTATTAATGCTTTGAATAAAAACATGACTATTTACTTGATATTATTAAAATTTTTTAAATTGTCTAAAGACTTTGTGACTGAAGTTAAACAGTAAACAAATATTTTAACTTTGAACGCTTTTATGCACAGCTCTGTACAAAGTATACCTTTTAAAAACAACTTTGTATAAAGATGAAAAATATGTTTAGCTTTCATGAGGTCAGATATATTTATTGAAAAACACTATGAAGTAAAAAGCCGAAACAAATTTAAGCATCTTAAAGAATTGCTATATATATACTTAGAAAGCAAGATCATATTTATTGTATATTCAAAAATACAATTCGACATATTCTTTAGTTCAAAAGCTAAAAAAAAGTACAAACATGAAAATACAAAATAAAAACAAATGATTTAGTTGGGTGCTAAAGAAAAAAATAATAAATACAAAAAGTCATATTTTGGAATGGAGGATTGACAAAGAGTGAGAGAGAAAATAAATAATAATTGAAGAATAAATAATACGATATCATTTATTTGTAGTTCGGAGAAATATTTATTTGAACATTAGGATTGATGCCAAAATCATTTGGATTAGACAATTGCTCAGGAGTGCTATTCGATCTCCTAAAAAGACAAATTAAAAAATTACTACTATAGCATAAGTTAAAATAGTTTCATTTCACTGCTATAGACTATGCAAAGAGAAAGATAAAAAGGAAGAGAAAGGGAAAACCATAAATAAAGGAAGGTGTTGAGATGTTTCCAGAAAAGCAAAGTTATTTAGAGTCAAATAAGTATTAAAATCAAAACATAGGCGTTTTAAGAATGAATTTAGAAGCAATGTTACACATTTTTAGTCCGACTATAAGAGAGCGAAAAAAGATAAAGTTAAGGGTGAACCTAATTCGATTTTTGAATTTGGAGTCCGTTTAGTGAGTGAGTGAGTGAGTTGGATTAGAAGTGTGCCTCTCAAGCGAAGTTGGCGAAAAAAGTACGCAAGTAGATTCATGTGGGATGGGTGGGTAGGTGAATGGGAATTTTAATTTTTGTGAGGGCTATAGTAGATCATTTCATAACACCTGTTTTAGAATTTGTTTATTAAGAATGTACTAAAGAAAATTAGAATTAAAGCCTGAAGAAAAAAAGGACTTAACCGTGAAGGAGTAGAGAAGGTTCAAGAGTTTTGTTATTTAGGAGATTAAGTTAAGTCGTGAAATAATGCAGGCAATAGAGTATTAACGTAGAATAAGATCTTGATAAAATTGAAAAGGTTAACTGAATGCTCAATGTAATAAAATTTTTCTTTCAATATAAAGCGTAAAATGGTAAACAAATCTTGTGTTAGAACTAGTTTAAAATATGGCGGCTAAATTAGTACTTTAAATAGTTTGAGAAAAAAGGGTAAAACAAAAGAAAAATGAGAAAGAAAGGGACATGTAAGAGGTTAAAGCAGAAAAAAGAATTTTATTCAAAAGATTCACGTTTTTTTATGAATATATATATAAATAATAAAAAATGGGCCTAGATATTTTTTAAAAAAAAAAGCGACAGTCAAAGGCCTATTTATTTAATTACCGGAAAAATTCTATGATTAAAATCATAACTAAATTAAATCATACTTAACACGAAAAGCCATATATCCGTAAAGAATTGCAGGAAGAAGGAACAAGATCATTGCGAGAAACGTTGAAAGACTGAAACACACAATTAATGGCAGCAGACCAAACCTTTAGATATCGTAAAATCGATCAAAGAATACAATAGTATCAAAGAAATAAAAAATATACTTTTTATATTCATCAAAAGGCACTCATTAAAATATTATAGATTCCATGATAAAAGTGTTGTATAACTGTGATGTTCATTAAGTAACATTAATTGATCTTCCATTAACCCATTAAGTCCCAATGCTCCCATTCGAGAACATAAGTAATTTCATCTTCGTCTGCTTTTTTCAATGACTTTGAATATAAATCGTCTGCGTTTTTTTAGATATCGTCTGATTTCTATGGTACTTAATGGGTTAACCCATTTAAGACCAAGCAAAGCAGACGATATCTAAAATAAAGCAGACGATTTATATTCAAAGTCATTGAAAAAAGCAGACGAAAATGAAATTACTTATGTTCCCAAATAGGAACATTGGTCGTAAATGGGTTAAGATAAATCTTTAACAATTATAATCTTTCATCTCGTATCTCAAATGTAAACAATACAACTAAATTGATACTCAAGGCTCCTTTAAACTTTAAATACACCATTAATTTTAGCAATTAATACTTCACACTAAAAAAGACTATTTCACTGACCCATTCCTTATTTCTCTTATTCTTTCCCTGCTAACTTCAATTGAACTAAAGCAGTGGTTCTCAACTGCGGCCCACAACCTCTTGTTTTGAGGCCCGCAAAGCGGGGTTGCAGAAAATATTAGGTTAGCAATATCATATGAAAACTGCCACGGTACTTTTAATTATATGATCTGCTCTTAAATTTTGTCTTCCCGCCATGTGTATACAGCAGTGGCAGATTTAGAGAGGGTGCGATCGCCTATCCCCTCATTTTTGAGTATATCGATTTATACCCTTTTTGAGTGGTTGAAGCCCTCTAGTGGAATGTTGTTTCTTAATTTGCTGCTTGTAAAAAAAAAGTTGAGAACCACTGATTACTAAAGTAAACCGTGAACATTATAATTCCTTTCATTTGAAATATTTAGTTTTTAACAAATGTAAATTAATCAAAAAAAAATCTTAAAATAAAAACAATTTTAATTAATTAAATTTCACTATTTTTTTGAGTACAGAGGGGTAATTAATTTCAAATGGAATCTATCCTCTTGCTTTGTTTAATTTTTTGAGAGAAAATTTTTACAAGTTATGGTTTCTAATATGCGAAAAAGGGTAGTTATTCATGCTAAATATATCTTATGCTTCTTAGCAAGTGAAAATAATTTTACAATATACGAATGGAATTCTAGAAATTAGAAAAATTATTTGCTATGTTAAACTTAAAATTTATCTACTAAATTGTGCTTAGCAAAAATATAAATAAATACGCAAAGTATAGAAGAGCTTTTTGCCAATAGGGACGACTGTCACCAAAATCAACAACTGTTTGAGCAAAGCGCAAATATGATAAGCAAATCGGAGCTTCCAATGATGTCACTGCAATCGAGAAGAGTCTGTTGAAATGGACAAAAGATCAGCACATCAGAAAATGGAAATAAGTGCTTATCAATGACATTTTTTTTACAAAATGCATGTGAATATACTAAATTAATGGGTCTTTTCGTTTAGACGGCCACATCAAGTAATCGGCATTTCGTCTGCCTTTTATAGTTAATTATATTTATTTATTAAGTTATTGATATTATAGCAACCCGGACATAACTATAAAAGACAGACGAAATGGTGATTGTAGCCGTTTAAACGAAAAGACCCAAATTAATAAATGACGTATTTTTTGCATAGTCAAATTGATATCTTAATATATACTTTCACTCGATCCAAATACGAGATAATGTTTATGGTAATGATTGCAAATCCAACGGTCACGCTATATGCTTTATGAGTTATCTCCAAACGATAAAACATGCTTCCACTTATAAAATTCCATAAAATGAATTCAAGTTGTGGTCACGTTTGTCAAACATTTACAGAATAAATTTAATGTTCGCTAAATTCGATCAAATCAGTATTTAGCGAAGCATAAAGCGTAAAAGAAAGTATATGAAAGAAATTACACGAGAAGCAATCCTGAGATTAAGCAGTGTGACCTGAATGTGAAGGCTGCGTAAAGTCCAATTATTAGTGAAACTAAAAAGGAAATGTGTTATCACTATGAAACATAAATTATATTTAAATAAGATCACGCTATGCTATGTATCAATACTAGAGATGTATCGGATATGCGGTCAGCGAATGCGGATTCTCCGCAAAGATTTTTCATTCCTCATTCGCAGATCATTTAAGTTTCAACATCCACATCCGCAATTTTCAAACATTTTTCTTTTTTTCTATTTACCGCAAAGTTTTTTTCGTAATTTTTTAATTTTTACTTTATCCAAAATATTTATGATAAGACACACACATTGACATCTCTCTAAATTTTTAAGAGGTATATAACTTGCTTTGGCTTAGAATATCAATTATGATATCCGCATTCGCTAAAGAATGAATTTTGACATCCGCATCCGCTAAGATGTCAAATTTGATTTAAGGAACCGGGGATACAAAAAATGTCACATCCGATACATCTATAATCCAGAGGCGCACTACATCCTCAAAATTGGGAGGGGGTGGCTTTTTTCAAAATTTATTATGAAAGAATTTCTGTCCAATAAACACACCACCATTAATACCAGACATTATACTTGCACTGTAAGAAGTCAAAGTACGTTGTTTGTGATGCTGATTGCATCACTACCATTTAGCTCTATGGTTTTCAAGAAATTTGAAATATTGCAATTTGAAGGATACATTAACCCATTTACGGCCAATGTTCCTATTTTGGAACATAAGTAATTTCATCTTCGTCTGCTTTTTTCAATGACTTTGAATATAAATCGTCTGCGTTTTTTTTAGATATCGTCTGCTTTGCTTGGCCTTAAATGGGTTAATATCAACCAAAATAACGAAAACATAGGAAATATAAAAATTCGAAGTTAAAAACGTTAAGCGAAATTCAGAGTAAAGCTTGAAATGTTAATGTCCATTGGACCTGTTTATTAGGCATTAAAAAATAGGCAAATGTTCCCGATACGATCGCGATGCTTCAACTTAAAAAACGGACGTTTCTCACGATTCCAACAATTCGTAATGACGATTAATCGTTTCTTCACTACTAGCTATTGGCAAGCGTATGTCAGAACTCATAGCGCGGCTAAAATGTAAATGCTATTTGATAGTTCCACGGAAAAGAAAATTAATAAAGTTAATGACAAATATTTGCGCAAATACATTAACGTTCACTCTCTGCCTGAACATCACAAAGAAATGATAAAGCATAGTACAACTAGGGAGAGTAAGAATTGCATTTTGAAGATAAATCTACTCTTAATGATGATGACGGTGTTTGGGTGATTTGAGCTGGAAATTGATTTTAAGGCAAGGAATAAGTTTTCATTTGAGAATTAAGCATGAAATTACTATTTATAGAATAAATAAGTTTTCAAAATCAATATGTCATTATGACTGAAATGTATACTGCAGTATATACTTTAAAGCTAACACAACAATCATATCTCAACATTTAAATAAAATACATTATCACTCATGACACTTATATTATACGAAGAATTTAATTAAATTTTTATCATCCAATACATTTTTGCAATCACCACACATTCCTCATCACACTCATCAATTTCAGGCGATACAAAAATTCTACGCAGTGTAAAAACTCTATATTTGGATCTCACTTATTAACATTTTTACTTCAAAAATTTGAAAGCTAATTTCATTTCCTCTTTGCTTTATCTAATTTTAATTTTTCAGTGAGCAAACGATATGATATAGACAAAATTCAACCACGACTACAAACATACGGCAAGAACGATATTTTTGGCAAATCAAAATCTTCATTTGCCATTAAGAATATTCACATATAGTTACCATACACACACACACACACTAATGATGTACTGATGAAGAGGCATTGGAATCAAAACTCGCTTAATCCGTTAACGCCCATGTCGACTATAGTCGACTTTACAAAAATAAAATCGTCTGCGTTTATCAAAGCTCTTTAATACAAATCTTCTGCTTTACATTAGATATCGTCTGATTATTCTGGTCGTTAACGGCTTAATCGGCCTATTTTTTTTTAATCAAGATCGGTTCATTATACTGAATGCTTCATAATCTTGCTTTATAGCCTGAAAACTGAGAAAAGTGGCAAATATCGTGACATTCATATGTTCAAACAGTACTTCCATTTTTATCGTGTGATTTTGAAAACATTTTGGAGTATAAAAAAAAGTAGCTGACATTATGAAAATGATACTTCCTACATGTGTAACATAAATTTTAGGGAACAATGATAGACTCTTGAAATTGGAATTTGTTCAAGAAATTCTGAATACTCATCATCATGAAAACTCTCATATTCTAAAATTTCTTCTCCATGCCTATACCTCTACAACTGATAAGGCTTTTCACGTTTATCCTGATTGTGGAAACTGTAGTTGTAATGGATTAAAGGAAATTGGTCAATCTCTTAAATCTCATGGGAACTCGCCTATATCTAGATTAGGGACTCTTAGATGGACATGCTAGGGATGACAAAATAAACAAAATTTTATAGCAAAATCAGATATGGAATGAAGAAAAGAAGCGCATAAAATTGAGAAAAAATCGATACAAAATTTTTTAAAACAGTATAAATATTACGTATAGCAAAGAAAGAGGAAATAATCCTTGCCAACGTTTTGAGACCAGACGAAATATTTTCACCTCCTTCGACTTTATCGTCACGTTGAAATTTATCCCACATTTGCATCTATCAGTATTCTAAACAAGAATTGCAGAATAAATAAATAAACATTCGATTTGAAGGAAAGAGATTAAATTAAAAGAAAGTTTGCATCACAAAAAAACTCAAAGTTCAATAATGCAGAACTTTTTATACTGTTACGATTTATTAACAGTATGATGCGGTTTGTGAAAGGATTTTTGTGTGAACATTCTAAAGCTATGTAAAAAGGTTTCAAAGAATCAATCCGTTATCTGAAAGATGTACGTCAATAGTACTAGGTGATTTCTGGAGATTTGACCCACTGAACAACATTTCAACCAGAAAAAAACCTAGATTTTGACTAGTGATGGAGTGATAATTTGGAAGTTGAATGGCATGAATCGTGCTTTTAATCAGATCACCTTAAAATCTCTGACTGTGCAAGCAGTGTAAAAGAGGTTTCCATGTTAGTGAGATTTATGAAAGTGGTGTTTAGCTTTAAAACCTTCAATATTGGCATCTTATTAAATCGAGTTAAATAAAAGTTAAGGTTCATTTATTTAAATTGTAAAATAGATTTAAAAATGTAGAATCGGAAGTGACGTGTCAGAAGGTAGTAATTAAATTTTGCGATGCGATTCCAATTCCGATATTTTAAAAAAACACGATTCTCACGATTTCGCCTTCCCTTCACCAGTTCTTGCATTGTACTTCTCCAATGAATAAGCTCCAAATGTAGTTAGAGCACGCTTACAATCATTCAGATTCTGGAATATGACTTTTTAAATTCAATCGAGATTTGAAAATCTCTGCAAAAAATGCTGTTCAAGTCACAAACATTAGAAACCAAGAGGCTTACGGCTTATGCAATTGAAGAGAAAATCAGAAAGACTTAAACCCACGACTTTCTTTCTTCCAAGTGTGCAGAGATCACAGATGAAGTTATCCTTTCCTTGAAGTTCTAAGTTCTATTTATTCATGAGTGATGTGACGTTAGAAAAAAATATATAGTAAATTCATATGCAGTAAACTTCATGCCCAAACAAAGGGTGATTAATACATAATATTTAGAAATGATTTGTCTGAAGGTAATACCCATTGAATTAAAATTGTAAATACTTACACTTGATTATACGACTAAATAGCTGGCTACAAAATAGCTAGTTCTGAAATAGCTTGACCAAAATAGCTAGTATACAAAAATAGCTTGTTCCAAAATAGCTAGTATACCAAAATGGTTAGTATACCAAAATAGTTCATTTGGAACAAGCTGTTTAGTCATATAATAGTCTGTTTCGACTCGGAAAAATTAGGTTTGGAAGAACACGATCATAATTTGATTTTTACAATAAAAACATTTTATTTTTAGAACAGAAATATTCCTATTCATTATAAAAATAATTGGAAACTGATTCCGCACATCCTTCATTATCGCGGTTTTTAAGAGGAACAGGAAGAAAGTATGCAAATAACTAAGTTAACTGCTTATTTATCAGGCGAAAGAGAGACTACAAGTAAAAAAGCCAAAGAAATTAATGGAAGAATTCAAACTTTAAAACATAGACTCCAAAAATGTTAGCACATACATCCTCCTTTTTAATGTTATATAAATTTTAAATAAAGTATAACAGCTTTACTACTTTTTTTTACCTAGAAATAAAAATCCTCTCAAGAAAACAGTCCCCGTTATTTTTATAATGAATAGGAATATTTCGGTTGTAAAAAACAAATTATGATCGTGTTCTTCCAAACCAAATTTTTCCGAGTCGAAACAGACGATTATATGACTAAACAGCTAGTCCCAAATTAACTATTTTAGTAAGCTAGATTTTGGTATACTAGCTATTTTGGAACAAGCTATTTTGGGACTAGCTGTTTGGGGTTTCACCTCTTACACTTACATGATATTATTCGATTGTGCTTGACGAAAAAAATATAATGGGCACACTAGTCAAAATTTCTTAAGTAGAACACAAGAATTCGTATCCAGAACTTCTGGATGAAATTTTCACGAGTAAAAGATAAGAAATCTCCTCTTTTTCGGTGTACTAACATCAAGAAAAAAGATGTAGATTCCTAGCTAAAATTTTTAAAAAATAATAACTTAATTCTCCCAAAAAAACGAATCATTTGGAGAAAAATGAAGTTTATGGAGTGAAATTCACTTACTTTAAATTTTTGCTAGTGATGAGAAAACAAAGCCAAGTCGCCAGACTCTAAGCATATGGAGGAAGGGTAAAGTCAATTCTAAGGTGGGCTAGACTAAGATAGTGTATATATTTATTTATCTCAAGGGAGTTTAAAGGCTGAAAAATAAGTTCTACGAAAGACTCAGCACCCCCCCCCCCCCATGACCCTGCGAGGAAACCAAAATATTGTTATGATTACGCTTTTTTTGCGAAAAAAAATTACTTTCATTTTGAAAAATCAGACTTAGCGCATTCGGTCAACAGTATGTAAATTTATCATTAAAGGCGACAGTGAATGAACTTTGAGATTTTCTATAGTTAGCCTTCACGCAGCTAGCCAAAGCTGGCACTTTGTTTTAGATACAACGCTTACAGGGCCGGCCTTAGGCCACTGCAACCTATGCGGCCGCAGTGGGCCCTACGCTTCTCATTTTTCATGTTGATGATATATTGTATGATTTCGCAAGGTTCGCAATAGTAAAGTTACTTTGATCGTCATTTTGTGTTAATGAAAAAGTAATAAAACAAATCCCTTTTCTTTTTTTCAAAATCTTATTTCTCACTTTTAATCTCTTTTCCTACCCACACTGGGCCCCGCACAATCCATTTTGCATAGGGCCCCGCGAACACTAGGGTCGACCCTGAACGCTTATATCTATGCAGTCAGGAGTTCACTCTTGAAGAAAACCCCACTTTATTTGCAGTGTTTTTATAGCACTAAATATTTGAAATAAAAGGATAAACTATAAGGTATTCAAATATTGTGTTCCTAATCTCTGTCAAGTTTACAAATTATATAGCGTCGGGCAAAATTAATAAATAAAAAAATAAGGCCTTTTTCATCGCCTTTATCCATTTCGAAGAATCAGAAAAGGTCCAAAATTTTCCGAATCCTATTTCGATGACGATACTTGAAAAAATAGGATTCCTACGATTTCTGATTAATAATAATCCTAGCATCATTAATTTTAACTATTAAAGAATATATTATTAGTATTATCAGCTTTGGTATACGCATCGGCAAACATCCCTACTAAGAAATAAAAATCTTTTGAAAATCTAGAATCACACACAGATTACATCAAGTCTTCACAAATCACCACTCTGCTCATAGAGAGATTTTCTTTACTCTATTAAACTATTTGATGAATTTTTCTCCTCAATATTTAGCTTTTATAATTTTAACTGTAAATTCTAATTCATTCCATCATCATCACTAACCTTACTCTTTGTGAAAGACAGGTTTCAGCTATTGAACTATGTTCTCGCCATGAGGTTTGAACTTCTGTCTAGTAGCACCAGCATCAGTTAACTAGCCATTAGTCGTTAATTTTATAATTATTTTCTTTTTCACTTTTTAAGTTTTAATCAGTATTCTTCTGAATATCTTTCAATTTTTTGTATCTGTTAAAAGGCGACATTTAACTCATATCCAATTGTTATCAATGAATGTGAATTTTTCATTTTAATTCAATAAAATTTTGTCCTCCTATATAACTTTTATCAAAAGCCAAGTCTAAGAAAATATAAGTGCACAGAGAATCGGAGCCACCTATTTTTCATTGAATCCACCCGCGATTTTGCAGTGTAGCTTTAAGGAAGAGACAATCACAGGTGACTATTTCCTTTGTTGAATGTTTCTCATTGTTAGACTGTTATTACAGTGTTTGCACAGTAGAAATACAAAATCGTTGCGTGAAACGAAAAGAATTAATACACGTAGCAAAAGATACTGCTTCAATCTTAATAATAATGGCAAACCTGCATGTCTATGCCAACTACTAAAAAGAAAGAGACATACAACTGATTCATTTTATAAAGTTTATTCAAATTTTGTTCATTGTGCAAAAAGCCTCGTTCTTACAGTTCCCTATTTTTCCGATCTTTTAACAGTTTTTACTTTCTCAAAAACAAGGGTGGGAAAACCACTGCCTGCGAGCCATTAACCTTCGCTTTACAGACTCTTATCTTATAACGTAGTTTACGGACCTATGCATTTTTTACACCAAATTTTATGAAAATATTTTCGTCTAGCATTTAAAATACAAAGATTATATGTTGTTGTTATAGAACTTTTTTATTCTAAAATTTTAGCTTAAATCATATTAACTCCTAATAAATTAACGCCATCTATAAAAATTAAAAAATCTTTGGATTTGCTTTTTTTTGCATGTACTTTTTTTTAATATGTTTAAAACATTTTCTATGATCAAGTGAATTTCGTATATCATTATTTTTTTCGCATATTTATCTCGAAGGAAATGTTATCAAGCATACTATCTTTATCTAATACTGAAAGTTAGTTTGCATATTTAATTCTAATACGTATACGCGCATTTTCCGTGAATGAATTAATTCTTATCATCCTATATACTTTGATGAACACTCTGAGCAATGAACGCTTTCCCAATAACGTTTCTTTTATTAGCATTGTTTCTCAACATACCACGAGAATATCGGCGATGAAATACGATATAATTGCCACACTCTTAGTCGGAACGTTTACTGCGATCAAATCATCACTTTTTTATTCTTGCCTCATTTGTTCGTTCATCAACTTTATCTGCTTTGTTTTCCTTCGGTTATTTTCTCCAGTCCGCGTCAATTTTCTTGAAATATTAAATTGCCTATTTATGTCTTCTGAAGAGAGTTCTGATTTTTCTACAAACTCTACATCAACATTTTCTTCTTGTAGTAGTTCTTCATCCCATATTTCTCAAGAAATTGATGAAAATTTAGAAGCTCCAGATTCTACAAAGTATACCTGGTCACCGCGTGCTACTCTCAGAGGAAGAGTTCAAAGTTTAAATATAAGAAACTTTTCACGTCGTCCTCCTGGCCCCCAAGGAACATTGAAAAACGTATCTGATGTTTTATCAATATTTAGCTCTTTTTTGACACCTGAAACTGTTCATCATATCTACAGTATGACAATGTTGAAACTTGAATCCAACTATAAGTAAGTTTATTATTCTATATTTTTATGAATTTTATATAAAAAAATTTTAGATCAACCCATCCTAAACATTTAAATTTAAATTATTGTTATCAAAACTTCAAAGTTCACCACCTTTTGCCGTATTTTGCAGTATTGTTTTATATTGGACAAAACGGTGATCAAAAAATTAAAACAGCTGAACTATTTTCTTCCTATGGAAGTCCATTTCTAAGAGCCGCAATCGGACGCGAGATGTTTACCTTAATTAATATCTTTATAAGATTTGATAACAAAGAGACTCGCGATATCAATGATAAAATTGCTCCTATTCGATACATCCATGATCATTTTTCCAATATTTTTTTCAAATTTTGGACTCCCCATTCTGCTGTGACAATTGATGAACAGCTTGTAGCTTTCAGAGGAGGTTGCCCACTAAAAGTATACGATCCTCATAAACCTGGAAGATATGGTATCAAGTTTTATCATATAAATGACTCAAAGTACTACTATTATATGTTACCCGAAATTTATATATCAGGGTTACAAGATTCATCCTATTTTTCTGGATCAGCCATTGTCAAAAGATTGGTTGAAAAAAGCAATGTTCCACCTGGATGTGGTCTATACACAGAAAGATTTTTTACAACACATGAGCTTGCAGTCTGGGCTTATAATAAAAGTTTATCCCTATGTGGAACAATCATGTCAAACAAAAGATTTCTACCTATTATTTTTCGACCGCCGTACCTCAAAGGACTGAAACTAAATGAATGTGAAAGCCGCATAATTTATTCTGATCACGTTTCTATCAGTGCTTATGTTCCAAAAAAACACGCACGAAGAAATTTTAAAGTCGTCTACGTACTTTCTTCGCAACACAAAAATGTTCAGATCACTAACGTTGCTTCCAAGCCCGAAAGTTTGCTTTCTTACAATAAATACAAAGGCGGCGTCGATGTTGCAAACAGAATGGTCAAAGGATACCACGCATACAAGCCTACGAGAAAATGGAGCTTAGCCGCATTTTGTAATTACTTGGACATTTGTGCATTGAACAGCTGGGCAGTTGCCAAATTTAACTCTCCACAAGATTTTCCTAAAAAAAAGACAGTGAAAGAAAACTTTTCATAAAAAAACTAGCACTTTCACTATCAGAAGAATGCATGAAAGTCCGCTCTAATACCTTCTTGTCAACAAATATAAAGTCCCTTCTATCATTCTATGGGTTTACTCAATCTGAACCTCAAACAAGTCAAGAAAGTTGTAAAAAAAGATCATCTTGTCCTTTTTGCACTTCGAAGGAAAATAAAACAACAAGACGATGTGGAAAGTGTAGTATTTTTTTATGCAAAGAACATTCATCTATATTATGTCCTAACTGCAAATAATTTTTGTTGAATTATAAATAAATCCTTATTTTTTTATTATGTAAATACATAAATACTTAACGCCATCTATAAAAAATGAAATAAAAAAGCGTTTTTCCTTCATTATATTTTTATTTTTAGAGTTTATATTTAGTTTCCATCTTTTTTTTAAAGAAAAACATATTAATAAAATTTACGTTAAAATTCAGATACTAGTTTCTATTGACAATTTTTACACAAAATCAGTTCGAAAATCCTCGGTGTAAAAAATGCATAGGGTCCGTAAAGCGAAGGTGGGCTTTTTATAGCGCCCGCACACTGATATAGTCGTATGTAAAAAATCAAGTTCACTCATTAAATTGGAAGTTATATTCATTTATTTACAGAGAGACAAGTAAAGTTTAACTTAGTCGAGTTAGACCACTATTAGCTCCTTAGGCTTGGTATAAATACTAGAAGGCAGTTCAAGCACTAGAACCTCCTCAAAATGGGTTTGAACACACAAAATGAAACTGATGCGTCTTCAATAGTCGAAACCGATTTTTTACAAAGTGTACGGTTCGGTTAAGGTAGTATAGCTACAATCAATTTTTTATAAATTAAAAAAAAGTTAAAAGAGCGGGAGGCGGAGTCAGACAATTTTTTTTCTGACACCGACAGTCTGATCATTTCAACAATGTGGGCCCTTGACTTCGGTCCTGGGTTCAATTCATGATAGAGATAATACAATAGTCAAAAGTAATAAAAATAAAATTCTTACCACAATAAATATATAAGAATACTACTGTCTTACTGAATCAATATAACTTATTAATTGATGCGCATGGCTAGGTTTAACAGCAACATCATGATTGCTAATGATTTCTACACTAAACTAGAACAAGAACGATGTCAAGAGAGATGAAATTATAATAAAGAAAAACAATACTCAATACTTCCCCTTTCTTTTAACTTAAAGAATTGTTATTGATTCGAACTCTTAAGTTTACTCCGATATTTGACATACTCAGTAGTTCTAATTTATGAAATGATAAAAGTAATATATAGCTCGTAAATGATATCGTTACAAAGATGCCTACTAGAGAGTACCCACATAGAATTTTGCGGCACGTTGCGGGTGCGGACATGGAAACACTGAATGCGGGTATAAAATACTTTGCTATATCCAAATTAATGTCGATATAAGGTGTAAGTTGTAGCTTGGAGAAGTAGACTAAAATCTGTTTGGAATTATAAAGTAACTCGTAATGCACTTTCAAATTTAGTCTTAAACACATTGTTCGCTAAGAAGACTTTTGCATCATGGCTAACGTTACAGTGCGGCCAGATGGAATTTTAGTTCAGCTGATTGAATAGCAAATGAAAAATTAACACTATTGAAACCGTATCACATGAACAATAACTTATTGATAAATTAAGGATTTAGCAGTGGTAGAGCGTAGCAAACTCAGGTGGTACGGGCATGTTTTAAGAAAGAAAGAAAGAATATGTTGTACGTCAGGCGTTGGACAAGAAAGTGGTTGGAACGATAAGTAGGGGAAGAAACGCAAAAGATGGAAAGACAGTCTGAAAGAACGACTCAATAATCTTGGACTGAGCGAAGGTGACGCGCGGAATCGAGAGAAGTGGAGACAACGGATCGCAGCCACGGACGCCCAACTTGAGGACATGTTATAGTCAAAAAAGAGTGAATTAACCGGTTATCGACCACAGTCAACATGTATCGACTTTACAAAAATATGAATCGTCTGCTTTTATAAATGCTTTTTAATACAAATCTTCTGCTTTACATTAGATATCGTCTGATTATTCTGGTCGATAATGAGTTAAGAAGGAATCATATTAAAAAATAAATTGTATGTAACTTTATATTTCCATTTCCATATAAAAATGTAAACTATTTAAATTTTAATCATTGAAGATGATGATAATTAAAATGTTGAATTTTTAACCCTTTGAGGACCAACATTTTGAAGAGGATTCGTCTGCTTTCTTTTTCAATGGAATTTTATATATTCAAAGCAGACGATTTTCATTTCTTGGGTCACTGGTGACCCACTGGTCCTCAAAGGGTTAAACAGCTGCGTTTTTTATTATTAACAAACTTTTAACCCAATTATTAAAAATTAAAATAAAATGATGTTTCATAAGTTTTACCGGTACCCATTTGCGAGCGCGGGTAAAGAATTTCTCTCTTTTCAGTACACCACCTTTATAGGTTTTAGGACAATTTGCCGAAAACACTTCCGCGCAGGAACACCTTCATGTAAACTATGAAAGATATTCTATTTTTAAGCAAAATACGGCGAAGAAGCGTTATTACGCGGTCCTCGGGATCTACACAAGGAACACCTACACAAGCCTCTCATTTCTGAGAAAGAAGAATTAGAAGAATGACAGGGGTGGAAGATATAGAGCAGTATTTGGAAGAGCATAGACTCCGTTGGCTAGGACACTTAGAGAGAATGGATCCACAAAGACTAAAGAAGAGACTATTGGATGAAAACATCACTGGACAAGCGAGGAGAGGGAGACCGAAAAAAAGATGGGAAGATGCTGTTAAGGAAGACATGAAGAAAAGGAACCTGAAGATTGAAGATGCTGAAATGAAAGAAGGATGCAGACGACGCTGCAAATTCAAGGTCGACCTTGGCTCGCCAGGACAAAGACCTGCTCATTAGAGCGAATGGATGATGATGATGGATATGACCTTTTAGTAAACAGCACAAGGCCAGTTTCTATAAATGGCATCCCAAAAACAGATAAAGACCGCTAACCAATAACTCTCCGTCCAATTATATCCGATATTCATAAGCTGACAGAAAAAATAGCATACTGACTTAATCACTCTCTAACTAAAATCCTTCCTTATTGAATCTCAAGTAATGCAAAATACTCGTTAAACCTTTTATTTAATCTAAGTGTGTTTCAATGTTATTGACCTGTCTAAATCTATACCACTGAAACCAAACTTTGTCTCATAATAACCTTAATACAGTCAACATTGAACCTTTTAACTCCGATAGCTTACACCTATTACAAGAATCGCTTCAATTTGTCCGTGTTAACATTATTTTTCAGAAAGATACTCCCTACCTACAAACCAAAGGTTATGAGCGAAAAACGCTCCTTAATATTATCGAACACATATATGAATAATCTAGAAAACTCACAACACTACCTTTTTCGCTCATTACATTTAGACTCGTTACGTGGATAACATATTTTTTATATTGAACAACACTCCACAACAACTCACTGATTTCAAATTTTCCAATTCGTTAGACCCCAATATTAAGTTTACTCTCGATAAAAGTTAACACTCTGAATTTCCTAAAAATCACATTATACATTCAAGAAAACCACATTATTACCTTTTTATTCACTAAACCTTCTAAGAAACCAATTGTACTCAACTATGAATCTGCCCATCCCTTCCAAGGCAAACGTACCGCCTACTTAGTACACCTAAGCCGTATTTCCACCACCAATAACAATGCTTAATCTATAAAATCCTACAAATTCCCTATTACACTCAACACTAAAAAGCTTAATACACTCCTTAATGTATTCACCAATAAACTCAAAATAGAATTTCTATTTAAACACACTAAATTTTGTTCCTCAATTACGCAAAATAGATGCCAAGTCAAAAACTATATAAAAACTCGTATACACATTATGACAAGATATGGTGACAGCAAACGAGCTATCATCCAAAGATTAAAAGAACACTTCAAAGACGCTGAAAATAAAGGCCCATCAAAAGCTATGGGTCTCCATTACTCCCATAATGACGCTAACGGAGAAAATCTAGTTTCTACTAGATCTAGCTACGGACTGTCTATTTTGTAACGCCATAATGTTTCTGATCATAAATTGATGAACTTGAGTTCAAAAGTCATTACTTTAGAATTTTTGACATTTTTATTTTTCGTTTTCATTATCTTAACCCGTTAACGACCAGAAAATGACTTTCGCCCCCCAATAATTTTCTATAAGTAAGAGTTGCTGCTTGTTTATAAAACATGTATGATGATCGCATTTTTCCTATCGAACATATTTTACAGACGATGCGTGAGAGCTATATAATAATAATAATCCATTGCTTCAATATGCACAAAATAAGTAAGCAATGTTTATCACAGAGTCTCTTCTTTGTAGTATTTTTGAGCAAACACATGTTGATGATCCACTAGATTTTCTCATTTTCTGTCACAGTGATTCTATTTCTCTCTCCTCTGTTTTTCTCTTCCGCTTTCTCTGCTAAAACTCAATCATTCACTCAAGCTCTCTTCTTTCATTCAAGCCCTCTTCTCTTGTTAAGCTCTCCTATCTCATTCAGCTCTATTCTCTCTAGTGACGTAGCTAGGCTGGGGCATGAGGGGCCGTGCCCACACTCCTATGTACCTCATGGTGCCCACATGCACCTTATGCGATATCAGTTTTTGAAAATTTCTCCAATGAAAGGATCAAGAAAGTATAAATAATGTTGCGCAAGTTTTTTGTTTTTAAATTGTGCCCCTTCTATCTACTTTTTTTGGCTACACCACTGCTTCTGTCTAATTTGCATTTAGAGTTAAATTAAAATAGTTTTCAATCGTTACAATGTTATATCAATGAATATTGTTAGACTCGCGCTAAGAATTTTATTTCAACAAAAGTCACTTAATCTTTATCACTACGTTTGCTATATTTTGTAACATTTGAAAACTTTAATTTTTTCAAGTCAAGAAATTTTTTAAATAGTTATTTGGGAATGAATATTTTGACTATCTATTAAGTTTAAAAGCAAGAATACTCTATTTGCTTAATATTTGAGCATAGATATTTTTTATAATGTTCGATTGTTAAATTTTATAAGTAACACTGTACATAATCAAATCACTTTTTTAAAGAAAATTTGTTGATTATTATAGTAAAAATATAATATAGAAACAAAATGTTTCAGTTGATAAAAATGTACTTGATCTATTTATGACAGCTGTCAGAATTTTATTTGTAGACAGAAATATTCAAAAAACACAATGATTTTCTTTTCTCGTATACTTTGATTTGTTAGTTTGGTCCTCGGACAACGCCCCATTATTTTCATAAGACAGTTCGTCCCATGGACAATTCGCCCCATTATTTTCATAAGACATTTTGTTTCATGGACAATTCGCCCCGTTATTTTCATAAGACATTTTGTCTGATGGACAATTCTAAAAAATTAAGAGATAAATTGATTAAATTGAAATAACTAAATAGAGATAAAATAAACAAGAATATAATATTTTTTAATAATTTTACACATATAATAAGCAAAGATGGATGAAACTTTTCGATATGCAAATTTAATTAAAATATTTTCGCTGGAAGTATAGAATTTAAATTCACCAATTTTGTAAAAAAAAGTAAAGTAGTCTTATAAATTTAGGACTTTAGGTATGCGCTGAATACACTCTATTAGGATTGCTTGAATATTTGGTCTCCCGTGATATTTCCAGACCACTAATTTTGAAAATTGCAAGAAAAAAATTTCGCCCCTCCCCCCCCCCATAATTTTGAGGATGTGCGCCCCTGCTGAAAAGGTATAGAAATCTGGTTTTCTGGTTTTCTGCTTTGGTTCAGCAAAAGTAAAGGTATATTAGGTGCTAGTTAAGAACAAAAACACATCATCAACATAATAAAGAATGTGAAGATCATATAATCATCTTATTTCAAGATAGTTATTTTCAGTTCCATCAATTTCAGTAACCCACCTTAAATATCCTTTAGAAAAACAAAAAATATTTTTACAAAATATATAACTATAATTTAATTGAAACCATGGGTCTTACTAATCACTGACTTACGATTTAATGACTTAGATAATATTTAAAAAAATTGGAATTGAATCAAATGGAAATATGAAAAAACTTTCTAATAACAAAATTAAATTAATTGTATTGTTTTTTTTTAAATAAATCTATGTAAAATTTTAGTGTTTATAGTCTATACAAAGGCTTTTCAGCTTTTTATTCTCATAACTAAAATAAATATCAGTTTTTCTTCATTATAAATGTTTCACCTCCTACTTAAGCTTTCTTTTTTTATTTTAAGTTTCAAGCTTTCATGTTTTTACAACATTATATAATAAAACTATAAAATAATAAAATTAAAAACACTTTAACTGTTGAATACATACCAGTTGCCTTGAAAAGAGTTCGTTTTAAATTTTATTGAATATGAACTTTTCTCTTTTGATCAATAAGTTAGTTATGACATCTGATAATTCTAGATCCTTTTCTGAAAAGTCTTCACTTTTTAGCTAGAGTAATTATAGAAGAGAAAATTGATGAAAGAAAATATAGTTTGTTCTGATCAAATTAATTTCAGTTAAGGAATTTTTTAAGGATTTTAATTTCAGTTGAGATCATTATTATCGTTATTAGCAACTAAAATTATAAAAGAACATCAATGTTTCACCACTTGAACGTTAAAATTCAGCTGTTGGAGAAAGCAACTTTCTGAAATTTTTTTAAAAGAATCTCATTCGTTATATATATGTGAAAATCAAAAAAAGATCGATTCTAACTATTGGAATTTTTTATTTATATTTTAAAAAATAGCTAATTATTTAAATTATTGAGAGATAGTAGTTGTTAAATCAGATAATGGAAATAGTTATAGAACGTTATTGAACTTTGAAGATAAAA
This sequence comes from Nectonema munidae, assembly GCA_030549495.1. Lineage (NCBI taxonomy): Eukaryota > Metazoa > Nematomorpha > Nectonematoida > Nectonematidae > Nectonema > Nectonema munidae. The sequence continues at coordinate 248,567 of JAUIRK010000859.1, read as the reverse complement.
AATATGGTTCATATATTTTCAAAACTTAAACTTAAATTATTTGGTATTTTTTACATTATTATAGTTTAAATGAAATGATTTTTACAGCTTTATCAATTATTTTTGATTGTTTTTCCCTCAATTTGAGTACGAGTTTTCTTGTTTATAAGTTTACATTGATATAAAAGAATGATTTTCAACTTGATCAACAACTCAATTTAATTAAATCTGTATTGATGGAAAACGGCCATTTGGTTAGATTGGATTGAGGGCAATCTGTGTACGGGTTTTCTACAACGGATAAAAGTTGGGCTTGAGTTACCGTGTTAGGTTTTTTTAAAGTAAATTTTATTCCTTTCTTCATAAATTTGATTATAATTTCAACTATAATTTAGTCGAAAAAATTACAAAAACAATAGCCTGTTATATCACATATTTATGTAACAGTTTTGATATATACTATTTATATCTTTTGTTTAAAAATTTAAAAAAGATCCTAATGAAAAGATTGATGATAATTTTTAAAACTTTTTCTTATTTTTGGACTAAAATAGGTTCCTGGTCAAAAACCAATACGTCCAAAAAACAAAACCTCCGAAGTTTCGAACGTTGATTGAATCTATATAATAATAAGCAAGTGTGTCTGTCGCTGGAAGCATTTTGATTGTTTGAAATGTCCATCAAATTACCCCCTTTGCTCGAAACATTCAATCTAATTTAGTTTTTTCTCATATAACAATTAATAATATAATAATTTATTAGTAATTCATTAGCTATAATTAATTCATTAGTAAAGTATTTTTTCGAGCGAAGGGATAAAAAGGTTGATAAAAATATCATCACCCTTGATTGAATTTACAATATTAGAATTGATTAATAGAATATCATACAGCTGAAAAATACACTGAAAAGATACAACTATGCTAAAAATCAATATCTGATTAACATTAACGTAAAATTAACCAATAAGATGTGAGTTCATCATACAGCGCAAAAATACACAGAAAAGGTACAACTGTGCTAAAAATTAATAACTCATCACCACACCATATAACGCGGTTAAACCAACTCATCATACCATATAAAAATACACAGAAAATATATAAATAATCTTAACCAATCAGAATGCTTTCAGCTACACACACATATATAAATGAACTCATCACACCATATAAAAATACACACAAAACATAATTTCAACCAATGAAAATGCTTCCAGCGACACACAGGCGGACGCTAGCTTTTCCACATATATTTCTAATTTATAATACTAAAAAAATTATAATTCTGTAGCTTATAATTTTGTGCAATTTTGTTTAAAGCAACAAAGAAAGCACTAATCTTATAAAAATTTCTATTTTCGATTCATGAGGTTCTAGCAGACTTCAGAACTCAAAAGAGTCTCAAAAGAAAAATTGAGATAACATTTAATTTTTTCATAATCATCAATAAAGTCAATTTTAAATTTTTTTAAGAGACGTCAAGAAATTTCAATACAAAGGCGTGAAATATTGTAAAACTAAAAATTTTCGTAAATGAACATTCATAACGATAGCAAAAAATGAAATGAATATATAAACAAAGTTAATATAATAGTTAGAATGAGGTAGATTGGATCAACGTGAATCTTTTATGTAAGCAGTTTATTTGAATGACATCTTCAAATTGACTCCATAGATTCTTCTTTTTTTTGATACGTTCTGTAACATTTTCTAATGTCGGAAAAGCTTTAGCTCAGAAATGAACCTTACCTATAATTAAAAAAAATAGAGAGCAGATAGAAATATAAAAGATAAAAATTTTTAATTTTTTACCTGAATATACATGTTAACTTTTAGATAAGAAACCCATTTTACATACAATATTAATAAGTTAAAATTTTTTTTTAAGTATTTTATATGAAATTTGAAATCTTTTAAGTAGTAATTATTTCTTTTAGACTCCTTTTCAAAACTTGGATTTTGACTAATTCTATAACTAAAGATACATCAAATTAACATGCAAATTTAAAGCATCGATTCTTGGTGTGTTAGTTGAACGATAGAGTAAATATTTCTGTTGCCTTTGGCTTTGTTATTCAACCTATGGTCGGCTATACCGCTATTTATAAAATTTGAAATTTATACGAAAATTTATGTATTACATATTAACATAAACTCTAATACTAACTCTAACGCTAATTCTAATTAAATGAAGAAAGAAATTTAAATAGTCATTGAATAGTCAAAAAGAGTAATAGAGTGCAGCCTTCTATATTATTGTTTGAAAAAACCCCATTAAGAAGGCTTCCATAAGATGTCTCCAATCCACGTATTTTCTATGTAAATATACAGGTTTTTTTATTTTTGACAATGTTGCCTTGATTTTCATCTTGCCAAATAAGTATCAAAAATGTATAAAATAAATTTAATACAAGATTTGTACAGTATATACTACGCAGACATTAGAGGCATGGCTTATAAACTTTTAAATTTTCTCTCATTTCACTAATGGACATAAAATTACATACTATGGTTAAAAGAAGTAATGATTTAGAGTTCAAAAAGAATTATATAGACAAAAAATTTTAAGTTACTTTTCTCCACACAAGCTGACACAAATAAAATTGGCAACCAGATATTGTTGAACAAAAAATGTTATTTAAATAACAAAGCATCATTTAGTTACTTTTCAAAAAACCAAACATAGATTAAATAGATAAAAAAAGTTAATTTAATAATTAAATTCAAAACAACGCATCTAAACTATATATGCTTTTTGTGATAAGTCAAAGCTCCTTCACCACGACAAGGCGATGCAACATAAAGGAGAAAAGGCATGCAGAAATAGATTTGCGAAAAAAGGAACAGCAAAAAAGATTTAAAAAGCATTTCGAAATTACAATGAAGATTTTTTGAATATTTGTTAAAAAGCAAAATGAGAAAAACCTAAAAGAGATTTTATCTCTTTTAAAAAAAAGAAGTGATTTTATCAATAATAAAAGAAAATTTTGAATTTATAACCAAATAGTTATAATAGTTTTCAATTCTATTAATAGCATTCGAATATTTCCCATCATATAAACAAATTAAACAAACAAAAAAGTGCAAATTAGAAACAAAAAAATCCTGCTCTTCTGGTGAGAGATTACAACATCTTAAATGAAAATTGTTGGAACATTCTTTACAACACAGCTTCATTTCTTCGTCCCATAGCCGACATAAAAAACATACAACTCCTGGAAACTTTATCCTAAAATTGTAAAAAATAAGTCTAGAGAAAAGTTTGTTTTTACTTAAAAAACACATATAAGGGAAAGGTAATACATTCTGGTACTTATGGGTACCCCACTCTAAAAAAATTAAAAAAAAAAAAGAATTTTTAAGTAAGAAATTTTTTTCCTTAATAATTTTAAAATACTAATTAATTAATAATTTTATATATTTAATTTATGAAAAAAAATTAAAAAAATTATTACTTTTTTGGATCCTACATTCTAAATGATAAAATTGCAAAAAAAATTTCGACAGGCTAGTTAACCAATGATAAATTTTGATATTGATTTATTTCTATTAACTTGAAATTCCACATTTCACGAAGGAAAATCATAAATTAATGGGTTAAACTTTTAAAGCTTTACGCTTCCAAAACTAAATATACATCTGATTTACTTTTATTTGCAAGACACTGTGGTTGCAAAATTTTATATAAACATATGTAGACTTAGTTTTAAGATTTGAAAAAAAAATTCTTGATAATAAAGAGAGTATATACGGGAATATTAAAAAAAATTTGTAAAGATTAACATCAAAATGTTTTATTCATAGTCCTTCTGCTCGTTATAACTACAAATACATTAATTCATGAGTTTAAATATTCTTTTTTAATCTAATAAAAGAATGTATGTAAAAGAAAATTACAATGAAATATGGTTAGAAAAACAAAAGACTAAGATTAGACAAAATCTATTAATGGCATAAAGCTGAAATAGACTCATACAAAATAAATGAATCTAAAAAACACGATTCATGTAAAATAAAGCAACACTTGAATATAATTAGAAAACTAAAATTCTAAATTAAAAAAATATATATTACGCTTCCAAAACTCACTATGCATATGATATATTTTTATTTCATGAAATTTTTTTATTCAAAGTTTTTCTGATCATAAAAACAACTTTACTGAGTTTAAATAGTTCTTTAATTAATAATAATCTAATAAAAGAATATATGTAAAAGAAAATTGCAATGAAATATGGTTAGAAAAACAAAAGACTAAGATTAGAAAAAATCTATTAATTACATAAAGCTAAAATAGGATCATACAAAATAAATGAATCAAAAAACTTACCTACGATCCATATAAAATAAAGTAACAATTGAATATAATTAGAATAGGGAAATTCTAAATTTAAAAAAATATATTATTAACCAGAAATAGGAAATCAAGGTAAACTTAAAAAAAACTTGTATGAGAGGTATTGAAAGCCAAATATAAGGATATTGCTTGGAGTAGATTCAGTGATTCAAATTTTGGGGCGTGACTAATTTGTGCCAACCTCAAGAAAACTTTTTTTTAAACACATAATTTTAATCTTATATGTTAAATAATACTTTAAAACTAATATTCATTTAATTTCAAGAATTTTCTTTGCTTCAATTTTTTTTAATACTAATTAATAATGTTTTTACAAGTTTTTTGATTTTTTCAGGCATTTTTATACAAACTTAACAATTCAACTAAAATTTAAATGCTCCTTCGTTTATAATCGGAATTACAAAATTTATAGTAATATTTTAAAATACATATTTTAATGAATTTTATAAAAATTATATGTATATTAGTTTTGTAGTATGTTTTCCAATTCTTTATTAAGTATTCGCGTTGATTTTTATAATTAATTCGAATATTAAAAAAAGTAATTTTTTTAAGTAATTCATTATAAATCTATCTCAATTATACTCTTGTTTATCTATTAGAAAACTTTTACAATTTTCTTCTACTTGAGTTCAGCCTATTTTAAGAGTTATCAGTTTTTATTATATAAAAAATTGCATAGTTATTAGTAAATTATTTTTTTGTACATAATACTCCAGATTTTTTTATATAAACGTAACTTCTTGTGTTATCATTTAGTAGGCACACTTACGGGTTTGTGACGAAAGGAGGTTTATGTTTATCTAAATCCACTATTAAACCAGGTCGGATCTAGATGATAATAATTTACCCAAAGGGGATTTAAAATTTTTCTTTAAAATACATTTTCTTTGTGAAAAATCATTGTGAATGAATGCGTAGACTATTATTTGTATTACATAAGCAACATTTACATATTTCATGTTGTGGTTCTTAAATACAACTCTTCCTTCACAAAATGAAAGTAATTCTGATTGAACTATACACTGATATCCTTAAAAATCGGTAAGGGAAAAGAAAACCCACAATTAGGTACAAATGCATACCATAAAAATTTTTTTGCAAATACTTAGCTCTATATAAATGTTCTTTATCCATTTTAGGTGTAATTGAACAATTCCAGATTGTTTTAAATCTTTCTCAATGAAATTTAAGAGGAATGTACCAAAGGTTAAGTTGAAGAAAGAAAATTCGATATTTACGTTTCAATAAGCGATTTGAACTTTGTTTTTCTTAAATAAATTTAAGTTTTATTTAATTCCTATTAACATAACATTTCAAAAATTAATATGCTAGAAATTTAAATCTACATCTGAATTTTTTACAGATGAATCTTGTTTTCGGTTTATTTAATCAATAGTGATACAAATGGATCCAGTTTCATTAAGAAATTTTTTTACAATCTTAACTCAATAAAAATCAAAAGGAAATAAATATACACAAAGATATCAATGTTATCCTTAAAGTTGATGTTTCTCACAAATTTTGATAAAGAGTTTTATATAACACGATAAATTGTAATATTTTTGATGAAGTTATATTCAATATATTTCTTGATATATGAAATATAATTATATATATCATCGTCACATGTTTTGATATCTTTCAAAACCTCAAGAGGTGGAACACGGAAGACAATCCTTAAAATATTTAGTTATCTTCTGAAATGTTAAAAGGATGAAGATATGCGACAAAAAAAGTATTTTATGCATTCAATAAACAGAATTTAATGAGAGAAGAAAATATCAAAAAATGAATTAATATAGCAAATTATTAATTAGTTCGCCTCTTTATTTTTCGTGGGATGCTAAAAGTTTTTCTTTTTCCCGGTTTTGAAGCAACGTTAGGAGTCTTTTTTAGCATTAATTTCTTATCAGTTGAAAATGTAAGTTTTTCCGAATTATTGTTTAAAAATTTTTGAAAATATTCTTCCTGATCATTCTTGCTCATATTATCCCATTCTAGTTTTGTAAACACTTTGAATTGAGAACTTTCTGAAATTTTAAGGTCTCCATACCCAAACAACGCATATTTAACTAAATATTCTTGATATTTTACCTCACTGTGTAAACATTCAATCAGATCAATTAGTTTTTTACTTTTCCACTCTATATTTGATTTTAAAACATTATTAATAGCTTCACAATTATTATTCTTCCAATTTTTAGGAACAATTCGTCTTTTTTGTTTAGGTTCAAAAATGTAGTTTTCGATTACTGGTATAAAATTTCCTTCCAAGTATTTACCTATCGTTTTCGAGTATTGACGGATTATTTTCTGTTTAATAATGTTAAAATCAATGTAGTTTTGAGCATTAGCCAAATCTGAATCTCCTAAAAGCGCATTTAAAAATTTTTTACTATTTTTATCATCCATGCCTATTTTATTTTTAACATATCTCAATATATTCTTTTCTAGATACCTATGACATAATACTAAGGGTACATCGGGAAAAAACAATTTGATTGCTTTAATTATCGCTTTTTCTTGATCACTGCCCAAAACTAAATCATCTAAAAATAATTCCAATTTGACATTTTTAAATATTATAGATAAGTGATAAAAAAATTTGGAATAATATTCAAATTTCCCATCCCAATGTAAAAATAATGGACCGAGAAAAATTGGACAGATTTCTGTGAATTTTCTTTTTAAATCCCCATCATTGAAAACAGTGACTGTCACAAAACAGGGACCTAAATTAAATGTCCTATCAATTCCCAAAATAGTTGATCCAGAAGAAATAGATTTTTTTATATGTAACAATTGTGTATCTGTATAGCAAATAAGGCAAGGAAGCCCGCATGAAGTTATATTCATTTTCTTTATAAAAGGATGTCCAGCAGTCATCATTGTAATAATATTTTGAATGCTATCTGCAATATTGTTGTTATAAATAAAAGATGAATTTGCTTTTTCTTTGTTGTATTTCAGGTTACGAATATACTTTGAATCCCTCGGGGGTTCAATTTCAAAATCAAAATAACTGTATAATATTTTTTTACAAGACTTGATCGTTTCTAACTGAGACAAAGCATGTTTTTTTGTTACTACACTTGTTCTAATATATTCTTGATCTGTTTTTGCATTACCATGATGTGAGACTGTAGTCGGTTTAAATCCTATATATTCCCACAGATATTTTTGGTCTTCATTATTCTTATAGTTTTCAATCCATGGAATTCTTCTATAATCAATCTTGCGCTTTAGATTTGAATAATAATGTACTATTACAACAATTTCTTCTTTTTTTGGTTGAGAACTTAATGGAATAAATTTGTTATTATGTATCTTAACAAAAATATTTTTTCTTTTTTTTAAAAATATATGTTTGTTGTTTTCTCTTATGAACTCCATTTTTTGCGAATTTTGAGTCCAAGCACCACAAACATCAAAAAAACCTTTCTTAAAGTTATCTTGTCTAGCGATATAATACTTATTTTCCAAAAATTTAGAAACATTATTGTTAAAGCATTCCAAGGGTGAAACCAGTTTGCTCACTACTTGAATACTAGATAAAAACCTGTTATTTAGTGGTTTTATAAGACTATCAATTCGTGAGGGTAACATTTTTAAAGTATTAGATTTACTACTTTCTGATAGGTTTTGACAGTAGTCATGTATTTCAGAAAAAAATTAGGAAAACTTGTACAGCTAGTTTCATTAATGTCGCTTTCTATTTCTTTTGGACATGAAAATTTAGAATTCTCAGTTAAATATTTAGAAAAATTTGGATTACCCATGAGAACAATATTTTCAACTATCAATACAAAATGATTTGATGTCCAAAATCTAGGTTTAATCAGGCCTAATCTGCTCCATAAAATATTTATAGTATTTTTGCTGCTTTTACACTCAAGAGGCTCAAATGTGGTATTCAAGATTTGGGCAGTTTTATCTGTTTTTGTATAAATTTGGGGATAAACACTTCTTATATTATGACCTATTGCAGAAGCTGCTACTTTCATTGTATAAGCAGATGACCACGAATAGTTCACGCAGCAGTTGCGTAATTCGTCTTGAATGAGAGGAGAAACATATTCTATATTTGAATTTTTCTGACAGATTTTGTATTTTTGAAAGTTAGAAAAAAATTCTATAGAGGTTATCAGTCTTAAATTTAATGATAACGTCTTATCACCCTTAAGAAAAATAGAAAGGCAATTAAAAAAACAGTTGCCATTTCCTGTAGACTTGATAGTTTTGAATCATGTCTTAAAATCCGTTTTACTTAAAGTATCTAAGAAATTAAAATCAATCTCTACATCCTTGAAAGATTTAAAGTCAATATTTGATGATTTGCTCCTTAAAAATATTTTTTCTATACTTGCTGCTTCCTGACTTCTATTGATGTAAATGCTTTACTTAATCTTTCTAGAGCTTTTGAAAAATCGTATTCCCCATTTTCAGTTCTACATGAAGAGCAAATAAAAGGCAATGCGGAATCAAAAACATGAATTTCATAATCATAAATATTTTCACATTTTAAATGAAAATAAGATAAACAATTATAACACTTTATAGATTTCCCTTGTATAATAACTTTACAATTTTCACATGAAAGATTCATTTGTATCTAAATTAAAAAATATATGTAAAATAACATTATTTTAAATTTATTGAACAGCCAAAGATAAATATAGTTAAAATATAGTATCACCAAATAATTAATTAACGCACCAACTATAATTATTTTTAGTTTAATTTATATACGTTTTTTAAAAGAACTGGTTTTATTTTTGATTAACTTCAGACGAAAAAAATTAACGAATCCTTTGGTTATAATCAGCCACTGAATTATTTAAAAGCAGATGCATACAAATTTTTTTCATAACATAATTTTTATAAAATAAAATTTGTTTCTTTTGATAAAAGAAAATTTCAAAAATTAATGAAATGAATATAAACTATTCCGATCTTTTAGCTTAAAATTAATAAACAAAAAATTTCATTCTATTTAGTTTAAAACGTTGATAAATATCATATTATGTTTAAGTTATTTGAAAAAATAAGTTTTGTAAAAGTTTTGAGATTTTGGTTTATTTTAATTTTTCAACTAAAATAAAAGGTAAATAAATATTTTTCATTCTGAATAGTTAAAAAATATTAAAATACATTGCATTATTTCTAATTTTTTTGAAATACTTCAGGATTGTTTATTTCGGCAAAAAATGACACCCAAAAATATAGATACAATTCAATAGAGTATTAGTTATAATAAATATATGGGTTTCGTAAATTTGTTAAATCAGTATATACTTTAGACCGATTTTCAATAAGGTTTTTATGGCTAAATTATGATTGAATTAAATCCAATTATGGTGGAGAATAAGATTATACTAAACCAAATCTCATAAATCTTTAGCCACTCTTTGTGAAAATTTAATTTAGACAAAAATCACTTAATATTGAGAACAATATAAAATGGCGTTGACGACAATGCAATGCACATACAGAAATTTGAAAGAAATTAGCTTAGTAATATCTAGCAATTAGCCTAGATATTAAATAATTCAAAAAATAATACCGTGTTTAGATTTGTAAATTCATTATATTTTTATTGTATTTCAACTCTCAATTGTTTGTGTCAAAACTTACATTTATGTCACGTTGATTGTTAACATCGACTTTCCAAAGTTTTATATTAATTCCTTGCCCTTGTCGTAGATGATAACTTATTGAATTATCTGAATTTTACAATAAAAAATCTACGCTAGTAAAAATAGAAGTAGCTTGCATCGAATAGTTTTTATTAATTGATGGTATCTTATCCAAGGGATGAATAATCTTCCATACCTGGACAATGGGAAGAATTATTACAATCGGTATTGGATAGTTGTATCAAAAGAACAAATTAACTTTTGATTAATTTTTGTACCATAAGAATTATCTGTATAAAATTTTGCTTTTTATCACACAGACTTAATATGGCTTAAAAGCATAATACTTTGGCTAAAATCAATCGTTACTGGAAATCTTGCATTATATTTAATTAAATATAGAGAGTTTGTATTTTTTTTCGAAAAAAAAGGAAATTTATGTAGAAAATTGAAAAAAGAAAATCTTTTATTTTTTTATTGATATTAACAACATATTTTGAAGTTATTATGAAAAAAACTTATAAATATAATTTAAAACGTGAATATATATTAATTAATCTAAAGGAGAAACTTTATTATGTTTTGGAATTGTTAAACGCCTATATATTAACAACAAAGAAAAAATTATCTCTTTATCTTATTTTCTATAAATTATTTACTTATATTAACTACCACAATTTTACGAATTTTGAAAATTTTATCATAAATCTGAAAGATTCTGGTCAAAAAATTCCAAAAAAATTGTTTGTTTCAAAATTTTATTTAAAATATTAATATTGTTAAATCATAATTAATCTGTTCATTACATCGATTAAATTATTTATTCACTAACCAATATAATGTTAGAAAATAGCATTTAAAAATAAGGTCATGCAATTTAGAAATGATCAATGAGTTATAATCACAACAAACATTATTAGATAAGAAAAAAGATAGTATTTAATATTAAAAGTTATTTTGTAAGCCTTACTAATTTTGAAATTCCGATTATAAACGAAGGAGCATTTAAATTTTAGTTGAATTGTTAAGTTTGTATAAAAATGCCTGAAAAAATCAAAAAACTTGAAAAAACATTATTAATTAGTATTAAAAAAAATTGAAGCAAAGAAAATTCTTGGAATTAAATGAATATTAGTTTTAAAGTATTATTTAACATATAAGATTAAAATTATGTGTTTAAAAAAAAGTTTTCTTGAGATTGGCACAAATTAGTCACGCCCCAAATTTTGTAGTAGTTGGATTGAAAGGGATTGAGAAGAAAGAAGGTAAAAAGAAAAAAACGCCATTTTAAAGAGAAAACAAATAGGATAATTCGCCATTAAATTTTTGTTTGAGCGAATTTTTTAATGTCTTCAAAAAGCTTTTCAATCATCAATTCTGCAGAACAGCTTTAGTAGAACATTGTTCTTTAACTCTAGCTTGAAGCCCAGAAATATGACCAGACATGTTTGACTCTCCATCGTAAGCTTGACCCCTAATATTTGAGCGTTCAATGAGAAATTTTAAAAAAGAACTTTGGAAAGCGCATTGTAATATGATTCGGCGTTTGAAGATTTCAATTCACAAAAAGACAAAAAAAAATGACCCTCTGCCTGACCACTCTTGGATACAAATCGCACAGACACAGAACACTGATCGTGGTACGAAATATCTAATGTAGAATCAATAATTATTGAATAGTATTGTGATTCTTTTACTTGCTTGATTATTTTTTGAATACATTCGTCTGCTAAGAATTTAATAAACTCGTTCTGAAATTTTTGGCTTAGGGATAAAGGCTGATTTTTTGTAGGTTGAGTCGGAAATAAATGAAATTCCAGTAGCGAATCATATTTGGCCATGAATTCTAACAATTCAATAAAATTTCCTTTATTTTTTGACTTCAACCTGCCGGCATTTTCTCGATGACCTCTAAAAGATAATGGGTCGTTCACAATAAACGTCAACCTTTTTTTGATAAATTTAAAAGTTTGCCATTCCGTACTAATGGATTACCCCATATCTTAGAGAATGACTCGGTTTTTTATCAGCAAACAGCTAACAATAGAAACAATACAGTTTGTTTGATCTAGGAGAGTAGATTAACCCGTGTTAAACAAGTTTGTGTAAATCCAGCACACTTTTTCTGGTACCAGAAATGTTGAATTTTCTGGGTTTGAATCAAATGGAAAATTATCAAAGTTATCGTTCAAACCTGGCTCGCATGGACCAATAGACATCAAAGCACGAATCAAACTTGTTATAAGTGATCTATTTACAAATCGTTTTGGGTCAGTTGGATATTCATTCTGTAAATCCAATAAGCTATCTTCTGTCCAAGGTTTTGAAATATATTTTTTCGATAGAGTTTTATTTGATTCTTATATTTTATAAGAATATTATAGTTTTGCCATTTTTCAAAACAGGAACAATTCGCGTTAGCTTAAGATATTCATGAATCTCTACCATTTGAAGAGACAGATTGAATATGTAAGCTAAAACTAACCCAATACTAAGAAGTATATCAATTATATGATGCATTCTCAGTTCATCATAACCACACGATTTTTTCGGAGCGTCTTTTTACCCAAATAAACCCAAACAAGCAAAATTAAAATGAAATAACTTGCTCTCTTTCCATATCTGAAGTTGTTCGTCTGTTTGTTTTTTTTATAGTTATAAGCTTTTTATGTTTGGTTATTTTTTTACACTTTATACAGAATAAGTTTTTTTCAGATTCTTTTCTTTTGTTCCAGTTTCACAAGTATTTATGGGTAGCATTCTATTTCTAGAAAACAAAATTATTTGATAAAGGAAAAATAAAAATAGAATCGAAATAAATTACCTTGTCACAAAAGTTGAAAAATAAAGTAAAAAAACAAAAACAAATATTACGCTTTTAACTCAAAAAAATAGAGTAATAAAAAACACTTTAAAAGTTTTTAAAAAAAGTTTTTTAGTTTTTTAAAAGTTTTAAAATTTTTTTTAACACTTTAAAAGTTTTATTACAAAAACTTCATTTTTAATAAATGAAAAATATAGGACTTTAAATTATAATGTTAGTTGTAACAAAAATATTCAATGACAAAAAAAAATTATTTTTCTTCAGTGTTGACATGTTTTGACATTGAAATGTCAGAAGCAAGTCAGGGGGCAGCAGCCCCCTTCGCCTCCTGCTAGTTACGGCACTGCCCCCAAATCAAATTACAATACAAGAAATGTGGAACTATAAAAGCATTATAAAGTAATTTTTTACATTGAAAAGCTAAGGATTTTTCTATTTTACGAAAAATTCCAAGAAGTCGGGAAATTTTTATGTGTAGAGTGGATATTGTTTTTGAACCATGACAAATTATCAGTAAAAGTAAGACCTAAGTAAGTAAAACAATTCACTCTACTTAAAAGAAAACCATTGATAGATATGTCAAAATTGCCTTCAATTGCTCATTTAGGAAAATACACATTTGTTGAGGTTAAAAAAAAGTAGATTATAATAACACCAATTTCAAATTGAGTTTAAACAAGCATTAGTCATACTAGTGACTGTTGAACATCATTGAAGTTTAATAACATAGCCGCATCATCAGCATACAAAATTAAAGAAGCTTGTTTGCCTACCCTAGAGTAAATATCATTAATAAATACCAGAAAAAGAAGTGGCCCAAGAATGGATCCTTGAGGCACACCTTTTACTATAAACTTTAAATCAGATTTATCATTAAAAGAAACATAATATTATTCTTTTATGTAAGAAACTTTTGAGCAGAAGCAGTTGATGATTTACATTATCAAATGCTTAAAACTATACTAAACTTTTTACCATAAAATTGGCTAGAAATAGAACTACATAACGATAAAACAGCGTCCTCAGTTGATCTATTTTTAAAAAACCAAATTGATTGGGGTTAATAATGTTATGCTTGTAAAGAAAAACTATAATCCTAGAGGAAATAATTTTCCCGAATATTTTTAAAAAATTAGACAGGATATATTGGTCAAAAATTATCTAGTGAATCTGGAGATTTGCCATTTTTCAAAACAGGAACAATTCGCGTTAGCTTAAGATATTCATGAAACTCTACCATTTGAAGAGACACATTGAATATGTAAGCTAAAACTAACCCAATACTAAGAAGTATATCAATTATATGATGCATTCTCAGTTCATCATAACCACGCGATTTTTTCGGAGCGTCTTTTTACCCAAATAAACCCAAACAAGCAAAATTAAAATGAAATAACTAAATAACTAGCGTAAAGCAATGGAAAATGATTAAAGTTTCTTTAAACATCCTATGAGCAGTGATCACTGTCTCTCCATGTTCCGCTCGGAAAATCGTAGACAAATAGACATAAATACAAATAGACAGGCTATTGATTTTTCTTATAATGATAATCTTGAAAAAGATGATATAGTTCTTCATGTTAATATATATTATAAATATTAAAATATATACACATTGTTAGCTCCACTATATTACTTTTGTGAACTCTCTTTTTTTATAAAAAAAATTCTCTCTCCCTCTCTCATAAGAGCAATAACTCCTATTGATTAATTTTTAGATCCCAACTTAAACTCCATTCTTGTTGAAAACTGCAATTATTTAAAAGTTTTGCCTCAATATCATTTTTTTTTTCCAAATGTGAAATGTCCTATCGTGGGCATGAGGAGACTTTTGATTAATTTAATTGTGATAAGTGGGATGAATTTATCAAACTGATGCTAGTTACAAATCCTACTTTTAAAAAAATGGATGAAGACTTTAAGAAAAGTCATCCATTAACAGACTATTTATCTTCACTATCATGTGAAGAGTTTATAGAAATTTTAGCTGGAAGTGTTTGTAGGGTTATTAGAGATGAAATAGAAGCCGTATTGATGTATTCAATTTTAATAGAGGAGTGTAAAAACAATAGCAGCAAAGAAGTATTGTCTGTCTGTTTTCGCTATATTAAGAATTCGGTCTTCCACGAGGGATTTTACTCGCTTATTGAGCTAGAAACTAGTGATGCAAGTGCAATTGCAAAGGATATTAAAACTTTCCTCCGTTCCTCATCTCAAAAGAAAAGGCTATTGTCTCCAAGAAGTTGTCATTAATTGCTAAAGACTGTTCTTATTACTGTTACGGCTGTCCTACTCCGTCTCGCAGCCCTCTTACTAACGTTGCTGTTTTTCATAAACTTTTTCTCAAATTCTTCTCTAAGGACTTCACTCTCGAATTATCCCCCGTATCTTTCGCACCTATCTACAATCCTTCTATAATTAACTTACAAGTAAATTTAACCATATGCTTTTCAAAGGATCACGCTATCAACTCTGCAAAAGAATCGTCTTTGGGGCAAACGGCATGTTTATCTTTTCTGATGGTTCATTTGACTTTCGATCCTCTCTTGGCTCCGGCGCATTCGCTATCTTCCACACGAGAAAGACAGAACCTTCGTATTATCATGGTTTTAACATTGGCGCTTCATCTTCATCCTTCTACATGGAATCAATCGCATTGCTTAATGTTATGAAACACCTTCTAGCCAACGCTAACAAATTTTCTAACTTCTCATTAATCTTCATTTTCACTGACTCTTTGTCATTATTGAAATCGCTAAAAAGCAAATCCTCAAAGTCCCCCTACCTGGAACCCATTTTATACGTTTACCAAGAATTAACCACTCTGTTTACACTAAGATGAATTTGGTCCCTTGGACACTCGGGAATAAGAAAAATTGTCTCTGCTACTCCAACCAAAAATATCCTTTCTCTTTAGATTTCTATAAGAACCTCTTGAAAGCTAAGGTTTTTGACGGAATCTTGGAGGCAATGTAAATACTATCAAAAGTTTCCTATTTTAGGAGTTAAATTGCTCAACCAAAGTTTCACTAAATTAAAAATTGCAGCTCTTCCTCCGAACATATTAAGATGGCTAGTAGGCAACTGTTGTTGTAAAGCATTTTTTTTCAAAATAGGCCAAGTTAAAAATAAAGCGTTACGCTTTGGTTGCGATTGTACAGAAAACCCTGATCACCTTATTTTCAGCTGCGACAAAACTAAGCACCTCACAGATCGATTCCATTCAAGTAATATCTCTCAAAAAGGCTTTTCCTTATAAGCTATCTCTCATATACTACTATACCCGACTTTACTCAAAAATACTCTCTCTCTCTAACTAATTCAATAAAACACATCTTGTTCTCAACTCCAGTGTATTCCGATTCCTTCACTATTAACTTTCCTTTTTTTTTCTTTCTCCTCGGTCTATTCCTTCTCTTTTCCTGCATTTGTTCTTCATACTCCATGTTTTCTTTCCTTAAGTGTCACCATTTTATTTTATAATTAGCTATTTTTAATTTAAATTTCTTTGATAGTAACAAACCAGCTTTCGGATTATATTTTTTCTATAAGCTGTACCATCATCTAACCAACCAACCAATATTTACGAATTTTATGAGTTTATTAAAACTATTAAATCAAAAGCCTAAAATGACCGTTTCTAGATTTTTCAGAATAGAAATATATTTTTATTTTTTAACACAAAGATTTTAAAAGTGAAAAATAAGGTTATATTCTGTTTAGAGATAAAAGATAATTTTTTACTTTATTTTTAAAGGAAGGTAACGAAACATCCAAGTTATCAAACAAAAATACATGTTTTTAAAGATAGAAATATTGGAACCCTTCAGCATATAATGAACTATAATAGGTCAATTAGAATTTCTAGTTTCATAAGGAATGACTGTTTTATCTTTGATGAAATTTCCAAAAATGTTGTTTAAATGTCCATGTAAATTTTTAAACAAAAATACCGCTACTCTTAGATGAAATAAATCTTCTAATCTTATAAGATTATTCTCCCTAAAGATAATACTAGTATGATCTCTATATTTAAGATTGAAAACTACTCTTAATGCTCGTTTTTGAATAATTTCTATTCGTTTTTTTCCATGGGGGTACCAATTAAAGATGCTATAATTCAGATATGATAAAAAAAAAGATGTTTATAAACTATAAGTTTTATATTTAATGGGAAAATATTTCGTGTACGATATAGTATACCAATTATTTTGTTCAAATTTAAAACAATTTGTTCGACATGTTGATTAAATTTTAGTTTCTTATCTATAATTAAGCCTAATATATTAAATTTTTCTACTACTTCAATTTCGGTGTGAATTAAGAAACTCTTATCAATTTTTGGTTTATTAGAGATTATCATACATTTTGTTTTAACTTTATTTATCAAAAAGTTGTTATTTTCACACCAATCAAAAAATATATTTAGTTCTGAATTTAACTTATTGGAATCAATATAAGTGTCGTTTTTTATTTTAGATAAAGGAAAATAGGCGCAAATGTCATCAGCAAAGAGGATATAGGAGAAAAGTCCTGCGATATGAAATATATCATTAATGGCGATGTTGAAAAGAATTGGTGCAAGAATGGATCCTTGAGGAACACCCGTTTTAATAGGTTGAATGTCTGAGAGTGTATCATTTAATTAGACTTTTTGAAATCTATTTTTTAGATATGAAGAGAAGAAATGTAGTCAACTTTTACTCAGATTACAATTGAAAAGATTTTTGATTAGGGAGGAATGGCTTAATCGATCAAAGGCTTTTGAAAGCTTAAAGAAGGAAATTACCGCATCGTCCGTCTTCTCCAAAATCTCTATCATTTTTCCCACTATATACGAATGATATGCTTCAGTTGAGTAGTTATTTCTAAATCCAAACTGATAATCATTGATGTATTGGATTGAAGTTATATATGCATTGAAACATGTTATTTGATAAAGCAAGATTAATAGAATACGATAAAGGGACGTTTAAATAGTATTTTATATGTTTCATTGATATTCAATATATATCATCGGTATTATTATCTTTGAATTCATCAATAATTGCTAGTATTTCTTCATACGTGCTAAGATTGAGTTCAAAAAAACCAGGTGTATTTTTTTGAGAAGAAATATCATATTCTGAACTGGAATTATTTATTGTATTTGTGAAACATTCATTGAACTTATTAGCTGCTGCAAAATCATCAAGTATATTCAACCCATCTTTTATACATATTTTAGTCTTATTTTTAATAACTTCATTTATTTCGTACCAAACTTTTTGCATTGAGTTGCATTTAGCAAAATTGTTAGAGAAATATTTTTCTTTTGAGTTCCGTATTTTGTATTTTATTTTGTTTCTCAAAATTATAAATTGGCTTTTCGTTGATAAGTTTTTATTTTTTTTTGTATTTCTGATAAACTCTATCACGTTTTTTAATTATGCCTAATATTTCAAAACTAATCCAAGGTTTGTATTTGTATTTATACTTATTAATTTTCAATGTTTTAGTTGATTCTTTTATCAAAAAAGGTATATTTTGGGTTAAATAATTCTCTTCTGTATTCAAAAACCACTCAGTTTCTGCAGCTAAAGATTGAAATAATTTTTTATCGAGTTTTTCATTGAAAGGTTTCTTGTTAATGATTCGAATTCTCAGATCTAATGATAATAGAATTGGTATATGGTCAGAGAAATGGGACATACAATTATAAGCCGCGTAATTAGAAAAATTGTTACAAAGAAAAAAGTTATCTATTAGAGTGTTTGATTGTAGTCGGGTAGGTAAAGTAATTAGGGGAATCAAATAATTAGAAATAATCAAACAAAAAAATCGATTAATATACGAGTTAGTTAGTTTAAATAAATCAAAATTAAAATCTCCACAGAAAAGATTAAATGAATTTCAATCAAGGTTGGTAAGTAGTTTTTCAAAAAAGATCAAAAAATTATCAATTGTTACTCTACAAAAAGATGGTAATCTGTATATATTGTGCACAATAAGTTTTCTGAAATCAGATATTTCAACTATTAAAGATTGATATTTAAATGAATTAGAAAAAAACTCGCTACAACCTAATCGAGCACATAAATCATTACGGACAAAGAACAAGAGCCCACCATGTAGTGAAGCTCTTCTAGGAGCATTGATAGTAATGAATACTTTTCATTTATATTGAACTGTCTCTTCAACACACCATGTTTCTTGTAAACATATTATAGAAAGAGGTTTGGTTAGGAACTCAGTTAATTTATCTATAAAAATTTCAAGTTCATTAAACTTGCTATGGAAAGATAAAACATATAAGCTCAAAATATTATTTTCATACAATTCTATTAATTTTTGGTCTAGATGTATATTATGTGAGTTTTGTTAGGTTATTTGTGTCAAAATAAATATTGTTATCGAAAATAAAGCTTTTACCTTTGTTAATCATTAGTTATTGTTATACTTTTAACATACTGCAGCTCTTTTGTACATAAGGACATGAGAAATTCATAGCAGAGTGATTTGATGTCTTTTCTTTATATTTTTGGCAAGTATAGCATTTATGGTCAGAAGGAATATTTTTAACAAGACAAGCGTTTGATTTGTGAGGAGAAGAACAGTATTTGCAAATGGTTGATCTAAGACACTTTAAAGAAGTATGTCCAAACATTAAACATTTCCCACATTGTATGTAAGAGAAGAAAGGCTTTAATTTCATAACTTGGAGCATAAAATAAAAGCTGAAATCCTTCTTTTTTATAAATGAAAAAAATTTCAGGGGATAACTTTAAAACAATAATTTTTTATCATTATGTATGTCTTTTGTAAAAAGAAGATCCAAATTTTTTCCATTTTTTAGCATCGTCTTTATATCTTCGTTTTTATCTAGTATTAGATTAATTACAGAATTTTAGTTTATAACGAATGAGATTTTTGGTAGTAAAACCTTGATTTTTTTAAGCTCAATATCATCATTATTAGAGAGTAAATTTTCAGCTTTTTCTAAGATATCTTTATCAGGAAAACGTATCTTCAGTTTGTTTTTTGTAGGTTTGCTAGATAAGATTTTTACATTGTTCAAGATTGACGTAGTTTTTTCTTTTACTTCTTCAATATTTAAGTTCTTTTAACTAAGGTAAATTATTTTATCTTTTTGGGCTACCTCAGCATAAGTAGTGATAGAGTTTGATGATTTAGGTGTTGCTTTAATATGTGCATCTAAATTCTCTTACAGTGAAGATATCTTTTTGTCTTGCTGAAATATAATTAATTCATATATATTAGAAACAGTATGTTGTTCTTGGTCACGACAAGTTATGCAATGTCATTTAAGACCTTTGGAATTATGCTTATCTTGTAATTTGAATAGTGAGTGATCAAAATTTTGACAATCATAGCAGAGCCATTTAGAACAGGAATCACACTTTATTAGACGATTAGAACATTTAATTATTCATGTGATGCTGCAAACATTGAAAGAGTCCAAAGAACAATCACCAAAAAGATTCTTGGAATCAAACATCTGAAATATAAGGAAAGACTAAAAAGGTTGAATTTGTCCTTGATGATGTACAGATTCAACAATTACATTATTATTACTATAATAAAAGAATGTAATTATATATTATTACATTCAAATATTACAGTTATCACATTTCTAATCATTAGTATCTATTTCTATAGATTCCATTAACAGTTATTTGAAATAAAAAAACATAATTTAACTTCAATTATGAATTTAAAAATTGTATAAATACCATACAAAAAATATCAATTTAAATTGACACCCTTTAAAACTGGATTAAATTGAGGAGGGAGTGAGTGAGGGAAATTTCTAAGCACTTTCCAGCGTTGGCTGATATGCTTGCTGTATTGCTATGATTTGGATGGCTTTGATTGGTTGTTTCTATGTGACGGAAATCGAATTAGTTGTTATGTTCTAAAGGAACAAAATAAAAGGAAAGAAAATGTAGAAGTGTTGTATTAAAGGGGTGATATATGAAATTAGGAGTTGTGTGATGGAAGGAAAAGTTTTTGGTGTGCTTTAAGAATTGGTTCTATTGTGTTTATCAGGATTGAGAATTCTTGGAGAATTGAAAGTCATAAATGGAGTTGGGGATACCATTGAAATATAAGTGGCAGAATTTGAGTAGTTTGGTTCGTATGTTTTGAAAGATGGGGCATAGAAGGATTATGTGTATTGGTGTTTCTATTTCTGTGCAACCAAAACGGCAAAGTGGGTTGTTGTGTAGTTTGAATTTGTAAAAATAAGCATAGGTTGGGCAGTTAAAAGAGAGCCATCTAATTGTGTTGCGTGCGAGAAAAATGCTTTTATTATTAATCGCAAAATTGATTAGAGGAGGAGAAATGTTAAGGGATGACCAATTGTTAAGGATGGATGTGTGTGTTGAAGATTTGATGCAGGTTAGAGGGATAGAGGGTACAATGGTTAAGGTTGTGTTGGATGTTAATGTTTTGGATAATTGATCCATTATGTTGTTTTCGGTGCATGTAGAATGTCGGGAGACCAGGTGATGGTGATGTTGAAATGTTGAGCGAGTTGGGTGAGTTTGGTGGCTATGCTATGACATGACAGCGGAATTTTATGATTGAGATTGAGATCGTTAATGATGTTTTGAGCGTCTGTGTAAATTTGAAGATTCCAAAAAAGGAGAATTAGGACTTCTCTATATACAGCAAAATATGATTTTTTTGTTTTTGAATACAACTCTTAAAGTGAGATACTCAATAAATCTTGGGTCAAAAAATTCAATAACTTTAAACAAA
The DNA here is from genome assembly GCA_030549495.1 of Nectonema munidae. Lineage (NCBI taxonomy): Eukaryota > Metazoa > Nematomorpha > Nectonematoida > Nectonematidae > Nectonema > Nectonema munidae. The sequence continues at coordinate 227,003 of JAUIRK010000859.1, read as the reverse complement.
ACTTCTTGAGGCAAATAAAATAATATCCCCCTTTTATTCAATAAAGTATTTTATTTGGAGCAAAAATTACGAACTATTACATCAGTCACTGCAGCTACTGAAATTTTTCCATCATTCAAAATATTGGACAATTACTCTCATCTACTCAATAATTGATTAGCATTACTATAAAATATAGATATATTACATGGAATACTTATTTTTAAATTTCATAAGGAAGCTGTAGAAACATCTACTCGGTAGCTGTTATACTTAGTTTTTATATTTTGTTCTTTATAATTTTTAATCTTTTAAATTATTTCTTGAAACAACAAATTTAAACGAATCATTATTTTTATTTTGGTTTTTTGTTTAACCCTCAAGTTAGAGAATTAATAAATTTCCTAATTTTAAATTTTAAAAAAATTTTTTACCCAATCACAACTATACCTTTACAAGATTTAAATTAAGATGAGTATTGAATAATTCATTAACAAAACTTTCATTATCAACACCACCACCATAACAACCCCCCCCACCCCCAACAACAAGATGAATAATCCCCCCCTTTTTTTTTAGTTTTTGAAAACTCTCATTATAAAAAGAATAATAATTTTTTTGAAATTAGGACAACCTCTACACCTCCATTTATATTTTTGTCATATGATTTTATAAAATGATCAGTAAACTGATGATTTACATTATTTAGTTTATCACAAATATTGTTACCTTTCATTTCTTGAACATTCCTTGATAAGGAAAACTTTTAAATTTATTAATTTGATTTCTATTCTTCCCTTAAGGTCGTCATACGTTCCTTCTTTTATCTCTTTAATACTTAATTTTTATTTTACGACTAGATTGTGTTTGAAATAAAAATACTTTCTTTATATTTTTTATTTAAAATAAATTATAGTTTTATAAATAAAAATATTTTTAATTTTTTATATTTTTTCCTGCTCTTTATTTAATACCACATCGTACTTTCTTCGTCGAACATTTTGTCACGTGTTTCCTTTCCTAACACTCGTTTTTTGCTATTTTTTTGAATGGGCAAAGAAAAAATTCATATCAATATTGTTGTTATTGGCCATGTTGACTCCGGGAAATCAACTTCGACTGGACATTTAATTTACAAATGCGGCGGAATAGATAAAAGAACAATTGAAAAGTTTGAAAAGGAAGCAGCTGAGGTAATTATATTCAATTGTGTTTTTGTATTTTTTTGAAAACTTTATTTCAAAACTTTTCTTGTAAATTTTGTCATGGGTATATCTTTGTTTTAAAAATAAGCCCTTTAGACTAAATTTCCCAATGTAGCTAATATTGAAATCTATGATCACAGTTGTAGATCATACTCAGTTCGTCACAAGTTCCTTGACCTTTAACAATTTCTTTCTCTAAAAATGAAATCTAATATGACCACTTGGATAAATTGTACTGCCTTGCATTTTTTCCTCCTCTTGTTTTAACTTCTTTATACTTTTAGTGTAGAATAATTTCTTGAGTTAACTTCTTTTTAATTTTATTTAGATGGGCAAAGGATCCTTCAAATATGCATGGGTTTTAGATAAGTTAAAATCTGAGCGTGAAAGAGGAATAACAATAGATATCGCCCTGTGGAAATTTGAAACTGCAAAATATTATGTCACAATCATAGACGCTCCTGGGCATAGAGATTTTATCAAAAATATGATTACTGGTACTTCACAGGTATTTCTATTTCATTTTTTTGTTTTGTTTTAATATGATGACAAACCCAGCTCACTTTCATTTTATGAAATAAATTTCCATTTCTGAATTTTTTTTACTTAAAAAATAAATTATATATTTTCAACAAAACAATTTTTTAAGTTGTTAATTTTTTTAGGCAGATTGTGCAGTTTTGATTGTAGCAGCTGGAGTGGGTGAATTTGAAGCTGGTATTTCAAAGCAGGGACAAACTCGAGAGCATGCGCTTCTTGCCTTTACATTAGGAGTTAAACAACTTATTATTGGTGTTAATAAAATGGATAGTACCGAACCACCATATTCCGAAGTAAATTTTATGGGAATTTTTTACAATATTTCTCCAACTTTATTAAGGCGCGATATGAGGAAATTTGTAAAGAAGTTGGTGCATATATAAAAAAAATTGGTTACAATCCAAAAGCAGTTGCTATGATTCCTATTTCAGGATGGAATGGCGATAATATGATAGAACCAAGCGATAAGGTAAATCCTTTGTTTCTTTTGAATTTTTAGTATTTTTTTCTTTTTAGATGCCTTGGTTTAAAGGATGGGCGGTAGAAAGAAAAAATCCAGAAACTGGTAAAGAGGAAGCTACTAAAGGAAAAACGTTACTTGATGGATTAGATTCTATTTTACCACCTTCTCGTCCCACTAATAAACCATTGAGACTTCCACTACAAGATGTTTATAAAATTGGAGGTTATTTTATTTTTTAATATAACTGGCATTGCATATATTTATATTATACTGATAATATAATGGATATTATGCCTAAAAAGTTGGCCTAACTTCACCTAGGTTTTTCAAAATCTAGACTAAAGAGGCCCACAATGATTTAAGTTTCAAATATTTTTAATTTTTGATTAAACAGGCATACTTTTTTAGGTATTGGTACTGTTCCCGTTGGTCGTGTTGAAACAGGTATTCTAAAACCTGGTATGCTCGTTACATTCGCTCCAGCAAATCTAACAACTGAAGTTAAATCTGTGGAAATGCATCATGAAGCTTTAACTGAGGCTTTTCCTGGTGATAATGTTGGTTTTAATATTAAGAATGTGTCCGTTAAAGAAATCCGAAGAGGCAATGTATGTGGCGACTCAAAAAATGACCCTCCTAAAGAAACTAAAACATTTTCTGCTCAGGTATGTATATATATATATATATACTGTCTATACACATTGCACATGCACTGACATTTTTTTTATTAATAATGCATTCAAATTGTGCAAAAATTAAATAATTTTTCTCCTTCAAGTGTAAACTTGTTCTTTAAAAATTTACATTTCACGTTTTATTTTATTTTGGATTTTTAACACGTTGTTTTTCAGGTCATTGTCCTAAATCATCCTGGACAAATATCAAATGGTTATACTCCTGTTCTTGATTGTCACACAGCGCATATAGCATGTAAATTTACTTCAATTCTTGAAAAGATCGATCGTCGAAGTGGTAAAAAATTAGAAGATAATCCTCAATTTGTTAAAAGTGGAGATGCCTGTATCGTTTCAATGACCCCTAGTAAACCAATGTGTGTTGAAGCATTTTCAACTTATCCTCCTCTCGGAAGGTTTGCTGTTCGTGATATGAGGATGACTGTTGCTGTCGGTGTTATTAAATCTGTTGAGAAATCTGAATCCACTGGCAAAGTCACTAAGGCTGCTGCTAAAGTACAAGGAAAAAAGAAATGATTTATACTTATCACATATAATCGATTGATTCTGATAGTAGATTTAATAAAATTCATTTTGATATTTTTTTCTCTTTATTCTAGTTTTATTATTATAGTAATTTTTAAATGTTCAAAAAAATTAATCTTGTAATATAATTTGGCAACTTTAGTTGAAAAGATTTTTAATTTTGATATATAATAACCCATTACGACCAAGAATTTTTTTTACATTTAGAATTTAAATAAAGAGTTTATAAAATCAATAAAAAATAAATTTATTAAAACGACAATTATTTAGGAAAACATGTATGCAATTATTTAGAAAAAAACAGGTATTTTTCATGTCTATAACTGAATTTGTTCAAAACAGAAATGAAAGCTTTTAAGTATATGTATCATTAATTGTAAATTTAACTGATTTTAAATTAACGTTTATATTATCATTTTACGATCACTGTAGGATAATGATTCTCAAAACTATCACCCAGACACCAACGAAATGCGGTATAATTTGTAACTAAAAGCGACAGGCTTTAGAAACACTTCAAAAATTTACTTTGCAATTTGCACGATTTTAAATATATTTGTCAAGTAATCAATCAATTGAAAAATGTTCAAATCAAAAAATATTTATTCCTTTTAAATATATAGGTTGGCTCCCCTTACTTTTAGTTTCGTATGTGCATAATTTGATAAAAATTAATTATTAAAGACTAGGTTTATCTTTCTATTTTAAAAGTAGGGAGTCAACGATGTATTTAAAAAGAATAAATATTTTTTGATTCTTTGATTACTTGACAAATATAATATTTAAAATCGTGCTAATTGCAAAGTAAAGGTAATAACTTTTGTAACATCGTATGAGGTAGCAAAATATGAACAGAAAGTTCCATATTTTTTGACTTTTTTAAATAATATTTTTCGATTCTTTGATTACAGAATTTTATTTTGATTATTTGATAAAATATATTATTTAATATCGTGAAAAATATAGGTAATAACTTATCTAACATCCTCTCCCCGAATGAGGTATATCAAATCTTACATCTAGCAAAATATGAACTGATAGGTTGGAGATGAATCATCGCGGTATACAAGTTGAAGATGAATCATCGCGTTATACAAGTTGGAGATGAATCATCGCGGTATACAGGTTGGAGATGAACCATCGTAGTATATAGGTAATAACTTATGTAGCATCGTCTCCCCGAATGAGGTATATCAAATCTTACATCTAGCAAAATGTGAACAGAAAGTTGAACATTGTCTCCCTAGTCATTTGTACATGAAATAGAAACCATTGTAGTATACAGGTTGACATGTAGGCCAATTGGAGAGCTGGGTTTTGTGTTATTTAGTTTGGAAAGGTTTGTTTGAGAGATAGGGTGTCCCCATATTGTGGAACCGTACTCTAAGATTGGACTTATAGCTTTATATGTATTTGTTATGGTTTCTTTGCGTTTGCCCCAGAAAGTTCCTAATAGGGCTTTGAGAATATTTAGCGTTTTATTTGCTGGTTCTTTGGTGGTAAGTATGTTTCTGTTGTATGTGAGTTTGGGGTCGAATGTGATGCCTAAGATTTTTGGGTGTGTACTAGTGTCTATGACAGTGTTGTTGATTTTTATGCTGAATTTTGTGTTGTGTTCAGAATTATATTGTGTAAAGAGTGTTGCGTGTGACATTGTTTGGTTAAGTTTGAGTTTATTATCGATGAGCCATTTGTGTGTCGATGTATGTTTGTACATCGAAAGTGGCTTTTGTGATGCTTTGGTTAGTGAGTGGATGTAATGGTGATGTCTGCGTAAGTAAAAAGGTTAACTTGGTGCAATGATGTATCCTTTAGGGATGTTGAGTTTGTCTGCTTGTAATATCACGTCTGTGAGAGTTTTGTTTGTGCGTACGTTATTTGTAAGTAATAGATCAGGTTCAAGGCTAGTGATATTGGTTTCGATGTATGATGAGAAAGACTGCCAGTTCGCTTTTTTGAAATTTGTGTAGGTTCTGGTTTGAATGTGGTGTTTCGAGTGTTTGAGTTGTTAGGGTTAGGGATAATTTAGATAATTTCGCTTCTGTTTTCTGTGTAAGGAGAAAACCATTATGTTCAATGTGCGTTGATATCGCCTGTAAGAATAAGATTTTTGTGGTTAAAGAGGTGTGTGAAAAGGTTAGTTATGTGGGCATTATCTATTGAAATCAGGAGTTTTTTGGGTGATATGTAAATATTAGCGATGTCATAGGGGTTGTTATTTAGTATGACTTTTACGATTTGATGTTCTATGAATGTGTTTTTATGCTCAGATGTGAGTTTTGTATACTTCGTGTTTTCTTGGATGTATGTTATTAAGCCGCCGCCTGTTGAATTGCTGTTTCGGTCGGTTCTGATGTGTGTGTGTGTGTGTAATGTAGAATGCAAGGGGTTTTACTGTTTGGGTTGAGTTTGGTTTTTTGGATAGTGATGACGTTTGGGTTAAGTTTTTTGGTGAGAAGTGTTAGTTCCGTGATTTTTTTTTAATTTGAAATGTTTTGAATATACTTGAATGCTTTGTTTTTGTGTGGTGAGTAGTAGGATGAGATTGCATGGTGATTGAAGTAGGGTGGTGTTTTGTGGTGGTGAGAAGGTTTATTGATTTTTTGATGAGGGGTTTAGAGTGGTAGGTTAAACATGTTGCCTGTTGTTGGTTATTCCTAAAATAGTTCTGAAAAGGTGAGGATATGAGGTAGTGATTTGCACAGGTCCAATTAGTGTTGTAAGATTTGAGGAGTATGTTTGAGCATTTTAGACGAATCCAGTGTGTCGATGTATGGTTACATTTAATGCTGCATATGTTATTGTATATATAGTTGTTGCAAATTGAGCAGATGAATTTTTGTGGACTTGGCTCTGGGCTTATTTCTATGTCTCCCCCCAAAAGAATTAGCTAGGCTAGAAAGGGAGTGTGATGAAAGTCTGGCCCAACCAAAAAAACGGCCGCGGTCGCCGAACTTATGAACGGAGGAATTGTCGAGATTATCATCTTCGGAGCATAAATGTCGTTCCAACAACGCGAAGGCTTCGACTTTTGGAACAGGAAATTGTTTCGCTATTTTGGACACTCAAGATTACACAAATAAAATGAGCGCACTTTCATCAGTCTCAACCACGTACTAATCTCTTGTTTGAACACTAAAATTTCTTCTTTTTACAGCACAACAAAAATTCAACCACTTCATTTACAAATTTTATAAAGAAATTAAATTGTCATACAAAAGGTTCCAATCAGTTTTTTCTTAATATCTTACTACCTTACCTATACGGTTTACCTAAAATACACAGACCAAATAACCTATTTTATATTACATGAATGCCCCTTTTTATACGTTTTTCTCGTATCTCTCCAAAATCTTAATCAACTTCACTAATGGCAATGACTTATCGCTCAACAATTCTGAAGAGTTCATTCCAAAATTGAATATAATGCCATGTCTTTCTAGTCTATATGCGGAGTTTCGATCTGTTTTTTAGTATGCAGGGACACATACTGTCATTTAAGAACAAAGATTTGCAAAGCAGACGCAGAAACATGACACCATCTTGTGGGGATTTAATGCATGCAGAAGCAAAATATTAGACAGTATATTGTACACACTTTTTAGATGAATTTGTCATGTTTAAAATTAGTCTCAAGCGTTTTCTTCAAAGGTTTACTTTATCGTCTGGTAGCTGTTAATAGCTTACAAAAAGACTATATCGTCTCGTAGGTGTACAAAATGAAATTCGAGATACCCATTTCAAGAAGAAGAAGAAATTTATTCAAGTAAACACAAGAAAAAATAAGATAAATGAATGAAAAAAATATAAATTGCAATAACTTTAAATTTCACTTGGGATGTAGAAGACATAAATGTTGATTTCAGCTGTGTCACTTTGGGTTATCAAAAGGCTAGAAGCCGCTAAGATGATTACCCTAATATTGACATCCATTATATGATTATATATTGTCAGAAGATGTCAACAAGTTTTAATCAACAGAAAAATATATGTATTATGTATTCAATAAACAAGTATGAAGGGGAAATAGACATATAAAGAAAAAAGAAAAAAAATTTTTTATTCATTGCATACAAGAAGTAGAACAGACAAAACAATTTTGATCACAAACAGTTATATACATATTAATGAAATAATTTTTGACAGCTTTTTTAAATTTATAAAAACTGTTTTGATGAAAATTTTTATCATGTAAAAAATTATTCCAAAAACTTACAATTCTATATTTCGTACTTTTTTAGTGCAAGGACGTTTACAAGACGGCATAAAGAACTTATAGGGATACCTTAAAGAATAATCAGTTGATTGGTAAATATAAATAAACCAATTATCAAATACTGGTGGAAGCGCTGCATTTATAAACTTATATATAAACTTTGATAATTGTACTTGATATATATCAAATGTAAGAACGAAGTCAGAAAGTAATAAAATGGAATTGGAAAGTAGGTCAACTCGGCTTCTAAATATTTTAATTTTTTAAAGGGAGGTGTCCTTGGTCGGAATTTTTTTTTAATTTAAAAAAAAATTTGGGTCCTTGGAATTTTGGTTCTTTTTTGGTCCCACGAATTTTTTATTTGGTTTATAAAAAAAATTTTTTAAAATCCGTTAGGTAAATATTATGCGAAGAGAAGGTGAAAAATCGGAAGTCTCTAGGCCAAAACGAGAGGCATGTATTTAAAAACTCTGGATAAACTAGTTGTTAATAAATATATACTAAAATAGCAAGAGCAATTGATGTTAAAGGTATTGATATACTTCAATTGACATTGAAACTATTTTACAACTTAAAAACATATAATAAAACATTAAAAACAAAAAAAGAAGTTAACTAGTTAGTGGATGGTAAAGTAGGCACCTGGTACTCATGCTATCCTTCTTATTGCAATATCCATCTAGCTTTTTCAAATTTCAATAAGGTGACATAAATGACGACATCTTGACAGCATACTTTGCCGAATTATATTATAATTCACTGAGAGATCAAAATTATCATACTATTTACAGTAATTTTTTGTGATAAAGTAGTTACTTATATGTTACTAAATGGTTCATTTAGTTGTTTCACTTAGTTTTTGTTTAAATTAGAAATAAAACATTATTTTTTTTAATTTATGTTTTAAAAATACTTTTTGACAAAATGCTCCCTTTGTTTATTCTGTTTTTGTAAATATAAATTTAAGGAATCTGATGTGCCTCAGTGGCGCAATGGATAGCGCGTCGGACTTCTAATTCGGAGGTTGCGGGTTCGAGTCCCGTCTGAGGTGATATTTTTCTAAAAACTAATTAATTATTTCAAATAATAAGATGATTTTTAACAAGAAAAGGGATAATTGCAAAATTAATTTTTTCAAATTGACGTAAAATTCCTCCACATTTGACGGCCAACTCAAAGTTCCAATAATAGTGTGCTACCTATGAAAAGTCTGTGTGAGCTGGTAACATGAAATTAAAAATATATTTAACTTTTATAAACTTTTAAAAATTTTTTTGCATTTCGTTAACTTGAACAATTGCTCAAAACAAACTATTTTTTTTATTCTGATCAACTTGCATAATGAGTTGTTAATTGCTATGTGCAGTTTGTGGTTAAAACAATGCATATAAGATACATCTTGCCGCTTTCTCTGGCATGAATTGTTTTTGTACGCCACCATGTTTACCTATTCAAATAAAATTTTTTAATAAATTTCTTTAAAAATTAATGTTTTGATACCCGACATCACTCCTGCGCCATCACAACACTGTGATATTTTTTTTTTTTTTTTTTTAATTTTTTTAAGTATTTTTTTTCCCCTATTCTATTTTTTTTTTTTTTTTTTCTTCTTTTTTTTATTTTTCAAAAAAAAAAATAAATTTAATTTTTTTTTGTATTTTAGAAAAAAAGTAAAGATTTTTTTTTTTTTTTTATAATTAATTATTTTTTTTTTTTTTTTTTTTTCTCACCAAAAAAAAAATTAAAAAAAAAAATTTTTTTTAATTCCCCCCCCTTTTTTTAAAAATTTTCCCCCAAAAAATAAAAATATTTTTTTTTTTGGTGAAGTGTTGTTTGGAAAAAAAAATTTTTTTTTTTTAGGGGAGATAAAAAAAATATAGGTTTTGGGGGTCCAAATTTTTTTAACCTTCTTTTTTTAATTTTTTTTCCTTTTCCATTTTTTTTTTTTTCAAAAAGTTTAAAAATAAACCATAAAAAGAATCTGGCGGATCACATCATTTATTGATGTTTCACCTTGAAGGGGTAAATATATTAAAATATATTGATTATATAATTAATTATATATTGATTATATAATTTATATATAATTATTCAGAGAAAAAAAGAAATCGAACTAGTTTTTGAAACATTAGATAAACGGAAGCACTTGGGCGGTCACAATTTCTGCCAAAGATTCGTATAACTTTTTCCAATTTTAAGCTATTTTTATTTAACTGGAATATTAACAGAATAAAAAGGTTAGATGTATAAAGCTAAAATTCAAGTCTAAGTTGAACTGCAAGCGAACCTTATTCAAATGTCAATGAAAATATATGTTATTTGTTTCGAGATGGCACGGTTGATAAAATTTGATTGTTTATGAGCAGAGATGGCTTACATGAAGTGTATCCGTGCAGTGATTTCATTACTTATTCCATATTTTTTTCTATTTGTTTGCTAGTTAAAGAATACGCTATTTTTTCTTCGGACTTTTGACGCTTCAAATATTCAAAAATAAAAAAGCTCGGATTCTTTGTGAATAACAGAATCTTAAAAAACATACAACGATAAAGTAAAGGTAATTTATTGGGCAGTACGTTAAAGGATTATAAATTTTCGCTGACAATCAGCTTTTTCAAATAAAAAACCACAATCTTCAGAGCAAGGAGAGTTCTTGTTGTAGTAAACAGTTAAAGATACTCAGTGGTACACATATCACTGTTTACTACAACAAGAACTCCCTTCTCTCTGAAGAGTGTGGTTTTTTATTTGAAAAAGCTGATTGTCAACGAAAATTTATAATCCTTTAACGTTGTGCTCAATAAATTACCTTCACCAATTTGATGGGCCACCTTCAGCACCAAATTTATATCTTAAAAAATATATTTAGACACGATCATTAATAAATAATTATGATGATATATCTTCCGAAAATGCTCTGTTTTTTCTAAGGCGTGCTTCCAAATTTTGAACCCCTGTTTCACAAAAAGTGAATTCTTTTCTTTACATCTTTTTCTCATAAAACTGTACAGTAGAAACACAACATCATTTTGTATAGAATACTGCAGCCAATTTCTTCCGATGAGATAAGATATTTGAAAACTTAAACTACACTTCCTATAATTTACACAAGGATATTTGCCAAGTTTCGAAACCCCACTATAAAAATTTTTTTTTAGTGAATGATTTACTTTTTTACTGTTTCATCAACATTTCTCTGATTATTATAATATAATATCATTTTAAATTTTTTTTAGAGTGGGAAGGAGACTCACACATATGAATCTAGTAGACTTTTATGAAGGCCGTTCTGTTTTTTTATTTGGCACTTCTCCAAATTCGTTTAATATTTTGAGTGTGAGCCCCACTAGAAGGATCCACAAAGTTTTTCTAATGATTAACAACTAAATGCTGATAAACATCATTCGTGGAAAACATATTTCTGTATGCACCCCAGTCATCACTTATTATTGTAGTTCCAGGCCTTATGCTATTCTTTATTATTGGATAAATAAAGTGGGGTTGCTTTCCTGTCTGGGACAATAAACATAAAATTTTCTTTTGTCTCTCTGCAGAGTCCTTCAAAAACCCATTGTTGAGGAAGCATACGTCCAACATGATTTTTTCTTTTGGTGAACAAACTTTTACCTATTTCTACAGTCATGTTGTCTCCATCAATCACTCTAGGATTAGCTAGAAAATGTGGGGCATATATTTCTCTCAAATAACTGTTTCAATCAACTACTGATTCGTGCTTCATTTCTAATTCACGTTCACAAAATTTCATACTTGACATGTTGTGTGCCCAACAGTATATAAACAATGCTGCTTTCCGAAAAGATAAACGAGAATTTTCGAACCAATTATTTGTTCTTACTCTTCTTTTTTCTCTACATGAACGAAATTTACACTGCTATCTATTTTGTTTTCCAACAGACAGTTTCATTATATGACCATTTCGGCATTTTAGTTCTTGATGTAGAATTCCTTTCCATTGGAAAAAAGAAATGCTAGAATTCTAATCATTACATATTTGACTTAATCGTAAAAATTCACTCTAAAAAACTAATTCTAATAGAAATAGAAAATTAAAAAAAAAATCACTTGTACGTAGGACTGTAAATTATCCTTGTTTTTCAGGATTGTCTAGATTTACCAGATGCTTAACATTATCCTCATGATAGAAAAAAACGCAAATTTTATTCGTTTATATTTTCAAAAAAGAAGCTTTGGAAAATCTAGCTCTAAATGTGGTTTTTATTATTAATCTTTACACTTCCCTGCATTTTCATATTGATGTAAGAAATATAAAACTTTGTTCATGTCTTTTAAAATCCATATTTGTCGCAGTTAGCTCTGGTACTCCTATAATTATTCTATATATTGTGCCTAGGTAAAGAGGGCATTTGGGTACACTGTATATTCCGTCTTTCTTCCAATACTTACCATCTTATAGAGAGAATAAAAACTTTTTTTAATTGAATTCAATAATTATTCAATTTTATTCACTAAATAAGAAAGCAATTCAAATTGTGATTTCCTAATAAAGAAAATGTAGTTCATCATCAAGTGTTGAAAAAAATTGCCTGCTGATTTTTCTCTCGTTCTTATAATTAAATAAGTAATTAATGTATAAAATTTGAAAGACGGTTAAATTTAAATCGGTCCGGTTAAAAGTGCCGTAAGATTAATTTGGCAATATCTTTTTTTAAAAATAAAGTTCAAGCTGAAGTAAAATATTTATAAAGTGTAAGTTCTTTTATATTGTTTAATTAAAATCTTTCTTGATTTAATTAATTAAAAATATTACGTTAATTAATTAATTAAAGGGGCGTGAGTAGGGTTGGTTAGATGCTTGATTTGATAACTCAGGGTCTTGGGTTCGATCCCGCATTAAGCCTGCTTTCCTCATAGTTCGATACAAGCGACGCAATTGTGCATTCTCAATGAAAACACCCTACCTTTACCTTAAACTAAGCTCCTTAAATAAAGGCCTTCTTATTTTAATGGTGGCTGGGTTAAAAAGTGCCACAAGGTTTTAATAAAATGTCTGCCTTTTAAAATAGATGATTTTTTTCCTACTTTTATAAAAATAGATTATTCTTTCATTTTTTTTTAATTTTTTTCTACTTTTTAGAGACATAATATAAATAATTTTAATTTCTTTTTTTTTAAAAGAATATTTTTTGAACTTAAGCAACATTTTAACGTTTTAAAGCTTTAACAACCTACTTTTTTTGATATCAAATATTTTTTTGTGAAAATGATCTGCGAAACTCATCTGCTTCAGATTTTTTTCTTTTTGACAATTCTAGCAGTGTCATTCGATTTGTATTAACCTAACAAAATGTTTGACTCTTCCTTCATTGACTCTTTCTTTCAAACGTCTTGATTTCTGTGCATAATTTTTTTACGCTTGGTGGAGGAAACCTTTGAATTTAGAGATAAAGATATTTTCGTTTACAATAAAGTTTTTAGTCTTTTACATTCACAAAATTGTTGAGTTTTTAGCAATTTACTACTATGATATCGAGCCTTTGTTTGAAAATAGAAAATCCCGATTTTTTCCTCTAATTCTTGTTCTGTTTAAAGAAACTTGCTTATCAAGCATATCACATTATAGTGAGTAGCGAATTGTATTACTGATTGGAAAAACCCAACTGTAGTTTGTAGCAACAAACACTGAATATATTCCATTTTACTATAAAAATTCTGTTTATATGATCAAACCTATAATCAAGAAAACCTCGTTTAAAAGAGATCTCTGAACATTTTTTACTCAGTTTTTCCCTAATTGCACTTGTTACCTTTATATTTCTATCCCTAAAAAGTTCAAAAATTTCTATTTTTGTGAAAAAATTGATGAAATATATTTCATAAAATGTTCATCCATATTTATGTATAACAGATGTCAAATGTTTTATAACTCTTACAAAAAGAAGATCAAAATTATTTTCTTTTTCCTTTCCAAGGTATGGATAAAAAATGGTTTAAATATCCTCTTAAACTGCAAAGACACCAATCATAACCAAATTTTATTGATTTTCATTTCAAATATTTTTTTCCAAATGCAACACATAATATCTGATCATCATTTATCGACAAAAATCTTAGGTTAAAAAGTGCTGCAAGATTAATTTGTCCTTAACTTTTTTAACATTAAATAATTATATACAGTGGAACTTCTTTAAACGGTCACCTCTCTACAGCGGACACCTCTCAGTTTTATACAGTCTAAAGAAATTTAACTCTACAATATAGGATTTTTACTTACCAATTACGGTCACCTCTTTATTGAGACTACGGTCATATTTGAGTAGTCTAAAATAGAAAAATACCTCTTAAATACGGCCATAATATTTTAATTCTGATTTTTTAGCTACTATTTTTTAAATTTTGAATAAAATTTTATTTTTTATTTTTAGTTTATTTTAAATAATTTTTTGTTCTTATATTTGATATTTTATCTACGTTAACCCATTTACGGCCAATGTTCCTATTTTGGAACATAAGTAATTTCATCTTCGTCTGCTTTTTTCAATGACTTTGAATATAAATCGTCTGCTTTTTTTAGTTATCGTCTGCCTGGCTTGTCCTTAAATGGGTTAAATTAACTGTTTTTAACTAATTTCGTTTCACTAAATTTGAAAAGTTTGATGATGAAATATTTATGCTGTTTTTTAAATAAAGATTATTTAATATAAATAAAATGTTGCTGAGGATACATTGAATAAAAGATAGAAAATTTTTAAAAGCAAAACGTAGAATTTTAATGCAAAAATAGAAAAAACACAAAAATATAAATTTTTGTCCACTTTTTTAATCTTCCTCAGATGTAACACCGTTATGTGTAGATTATATTTTATGTGTAGAAACACATATACACATTCTCTTTATTGTCCAATATTTCATTCTCACCGACACCAACTCCTTGAAAAAAGCCGCTCCTTTTTTAAAGATATTCCATCCTCTCCACATGATCTGCTACAACACCCAATATTCATCAAACATCTCTCTCTTCTCATAACCACAATCGAACCAATAATCTCTGCAAACCAAACGCTCAATCCTCCCCCAAATATCTAATCACAATAACCCATCACCATCATTAATCAATACATTCTACAAAACAGTTAAGTGTCTACAGTCATGGAAATCTTCCAAATTTTCCTTTTCTATTTCAGAAAGACCCACAAAGGAAAAAATTTTTACTTTAAAGACTAAATTCTAGCAGACTTACAAGGATACCAGCTCCAGCTGGAAAGTGTTCAGAAATCTCCCTACCTATTACGATAAAAATTTTGTTTAAATAATTTTTGTTGTTATTTAGAATAATTATGAATCTTGAAGTTTCTTTTTATGTCAATAAGGAGTGTTGACTTAACACTTGACAAAAAATAGAAATTATAAAAAATAGTCCAGATAAAAGCCATCGCAATTTAGCAGGAATTTAGAAAATAGGTAGAATGCAAGTTGGATCTATTCTCAAAAGGAAAAATGAATATCTTAAGAAATAAGAAAGCAACTAAAATTTGAAAGAAAAAATATATAAAGGTGTTGATAAAGTTACTTTTGAATGGCTCAAACAAGCGCGCGAACTGAATGTTCCAATTCCAGGACGAATTTACAAGAAAAGGCTAAAAAATTTGCTATGGAACTCAATAATGATGAATTTAAAAGTTCTAATGGATGGTTATTGGTTAATGCAATTCAGAAGGCGATATAACATTGAATTTAAAAAGATTTGCGGCGAGAAAGCGTGTATTGATGAAACTACTATTACTAATTTGGAAAAAAATTAGTTGAATTGTGTTATGGATATGAAGTAAAAGTTATATGGGGCATCGTTGAAACAGCACTTTTTATTGTGTTCAGCCAGATCGAACTTTATGTCTCAGTGGAGAAGATTGTAAAAGCAGAAAAAAGTCTAAAGCAAGATTAACCGTTCACTTATCCATTTAACAGTGTGAAGTACATTAAGGCTTGAAACAAGTTGTGATATATTGGTTATTCTTCTAATTATATATATATATTATAAATCTAATTATAATTATATTTATAATTAAACTAGATAGTTAAATTAGATGATATATAATCTAATTATATATTAAAAATAATTCTAATTTTTTAGCTTGCAACATGATTGGCGACTTTGAAAAGCACTTGTAATAGGAAAACCTTCTAAACTGCATGCATTTCGTAGTATCAATTTAGATAAGCAATCATACCTATTATTTGGCATTATAATAAAAAATCATGGATGACAAGATATATTTTTCAAGAATGGCTATTGAATTTTGACTGCAAAATAAAGAAGAAAAGCTGACAAATAGTTCTTTTCTTGAATAATGCGGCATGTCATACTCATGATCCTAGTCTAATAAATATTAAAATAATCTATCTTCAGCCTAAGATCAAGGGATTATTCAAAATTTCAAAGTTCATTACAGAAAAATGGTTATTAAAAAATTATTATCGCAAATACATGATATAACCAATATATCACAACTTGTTTCAATCCAAATGTACTTCACGCTGTTAAATGGATAAGTGAAGCTATTAAATGCGTCAAACAAGAAATGGTTTTCAAATGTTTCAAGGCTACAGGCTTTTCTCAAAAAAAGTCATTTAACCCTTTCGTGACCAGAAAAATCGGACGATAATTTTTAAAAAGCAGAAGATTCCTATACAAAACTATTTGAAAAAGCAGGCAAAGGTAAAATTCTTTATGTATCGTATATGATACACTGGTCACGAAAGGGTTAATAGAATGTGAACACTTTGAAGAAGAAAAAATTATAGTTTTGAATCTTTATTAAACATTGTCAGGGCTACCAAGTTTCAGAAATTGTCATGCGGGTGAAAATTTTTCGTCAAGCCTTGGAGAAAATTCAATTTTCAAGTGTTTTTTCACAAAAAAACAGCCAATAAAAATGCCTTTGAGATGCTTAATAGCCAATAGACTTCATATCTATGTACGCAGGCCCCTAGCCAGAAAAAATTTCAGTTTGGGGAGGGGTACACCATTAGGTTAGGATATGGTTAGGTTTCTACATCATTTAGTCACCGTTTTAACACTAGAACGTCTAAATGGGTCATTTTGACCCTTGCAATATTTTAAATGACAAGAATTTATTTTATTTGTTGTCGATTCTACTTGAAACTCAATAAATTCCTAAAAAACATTATTTTAAACAGAGTTACTAAAATATCAAAACACTCTAAAAAAAAGAGGCACAGGCCCTACAGCAAAATCTAAAATATCTGTTATAAAAGGTTATTTTTGAGTTCGTGGATACTTTTTACTGATTTCTATATCTTCAAATTAATAAACTATGGATAAGAGTGAAACAAAAGGTGTTTTATGTGACACTCTATGGAAATTATAATTTTTGAACTACATGTTTTCATAGCTATATTGAATGAGAGAGGAGTTACTATGTCTAAAAGTTAAATATCAAATTACATTCTATAAGTAGATGAACATTCCATAAGTCAGAGTAAATGATTGTGCCTGATCGTATTAAAATTTAAGTTGAAGTATAAGTTTTTTCGCATCATAAGTATAATTACAAAGCCAATTGTACCTGATGAAACATGATTTTTAATTAGAAAAAATAATTAATTATCTTTGATTAAAATTGTATTCATGAGTCGCTTTTTTGACTGGATAATATATTAGGATTGGGGGTTGGAAATTAAAACATTTTGAAACTTCTTTGGAGGTTGCCATTATAATTATCAGCATACTTGAGTCCAACTGGGAACGATTTATATCTGTCCGCTTTATTGCTTTGATTAAGGAGAATATTCTTTGAGAACAGGCATTTGAATGAGGTAGAGATAAAATTAGCTTAAGAATTTTTACAAGTTTGGGAAAACGAGCAATTTCATGACAATCTTTAAGTTTTTCTAGATATGACCAAATAGTCTCCATCTTATAAACGGCAGATATATCCTCTTCTACATACATTACTTTAGGATCCGTCCAAATATGTTTTGGTATATCCGATTCTTTAAAAATTTGAAAATCTGCAACCTCATCCATCAATTCATTTTGTGCCTTCAGATCTTGGAAAGGTAAAAGTTGGAGAAATCTACAATATTATTTTATAAAAAAATATAAATTTAAGCAAAATTTTCTGAAGTATATTGCTACTACTACTAATAAAATACTGCAATAATATGTAATATCGATCCGTAATTTTATAGCAGTGCTTAATAAATTAAATATGATATATTTTTAACTTTTGCAAACTCTGAAAGTATAAATTCGCAACAAAACATTAAAAAACTAACTTGAGATAAGAAAAATAAATAAGCTAATATTAATTTGTAAAGAAAATTGTTTTTAAATTGTGAAAATTTGGTGTAGTATTTAAAATGAATTAGTTTGGAAATTGCTAATAATTAAAATGGAGAATTTTTTTTATATTAATGTAGCGCTTTTTTTTACGTGGGTGACCCCCGCTCAATTCACCAAATATAAATTTTAAGCACCAAATATAAATTTTAATGAATATGTTAATATTGACTGCAATGTTCCAATTATTTTTGCATAGAAAAAGGTCTTGATATGTGGTTCTTATTTGCCAAAGCTGAAGATGAGTTTATTAATGAAGATGTTAAAAAAATTAGTATTTGTAGACAAACTACCCTTACTTAATTTTTTACACAAGAAAATCTTAAACTTTTTAATAAAAACTAAAATACCGCGGTCACCTCTAATACAGCCAAAAATAGACATTCTTTTTGATGACCGTTTTAAAGAGGTTTGACTGTTCATCAATCAAAGAAATTTCTGCATATTTAATGCCTCCCGAGCTTTGCCAATCTCCTAATATCTTTCCAAGGCAATCTTTACATACTTTAATGCCTCTTAAGTTTTGACAAGCACCTAATATGTACCTATAAATCAATCAAGCCAAATTTTTACATGCTAATAACTTTTAATTTTTCAAAAATTTTTCTTTCCCTCCTCTTCCTTCCTTCTTTTTTCTTCCCTTTTTTTCAAGCAAGTAAGCCTTTCCATATTTAATGGACACATATTTGACTAATATGCACCCGCTATCCTGTATTTTGTCATACACACTCACACACACACAGAATCCCTTTCACTTATTGATATTCTTTTCTATTTAGAATCTTGAAAAAGACCGTAAGGTCGAAAATTTGATAATAAATATTTCCACTTCGAAGAGTATAATACTTACAATACTGATTTAATTTTTCCTAAATCAGATAAAATTTAAACATAATATATTTTTTTTATACTCTTAATCTATATTTAAATTTTCAGCAACATTCAATATTATATGTGGGAAATATTCGAGCATAAAACGTTTAAGTTAAATACATAGTATCTTGTCAAAGCAATTTCTTCATATTTTAATGAGTCATGCATGAGCTTTGCCATGTTTCTAATACATTGATATGCAATTATTTGAATTTTGGGGTAGTGATGTAAGGTGTTTAGAGATTGTGCTTCAAAACATATACGTCTTCGGTGAATCCAGCATTGAAAATTCTTCACGGGACATTTACGTTTACCTTTAAAAATAACTAAGAAGAAGAATTTATTATGCAAATACAAATTATAAAATACATGTTACAAAACACACTAGTCGTATATACAATTAAAATGAATTTCACATGACACAAAAACAAAACGAAAAAAAAATAGTTATTTGAAAAAAGTTCTTAGGAACCGCTTGAATCTACAACTATCTTGTATTTAATAATAAAAATAAGCAAAGACGCAGAACCACTGGCGGATCCAAAGGGGGCTGCCTAGGACCCGGCTGCCCTATGGAGTGAAGCCTCAAAAGAAGGAAAATAAAAGAAGCCTTCATTGGGATGGCGAATTTGAAATCAATGTCTTATTTCACACGCTGTAGAATTCAGATGAGAGTATTTTTTAATTTCCTAATCTCACTCATATCTTAAACTAAAATTATCACCAAAAAACGACTTATAATAATATTAAAATGTTTATTCTATGATTAAAAACTCTTCTAACAAAACAACCACTTCTTCAGATTTTAAGTTATTGATTCCTAAAATAGTGGGCTCTGGAAAAATGCTAGTACAAACAAAAACGTTAGTTCAGGGACATTTACTATTAAAAGAATAAATTTATACATGTAAATATTAAAAAAGAATTGCTTTTAATAAGATTTTTTAAAGTTTGTCTGCTTTGATAGGAACCCATCTATATATTTTTCCTCCTACTCCCTAACCCTGATCATAAGCATTTATATTGAATTCAGAAGATGAGCGAAAGTAAGACGGGGGGGGGGGGGGAGGGTCAGGGTCCTTTAATAATATGAGCCTGTCACAGAATTTCAGTTCATCAATATAATGGTAAACTTAATTAAATATTTACATTATAATTATTTTCTAGATCTTGGCGCAGATGACTAATTTTAAACTAATTACATTTTCTGTATTTATAGTTTCTTTTTGCTTATGCCTCGTATCATATACACTCATTTTATGTTTATTCCTGATCATGATATCATATTATGAAAAATTATTTTTTACAATATTCTTCTTGCAATATTCCATTTAATAATGGATACTTTTTTTGAAATTGAAGGGATTAAGTTGATAAAAAAAGATGGTCTTGATGTATTCTATAATCCTGTTCAAGAATTAAATAGAGATTTAACGTAAAACTATAAATATTATTTCTGACGACTATTTATCTGGAGTTTTTTAATATTAATATTATACTAGACCTGAGTTCATTTTCTATTTTTATCACAAACTGTCCTAAGACTCGAATTCATCATAAAATGTTACTTACTTATTGTTGATCACGTGTAATCTAATAGTGCCTTCTTGTTAAGAGTACTCCACCTTGCCTTTCTATTCTAATCGCGTTAACCAGCTGTCAATTTAATGTCTTTTTTGCGGCTTACCTAATATCCTTTGTGCCATTAATCGAATGTCTTTTCAACTGTTAATCTTGCATTAGTTAACGTTTTAGAAATGAAAAGAAGCAGATTTAAGTTTTATTTATATTACATTTTTCTAACTTTTTTGCAATTGAGATCTCAGAAATATGTGATTTAATTTATGTTATATTATTACTCAGTTAAAATATATTAAAGTTAATTAATTAGAGTGTACTATGGATTCATCAGCACTTAAAGAAAATTTGGCATTGTTATTTTATTGATTAATTTTAATTAGCCCTTCTAATCTCTAAATTTTTTAATTTACATCTACAAATCGCATCAAATTTTGATCGAATCTACAAAAAATATTTTTTTGTACCCAATACTGAAATGATCTTATCTCTATCTCATTTTTGATTTTCAACAAATATAATTTAAATTTCTAGATTGGCATAATAATGCTTAGTGTTATTTAAGATTATTTTTATATCCTATAAATTTAATTCTTACTTTACTCAAATACTACTTAGTTTTTTTCCATTTTTTTAAAAGAATAATTCTTTTTTAAATTTACAAAAATATCTTTATTTTATGAGTTCAATTGAGTGTACATTTTTTTCTAATTTAAACTGTATTTATTAAGTAGGAAATAGGGGGAGAAGTAAACAAGTCCCATTTGCATATGTTCACATATTTTCAAATACGCTCTTTTTTTATAAAAAATTAAAGCTTCCTAAGAAAAAACCAAATTTTAACTGCCCAAAGTTTCCTAATTTTTCTATATCTTATTTTAGTTTTTTTTGTTATCATGATTATGTGCCCAAACATTATGGATAAAAAGTAATTTCCTACTTTTGTACAAATTTTAAAAATGGTCTATTTTTCACTAAAATTATGTATATATTATTACTATTTTGCATTTTTGGTAAACTTAAATTTATAGAGGGTTGGTTCCCTCTTTTTGGCTCATTTATGCTCAAAAATTGAATAAACTCTAAAAGCATGAAAGCAATGAAATAAACGTCTTCGAATACATTCCTTAAGTAAGGCAAATAATGCTAAAACACTTGAAGTGAAAGTACAGGAAATCATGATACACTGATTAACATAGCAAATTGGACAACCCTTTTCAATTAGTCGTGAAACAATAAAAGTGCTTGATTGTCTCGCTCTTTCATTGTTACCCAGATTTTTCTTCCGTGTACTTCTATTATTAATAAGAAATTGAGAAAATTGCAAAATGTTTTTTTACATATCGTTGAGTGGTAAAAGTTTTCAAAATTGTGTGAGTACTAATTTCCTATAAACTTGCTTCTTATATAAAAAAGAGCTCTCTTCACTCAGTAGCCTACTTTGCAATTTGAATCAAGATGGTACAAAAATTTTAGGAGCCGGACCACTAAAATTTCTATCTAAAATGTGAGCACATAAATCAGGCGCGTAGCTGAAAGCTTTTACTTAGCGTGGCAAAAAGGATTATCTATCTTATTAAACGCCTTCTAGCTACGAGATGCACTATCCTAAAAAATTTCCTTTACTCTAGAAATTTTTCCAGTCACTATAATCAGTTTTAGTGAAAGCACAATCTGATCGGATGTTTAAATGAAAATTCTTACAAGGTAAAGAAAACAGTTTTACTTTCGATTTATTATGCTCAAGCTAAGGAAAAGTTTTGTACCAATTTTTGTTAATATCTCTAAGTCTATGCCCATATTTTTTTAGATCACAAACAGAAAGTATCAATCTTTTTGATTCTCTATTGATATTAGTCAGATCTTTTCGTTCATAACTTTGTAAATTTGTAATACCTTGATTATAATTAAAAAAAACATATTTTCTGTAAATTGTTTGTAAATTAGTAGTTTGATGATCTGAATAAAATTTTTTTACCCTTTAATCAAACTCAAAATAAGCCTTAAGATTTTTGGAAAATTTTTTCTCAAATTTCTTCCTTTGAATATTCATTGTCAGGTCAATGATAAATTTTTTGTTTTTTCTATCTTAAACCAGGGGCGCGTACCTCCTCAAAATTTTGGAGGGGGTGGAGGAGCGAACAGTAATACACCTAGACCTCATTTATCCGATACTCGATTATTCGACAACCCCACTACCCCACAGAATATTGACTAAGAAAATGCTATAATTTTAACAACGAAATGTTACTAAACTAGATTACCACAATTTATAAGCAAAAATATTGCTACCTAGGCATAAAGTAAAGTAAATTATTTGGAAATATATTTAGGACTTGAGTGTATGAATTCACGGGTATGAAGTTGGGGATTTAAATTTGACCCTTTTAATAAGAAATTGAAAGTTAAGAATGTTTGGAAGAAAATTTGTTACAGACATAAAATTCACATGAATTACCCATTCCATTCCATAAGTTATACACCATTTATAGATAAGTTATGTGTATAAAGATATCGAATAGAGAGAATTCAATGACTATATATAGGCATACCAAATAAAGTTATTCTAATTCGAGGTGGTCGTTATTAAAGCAAATACCTGTTATAAAGTCAAGACTTTTTTTTTCTGATAAATCAGATCAGGATCAGGGCCTTAGCTATTTATTGTTTTTTAGGGGGGGGGGGCTTTGAAATTAAAAAAAATACAAATTCAAAAATCTTTATAAGCATTGCATTATTGTTGTAATAATCAGAGTTTGGGAATCCCCAACCATATTTATAACCATTGAAATTGAATTCAGGGGGTTGGTGAAAGATTTAATAGGATCTTAATTGCTTATTTTCCATTCTTCCTTCACTATTAACGCCTTCATATCATGACAATAATTTCATCTTTGAAGTAATTTTACGAACTTTTTATTTGAACTAAAAAATGATTACACTGATCGTAATAAAAAACCCGTCTTCTAAATTGCGAACCACGTGCGTTCGCTCTTATTGATTTTTTTATTAACCTTTTTTGTTTAATACTTGAACTTATTTGGAAAGCTGCATAATATTCTCGATAACAGTATTCTATATAACATTAATTTTTACGGCTTTTTTACGTAAATTATGTTCTGACCGACAGTTCTCTTACTTGGAGATAAACAGGTTTTCGAGATATCTCCCGTTCGATGTATTGATATTTAAATCCTTGTGCATATTTATTTTTATAATCATTCTTAAAAAATATATAAAAACAAAATTTTATATAAAATTTCTCATTTTTCAAATGGAATTTTACCATACGCTTGGTACTTTTTAAATTATTTTTTATTATTGACATATTTAAAGAACAATCTCACAAAATATGTGAAATATATGTAGTTTCGCGGAATATTTTTTTATGCTCGGATCGGATGCTCAAAAATATTACAGAGAACATTGCATATATTTCAAGTTTGTATAATTATGCCTTACTTAATGTCTTTTTAGTTTGGCAGTGATAAGTTGTTATCTTCAGAATCAAGAATTATCACCTAAAGGAAAAAAGGTTCTTCCCTCTTTTTTTTTCTTTCAAAATTCAGATATAATTTAATTGCATTTTTTAAGGAGAGAAAGGTTTCAATTTTGGATGCGTTTTCAGCGACTGGCATACGAGCCATACGGTATGCTAAAGGACTTAAATTCCCGAGTCATGTTGTAGCTAATGATATTTCCAAAAATTCTTTTAACACCATTCAATCCAACATTGAACTCAATGATTGCACAGACCTCGTTACAGCGAATCTATGCGAAGCAGTGTAGGTAAAATATGATTATTCCTTTTCAAATATTCGACTCTGGGATGCGTTTAAGGGGAGTCATGCCTTGAGAATAATTGATCTTGGGAACTTTTGATCTTGTATCCTTGCCAGTATTCTTCTCTTATGATTAAAGCAAGTGCTCTAGACTCACTCGTATTTAACATTATGACTTTTCTCTTTATGCTGAGGGAGTATATACTATTTGTTTTTTGTACCTAATAACTAACTTTAAGGGGAAGATGAATCAAATTATTTTGTTCTAAACTTGTTTTTCCAAGGCATTTTGATACTTGGTTTGTTTACTGAAAACATATTTTTAATTCATATTTCACCTTACCATAAAACCCATTATTAGGATATTCTAGAACTTGCAAGAGTAGTGAATATTTTTCCGTTATCACGAGGGTTGATGAGTCAGAATTGGAAGGAAGCGATCCGCGAATTTTTACCTTTTGCAAATTTGGTTCTAACCAAAATTCATTATATACCCGGATAAATAAAAGTGAATACCGTTTTTTTTACAAATTACAATTTTCATTCTAAAATAACGAGATTTTGCGTTATGTTTAAAATGTATACTTATTAATTTTATTATTGCCGCACAACATGCTTGCGTTAAAGATTAAAAAACATAATTGAAAATCGAATTCCTTTTATCCGATCGATTTTCATCGAGTCTGTAACTCAAAATATTTGAATTCCAAAATAAGGAATAATGCAAGCTAATAGATATATAAAGCTTTGATTTAGTTTAATCAAAATGCATGCGTATAAATCATTCATTTGACGAATAATCCCATATGATTAATGAGGAATATTAATAAAATTGGAGAGCTTACACTTTTGTGTTCCAGTTCTTTCACTGTGGTTACTTGTGAAGAAATCTAATATATTAACAGTTTTTAGCTTGCAAAATTTTATAATATTACATAACTCGACAAAATTACTATAAGAAAGCAAAAACATTATATCATTTAAAACAAATAGATAATATGAAAATAAAACAGAAGGAAGATAAATGATGCAAATGTATACGTTTAGCTTACAAAATATATAACTGTATTGATTGGCATAGTTAGATTAACTTTAATTTCTTTGATTTTAGTGTTATTGTCCAAGCTTTGCAAAAATGAAAATAATGCGTGTAGTGTAATGATAAGCATTTTTCATCACCCCTTTGAACCAATCTTACTCCACCTTATGTGCTGCGGCACACAATTTGGAAAACAGTTGCTGATTCGACGCCTCCTATCCACTTATTGCATCTTTTTTCATCTTTGGTGAGAAGCGAATTTTACTACCTATAGGAAAAACATTGCGGTAGTTCATAGCAATGGATAGAGAAGAGATATCATGCGATTTTTGTATAAAAGCTCTGTTTGTATTGTTAAATCTATAGTCAATAAAGCCTCTTTTTGTTCATTTCTTTAGAAGGAAAGGGTGCCGCTTAGCACACTTTTTATATTGGTTAGGTAGCTAGCTAGTTATCTGTTTTTTTAAAGCTTTTAATTTGCTGTAGAATAATTCGTAATTTTATATACATATAATATAAGCCCATTGCACTAATTTCTGAAGGGCTTTATTTTTGCAAAATTTTGGTTAACCTTAATATAAAGCCAAAATGAGTTAATCCCAACCCATACAAATTAACCTTTTTATCTTATAATTTTTCCTTCTCTTTTACTTTTGAGAATACGCGAAGGATAAAACGCTTAACATTTGCTTAATAAAAAACTAACGATAATTAAAAAAAACCAACGCAGACTCCGACTCCAATCCCTTTAAAAACAAAAATGTCTAAAATCTTCGTTGAGTCACTCTAAATCTACAGAATGTTCAAATATGCCTCGTTCGACTGTTCTCCGAAAAATAGGCTTTTCCTCATTCCTGACGCATCTGACTATAAACGATATCAACGCGGTTAAAATTCGAGAATACATTTTTCGTTCTTCGTACACTCTTTTGGGGGACAGATGCAGTATTACCATCGTTCTTTTCCATAAACCCTCGCTCAACCAAGCAGATTGCCCTGACCATATGTAAGATAACTCATGTTAGAAGAATGCGTCCAATCGACAATTAATTTGAGGTAGAAGACGCCATTGAGACAAATCACTCCGGTCTAACTTCTACTCCTTGGACAACACAACAACGTTCAAAGCGTAGTTCAGCTGAACGTTGTTCTTTCAGCCTAAATATTCCTTAGATTGTACATGTGTATGCAATAAAGTTTGTTCTTTATTTGTATATATGTTTATAAAATATGTAACTAGCTCAGAGTCATCTTATGACTTGATCCGATAAAACTAAATCTACAAGTGTATACATTGATAATAATGATCGCTCATTCACGAAATTTAACAACAACGCATTAACACATAGACAACAAATACGTATATGATAAAGAAAAAAAAAGAATTTTTGTATTTTCGACAGAGTATCTTACCTTATTCTCATTAATTCGTAGCATTGGACTTGGGACTGGATTGGTTGTACCCCGCCTCCCTCTCTAATTTTTTTTAAAGGTAGAAAATCACTGAAGATAATTTGCGTCATTTCTAAATCTTACATAGATAAAGTTGCAACTTTATTTTAATTTAATTATAAAAATTTCTACCCCACCCAAATCTTCTAGTGACTGGCTTGCTGACATAAGCTTCATTTCGAACAAATGAGTTCTGTCGTTTCTCATCTGCTTCAAGTGTTGCGGATGGCAGAAAAAGTTTTCTTAGTTCAATCTGTGCTAATGTCAATTTAGATACTTCATGTCAAAGCCTCGTTCTAGTGAAGAAAAATTTGATGTCATCGACCTTGATCCTTTTGGATCGTCTTCTTCATTTATCGAGTCTGCGATACGATCTCTCAAATCCGGAGGTAAGTAAATCTCCTGCTTCCTTTCTCTATCAATGATTCCTGTATTCTTGAAATATACAATATTGAAGGATTGTTGTGTGTCACTTGCACAGATACAGCTGTTCTTTGTGGATCACATTCGGCCAACTGTTTTTCCAGATACGCCTCTGTTCCCTTTAAAAGCAAATGTCCTCATGAAATGGTTTTATTTAATTCCTTGATTTTTATTGTGCATGTCAATTGGTGATTATGCTAATGATGGGACGATACTAAAGTTCTGTACGATTTAAAATTGAATCATTAAAAACATTAAATTCTCAATTATGTTTGGTTAATTTAAATTAATGTTATTATTTAAATTTTAAAAATAGGTTTAAAAATTAAACTTTTTTAAATAGTACCTTTAAAAGTAAAAAGAAAGGGAACTGAGGTATCAAAAGGTACTAATGAAATTTTCCGATATTTTAAAAACACGATTCCTAATTATGATTAATCATCCCATCACCAGTTTTGATAACTGTGAGGCGAGCATAAACCGGATCCAGATAAATAATGAAACTTTGCTACTTGAATGAAATTTAAAAATATAAATAAATTCGTTATCAGCGGTAAATTAAACATTCTGAATAATATTAAAATTACAATGGTCAAATTTTTCCAAAAAATGGTGGCAAAATTCACGTTATACTGGGATTTAAGTAATAATGTAAATAATTCTGAGTTTTCAACTTCTAAAGTAAATTATTTTTGAATTTTGTGAATTTTAAATTAAAAAATGGCGAAATTGAACATTTTTTTAAAACTACTTTTTGTGCACTATATTTCATTATAAGCGAACTCGAAATCGGAAAACTCGCGTTCTGGAAAAATGCTCAGAGATCGAAATTCCCTGAATCTTGAAATTGAGCAAATGATTTCGTATGTGTTTGTAATCACATGCATGATCTTGTATAAAAGTGTTGCTCATACAATTGCTTTCTTTGGAACTTTTCAAAAGCTACAGTCGTTTTCCAAAATATTTGCTTTATTTCAAGTCGTGAGCTATATATTGAACTATAATAAAGTGTTTCATGAATTTTTTGAGTAGTAAAAGTACACATTTTGAAAAATTTATCTACCGAATCTAAAATTTGGTTGTCAGCGAAATGTATAACTTGCATAATTTTTTGAAATCTTTTTCCCATGGAATTTTTCGCCATTTTAATTTTAATATCACTTCTGCTTTTCCAATAACGATGTCTTGAACGCAAATTAACGTATCCAGACTAAAATACTCTCAATTCCTGCGCATCATTATAAAATTACAGATAAGATATATAATTTTTTCAGCGGTTAACAATTCAAATAATTGTTCAGGCTTCATGTTTCTTTACTTGCTGCAATCAGATTATGGAAAATAGGGAAAGCTTGAATTGAAAAAGATCATTTCCACTTGTCCACCCTTCTTTATTTTCAAGAATCTCTATCTCATCAGTGCACTCCATAGTTGGCTCTGGCTATTCAAGTCATCAATGAATCCTTCATCTTTATCAACAGAATCTTCATCAGTCAATATAGTAAAACTTGGTGGTTCAATAAAGATTTCACAACCAACATTTTAAAATTATTTTCAACTTTGATATAGAAAATTTTTATGTTTAATAAAAATTTGAAACCATGTAACCTGAAAGTTACAAACCCTTTTGTTCAATACGGATTTTGTTATCAATCGGACTGCATATTCTACTGGCGTTTTCTAGCCAACTTTCTTTACTAGCTGTCTGTTAAGACGAATTTACAGAAATCTATGGTTAATTAGAATACACCCTCTTAAAGTCAAATAAAGTGATTCGACGATACCAAAATTTTGTTCGATTTCGATTACAATGTCAATTCCCAAAAAAGCTAATGCCGATTTTTCTTGATTTAAACATTTTACTTTCAATTTTTCTGTCTTCAAACAGATGAAAATGATGTCACCAAGAACCCTTAACATTAGACTTCTTGATCTTGGAAGAAAATCTCTAAACTAGATGCACAGGTTATCAGAATTACTCAAGGAAGAACAAAGCATATCCTTTTAAAAATTGCATAGAAATAAATATGACCATTATTTGGATAAAGATTCAGAAATGTCGCCCTTTACTCTAAACAATTCTTTTTTTAGAACAAAACAAGATAATGCTAATGAATAGAAAGTAATATAAAACTGGGATCTCCCACACACGCGTAAGTTTTAAGCTTCCTTAGAAATAATCTTCACGGTTTTCTGAATTCGGAACTTTTTCTTAAAATACAGACTATTCGCTTGTCTAATGTAACTTGAGCTGCGAGTAGGAGCGAAAATGTATGATTTAATCGTATAAATCTTTTAAATATTGCTCTTTTACAACATCAAATGATCTTGCACTCTTCAGAACAAATTGTAAGAATGAGAAAAGCTATTTTGTTACAGTTGTAATACTTTTTTCATTCACCACGATATTTTTGGTGATGCACATGAAGTAGGCACTCACTCATACATCTTTGGTCCCTAGAAAGCAAATTCCTTTCTTTATAAGTTTGATAGGAGTGAAGTATACTTTTTACTTGCTAACATATAAAATGTTGTTTTATATATACTGATCATTTTTTCAGGCACTTCGAATATTGCTGAATCACATTGAGAGTTGTGCTAATCGTCTTGGATGTTACATTCACCCACTGATTTCTCTTAGCATTGACTTCTATGTACGCGTATTCGTTAAAGTGATTTCTTCAAACCAATATGCGAATATTAGTGCATCTAAACGCTCATTGGTCTTTGCTTGTCAAGCCTGTCACTCATTTAAGCTGCAGCCAATGGGAATCCTTAAAAATAACAAGCTGTCTCTCCAAACTGCCCACATCCTTCCTGGATCATGCGATATATGCTCAACTTCTCTCTCGGTTATTTTATATCTTTTACTCTTCACTCAATGAATCATTCTACTTTTTCTTTAGGTTAGGGTTACGGTCCTTAGGAAATGAATAAGAACTTAATTTTGACTTTATTTATTGCCATACATCTTGTCTTTTTTGTTTATATTGATTGTCAATGATACAAATTTTATATTTTCAAATAATTTAACTCCTTCAGACCCAATGGGTCATTATTGAGCCAGAAAATAAAAATTCTCGTTTTAAGTTATATTAAAATTCATTCAAAAACAGATGTTAATTAAATGTTCAGTGCGCCTTGAACACTAGAAAGAATGAAACATTTCATACAGGTAGTTTAAATGTTTGAAATTTAAAGATATACCACAGTGATTCTCAAACTTTTTTCTCTTATCAATTCTTTTCAAACGGAATTTTATGTGTGCTATTTTTAAGTGCTTTATTTGTCAAAAAATATAAGAATATGTAGTGAACATTTTTATTCGAATATGTTGTTTAGTGTGAGCCTTGAACTTGATGTCTTGACTCTAAACTTGATATGTCATGTCCCAATGAAGTCAACGACAATCTTAAATCTCTATCAATAATTTCGATTTTTTGAATGCAGATGAAAAGACGACTGAAGGCTTTAAATGAATAATTAAAAATAAACTATGTTTCAATTACTTTTAGTATCAAACGCAATTCAACAAGACATGAAGATGGGAAAGCAGTCACATATAACTGAGTTTATACCATATTTTTTCAAGTTCAGAACTTTTCCTCAACAAAATTAAATTTTTTATTTAATAATAATAATCATTTAAATTTTATTTTTTTTAAATTCGATCCTTTGCAAAATTTTGTTGCCTGCCAATTTGAAATATCTCTTATATGGACTCCTCTAAAAATATTGTGACCCCTTGGAGGTCAGGGTGTCCACCCCGGGATTCCTCGTCCTCGAGTCCCCGGGGAATCGTGAAATTTCAAAATCCTCGTCCTCGAAAAAAATTTTTAAATTTCCTCGGGGAATTTTTGAAAAAAAATTTTGTCGAATCCGACGACAAAAATATCGAAGTAACGGAGAAGAAAGATGAAACATTAATCGTTAGCAACCAAAAAACAGAGAAGAAAAGCGTGAAGGAGGAATTGGACGAATTTCTGAAGATTAATGAAAATGAAGAACGTGAAACTAAAAGCAAGATTTCAAGCATAGAGGAAATAATGAAAAAAACATTTGACCTTTATTTAGAAACAAATAGGAGGCCCAAAGTTTTAGAAACTTTATTCAAAAATTTAAAGAGCATAAAACCAACTTCTGTGGATGCCGAAAGAGTGTTTTCGTCAATGAGTTATTTTTCTACAAAAATAAGAAACCAGTTGAATGATGAAACTTTGAACGCTCTAATTTTTCTTAGATATTTTTTTAAAACATAAATCTTTTATGCATTTAAATTTTTTTCAATAAAAATCTTATATGAAACTTTTAAATTTTCTTTTCTGAACAGTTTTTACTGTAAAAAAATCGCTTTTTCTTCCCCGGGGAATCCCCGGGAAAATTTTCAAAAATTACGAGGTCCTCGTTCCCCGGGGAATGAAAAAAAGACCTTAAAGTGGACACACTAGACTCCACATGGAATATGAAAACTAATAGAAATATGATTATGAAAACGGAAAGCGGGCATTAGAGGCGCACAGACAATAGACGCACTGTACTCATCATACTCCATTGTAGCGAATTAAGAAGAAACACATGTAGTGACCTAGAGATTGAGTGTAGAGGTAAAGGTACCATATGGTGTTTTCATCGAGAAGGCACAATTGTGTCGCTTGTATCAAACTATAAGGAAAGCAGGCTTGATGCGGGATCGAACCCAAGACCTTGAGTTATCGAATCCAGCATCTAACCAACGCTACTCACGCCTTTTGGCTGGTAAAGCCAAGAATGTTAACAGGAACTTATATATACGCTATACACACACATATATATAATAAAATATTTTTTATTTCAAGTATTTAGTTAGTTAAATAGCAATTTCCTATTTTGCAAACTGATTGCTGCAGAAAATAAACGAAATCTAACACCAGCAAATTTCTTAAGTAGCAAAATTTCTTAAAATCATTCTATATTTGCAAAATTGGAGGTAATCATTTTAATAGAAAGTTTTAGTTTACCTTACTTCAAAAGATTAATAAAATATGCTTTCATTTTTGATTCAAATATAAATATTGTATGCAAGGACGCAATCGTAAATTTTTGGAGGGGGTAAAAACTAAGATTTTCAAAAAGTTTACAAATTTATAACATACGCTTATCTGACGGGGTAGGGGCACAACTGCCCCTCTGATTGCGCCCTTGATTGTATACGTGGTGACTTCTTTATTGTTTACGCTTTTGCTGCCATGTTTGGGCTTAAGAATAAATTGCTGCAAACGGACATGATGAGTGAAATGCCCCTAATGTACGAGAACCGATGAAAATACCCTATGGTGTACCTTTACCCTTACCTTTTGATCTCAAAGTATTTTAAATATAAGAATTTTAATGTATCTTATTATAAGCCCTCAAGCACGCAAACACAAATACACTTTAAAAACCAAAACAAATCTTCAGAGACACACATACACAATCACATATATAGATTTCTTGGGAGGGTAAGCTTGCTTTTTGTAATTATGTAAATTTATTGGTATAAACGGTGCATATGTTGCCTAGGTTATTAATAACAGTCATATTAACCGGTTATCGGCCAGAATAAGCAGACGATATCTAATGTAAAGCAGAAGATTTGTATTAAAAAGCATTTATAAAAGCAGACGATTCATATTTTTGTAAAGTCGACATATGTCGACTGTGGTCGATAACCGGTTATAACCCGTTAACGACCAGAATAATCAGACGATATCTAATGTAAAGCAGAAGATTTGTATTAAAGAGCTTTGATAAACGCAGACGATTTTATTTTTGTAAAGTCGACTATAGTCGACATTGACGTTAACGGGTTAATAGCCAAACATATGTTTATCTCTGGTCCACCTATTCAAAAACGTAGTCGACCAAGGTTGAGAAAAACTAATTTTAGCTATATCCGCATATATTATATTTTATTTTTCTCTGATTCTCTTGTACCTTCATGTGCTGTTTTATGCTGAAGGAAGAAATTCGTAGTTCACCATGCGAAATGTTGAGTTTATCTTAAAAACTTAATATGGAAAAAAGTTTTGATTAAAAGCGTAACTTTCATTCACTACGCTTATTTATAAATTTTTTAAAGTACTCGTACTTCTTTCACAGAATTTACGACGGCATATACAGTAAGAGCGCATTGCTGCCAAATCATTTAGTTCGAACACTCGTTTACAACAACTGTGAATATCGACATCAGATATGCAAAGTTGGAGGTTTCGCTATTTCTAACTTTCAGCAAGATTGATTCAACGAAACGATAAGTTGCATCAAACACGAACCAGACACAAGATGATAATCAAATATACACACGTTCAGTTATTATTATTATGTTCGTCAACCTACCGAATTTACCGTTAATTTTGTGTGTGTATAAGACATTAGAATACTACGTTTGACTTTACAACTTTCGTAAAGAGATTATGTTACACTCAAAAGCATGAGTGGTACAAAGAGACGTTCATATTGCTTTCGAAACATATGCACGGCTAACATATTATCTCAGTGTGCCAACATTCAAGTTGTTTCTCTGTAAAACTCTTCTATAGTCGAAATTGTTTTTCCAATTATTCGTGAAGTTCGTTCTAAGATTATTCCGCTGTGTACTGAAGTCAAAACGCATGAATGAAAGTCTTAAAGTTGTCATAATCACCAAATTTTTAGCGTTGAGTCATTCAGAGCTTAAAATTTTGAGTGGGTCGCAAAATGGTTTCTGATCAAAATAAATATTTTTTGAGAATAACTACAAAGTCAGCTCTTCTAATTCACTTTATTGTTTTGCAAAACGCGATCACAATTCTACCCCAACAGGGATGAATCTAATGGCTTAAATTAGAGAGGGGGTGTTCAAAATCGCGTTAAATCGAACTTTGGAAGGAACTGGGATTACGTTTGTAGAAAGCGAGTTTTACTATAGCCCAGTTTTTTCCCGCAATTTTGTCAAGTATAATAAAATTTTACAATTTATTTTTAGTTGTGCGGACCTATATATTCCAATGAAATTCATGATAAGTCCTTCATATCCAGCGTGATTCAATTTCTTCAAGAAAAAAAGTGTGAATTTAAAACTCATATCCGAATAAAGGGCATTTTAACGATGGCTGGCGAAGTAATTATTTCTAAATTAGTTGCTTAGACTTTTTTTTATAAACATCTCTGAATAATATTCAATTAAGAAATCTTTTGTATACTCTATATGATATTTCTACTCTGTAAAATAACTTATAAAAGTAGCTATGAATTTTGGATATCAAAAAAGGTTTAAATTTTCTTTCGTCTATTGAGAAGTAACTAGAATATTTTTAATCTTTCCCACAGATTCCATGATAGAAAATGGATTCGATGCTACAAATAAATTTTACGTTATGAAAGAAAGTGTATAGGTATATGTGTAAGAGTGGTGATACCAGAATCAATTTCAGCAATAACGCACCGAACATTTAAATTTAGAGGATAAGCAGCAAACTTAAGGATCACATGGAAGTCTACGCATTTTTTTTATTCCGAAACAAAATCGATTTCTTGGAATAATGCCGTCTAGGGCATTTCTTCAAAAATCTCTTCTAAGTGGGCGTGGGGTAGGAAAAGTTTGAGAACACTGTTCAAAAGTATGTACAATGTACATAAAGCGAAAAAATAATAAATACATTTTAAAAGTTTGTCAGAATGTGATTGGATAATTTGCCTAAATGCTACTTCTCTGTCAAGTAGGTTATTTATCACCCACTCCAGGACCGATGAACTCTTGCGACCACACTCCCTGAACCTCGATATTCGCATTCTAACGATGCTCGCGCGTATATATAATAAATAGTAATGCGTTTGTTATTATTTGTAGCTAGGGCTTAGACCATGGTTCCTCAAACTTTTTTACCCGTCGCCTCCTTCATAGATTATTTGCTTTCTCCTCCACCCCAGACAACTTTGATAAAAATATGAAATCATTTATGCATGCCTGGTGATCAGCAATAATATATCAAAATTCACCTAATAGTATATAAAATAATATTGTTGTTCCCTTTTGTTTATATACTAATATAAAGAGCATTGATTTTTTCCTGCCTATAAATTTAATTTATTCTCCATAACATAACCGACCCCCCTCTCTCCCCCCCCCCCCCCCCCCCCCCCCCCCCCAACAACCTCTATCTAATTAACTGACTTCAATTTGGGGACCCCTGGTTTAGACAGTAAACGCAGCGAACCCTCAGCCATATATTTATTATCTTTCTTTCTGTCCGACTTTTCTTTTATTCAGTGTAAACTTGTCCACGGTAAATTTGTGGAATGGTAAATTCTTCGTTAAATAATTTCTACCCATGGCCGGATTAAGATCTCATCGGGCCCTACGCCACAAAAAATTCTAGGCCATTTTGCGTACAAAAGAAGCTTTGAGGAATTACTACTTGAATGATACAAAATATAGGTTAATAAATTTTTAATGATATGTAACTTATTTATTGATACGAAAAATATAAAAAATCCTCATCTTATTTTACCATAAAGGTAAAGAAACGTATTTGTAAAATTGGCTTCCTTTCTTTCACACGGCCGTGCTGCACACGACTTTGCAAATTATTATCACTATTTTAAAATATAATGTATACCAGAATTTTCGGGCCCCCATATCTTTGGGCCCTACGCCATGGCGTATAGGCTAATCCGGCCCTGTTTCTACCACTTTATATATTTCGCTATAATTAATAACTTTTATACCTTATTATCTCCTGTTAAACCTATTTTTTTACTCTATAATTTATTTTTTGAAAAGTTAAGTTTTTTATTATTTCGTAATTTTATATTATGCTAGATTTAACTTGTTATTATTTAACCTAATTTATAAAATGTTAACATTTAAATCATTACATACAATGGCTCATTGATTATTATCTTCTTTGATAGTAAAAACCATCATTTTGAAGACAACAATGTTTTTGACAACAATGAAAATGACTGAATGAATTCGGTGAGCAGAAAATGAATCACCAAAATTGGAAAAAAAGTTTTTAAATTTAAAGAAAATTTTTCTTACAAAACCAAATGGATGATACGTTTCTGAATGATTTAGAAAATAAAATATCAGGACAAAAAAATAAATGGTTATTGTTCCCAAAGAGTCGGCGTCAACCTTAAAACGCCAAAAGCTTTAAATAATAGTATATTTGCTTGCACTAAAAATTTCAGGGTTGTAAATTGATTTCTTAAATAACCTTCTAATAAATTAGTATTTTTCAAAATTAATTAAAAATTTCTATGAAGAAAAATACACGATAAAGTCGGTTTTTCTTTATAAAGATAATTTCCGAAATTACCTTCAGAGAAAAAAAGAAATTTAAAAATCTAATTTTAATGCGTAGCTGAAGAAAGTAGATTATAAGCCCGATACTTTTGGGACAATTTCTAAATTATCTATATAAAGAAAAAAGGACCTTATGATGTATTTTGGTTTATAAAATTTTTTTGGTCGCATCCTACCGCATACTGAATTCTTCTTGCCTTTTCCGCCACACAAATTGAAAGGTCTAAAGTTTGTAGCTGTCAAATACCTTTCAAAATGTCTAAAGTCTCAATTATTCAAACTTTAGGAAGTTCAGGACAGTCCTTTGTCGTATTCCTTTGACAAGTTGTGCAGTGTGTTGCACTTACCCGAAATGCCGAAGTTGATTTCGGTGTTTTCCGCTCTCGTTAGCCAAGGATATGAAGCTTCGACATCTCACACGTGTAGCACAGCCATCAAAACAAATGCTCCTGCAAAGGTCCTATGGGATATTTTCAAACACGTATCAACACATTCCTATATTATCGCTTATTTGTATGTTAGAGAAGGCCAGCAGTTGGAGTGAAATTAAGCCATAAATTCACATTGTTTTTTTACTTTTACTGTAATCTTTAAAATTAGCTTAAATCCAAACATGAAGAAAATTTATCCAACGTTGCTGGGGATTCATTGCTTGCCAAAATCATGTCTAAAGAAATCGAATTTATTCCTGATTTAACCTTCAACGCCAATGCTCTTTCAATGTCTCGAAAAGAAGGCATATCTCGATTTCCAACTTTGCCAGCTAATTGGGGTCCAAAAGCGATTTGCGAGGTAAAACAAGAAAAAAGAAAAGTATTGCATTAAT
Source organism: Nectonema munidae (assembly GCA_030549495.1). Taxonomy (NCBI): domain Eukaryota; kingdom Metazoa; phylum Nematomorpha; class Nectonematoida; family Nectonematidae; genus Nectonema; species Nectonema munidae. Next base: position 189,758 of record JAUIRK010000859.1, on the reverse strand, counting down.
TTTATGTAGTGTTTTCAATAAACTTGTTAACAGTCTTTTTTTGCTTCTTTGTTTTGAATTTTAAAAAAGGGTTTCGCTAAGCATTTTATTGTCTTTTTAAATTTGTTCGATTTTACTGTGAAAATTTTATTATTGTTTAACTATTATTACTGAGTTGATACTTTTATAAATTAAAATAATTTGTCTTTGAAAAGAAATATAAACTCTATTTTTTTTGTTTGTTTGGACCAGTGTTTCCCAAAGTGGACGGTAGCGCCCCCTAGGGGGCGTTATCAAGACACAAGGAGCGTCAAATGTTTTGCTCGAGATAGGGGACGTTAGAGTCGCGCAAAGGAGCGCTGTAAAATTTTCCATATAATTATTTTTAGCTCACGAGAACATTGAAACTCGTGATAACTCGGAATAATACATTCAACACGTGTAAATAGAAGAGCTTTCACAAAAGCTTATGTATGCTGTGTACTCCTCGCCACATGTTTCTGATATTTTTCTCTGACCTTTTTATTCGCCTCACGTGCACATAGCTTGCACATTATTCAGAGATACAGACGTCAAAGCAAATTACTCATGAACTGCATTGCTCTATTGAAAGCTAAAACAAAGTATTTTCTGTGTGATTGATGTTAAAAAGCATGATTAATTAAAGAGCAACCATGTTTGAGCTCTAATCATTCATCAATTTTTTACTTCTTTTGTATTAATCTATTTGCTTTATTCAAAGCTATAACTTTGTTTTTCTCATTTTGAAAATGGCAGAAAGTTCAAAGAAAAAGTGTCAACAGTATAACGTTGAGTATCCTAAGTTTGGGTTTATTCCATTTTTTAAGTATTTTCAAATGAAGCAATGAAACCATCCAGGCTTTCCCAACATTTAAACAAAATGCATTCAAACAAAGCAAATGAAAAAATTTCATATTTCAAAAACTTACGTGATAAATTTAATAGGTGGAATCTAATTTCATCGTTTATCACAAATCAATCACAAAAGCGTGATGTTGGCCTTGTTTGTTCATACAGCATTTCAAAATTGATTGCTAAATCAGGGAAACATCACACAATTGGAGAACAACTTATTTTACCAGCTATAGAAGAAGTTCTTAGTACTGTAGTGCATCATCCTTTTCCCAAAACTATTTTGAATTCAATTCCACTTAGTAATAATTCAGTACAAAGAAGAATTGATGAGATGGCGTGCAATATTGAAGAAACTCTATATGAGACGCTCAAAAGTCAACACTTCCGTTTGCAGTTGGACGAATCTATTCTTCGAGGTAATGAAGCATTGCTTTTGGTGTATGTCCGTTTCATTAAAGATGAAAAAGTTTTACAAGAGTTTTTTTTGCTGATGAACTTGAAACTAACACTAAAGGCGAACCAATTTTCAATAAAGTTTATGCGTTTTTCAAAGAGAAGGAAATTCTTTTGAGTAATATCGTTGCTTGTTCAACTGATGGAGCTCCAGCCTTAATGGGAAGGCAAAAGGTTTCCTTGCTTTTTTAAAAAACATGTTCCCAATTGTCTCACGTTTGACTGTGTTATTCATCGCTTGCACCCTGCAAAGACAACAATGAAGAATTTGATCGCTTGCTTTTACACACCGAAGTACGGTGGTTATCAAGAGGAAATTCTTTGAAGCCATTTTACTCTCTATTTGACACCATCATAACTACTCAGAGAAAATAAATGTGCTTTTCTAAGCGATTAGCTCATATCTTACAAAAGAGATTTGGCCTACTTGACATCTGTTCACCATATTTAACGAACTAAATCTGCAACTGCAAGGATCTGAGGTAAACCTCATCAAGACAAAATCTGTTATTTGTGCATTCATTGAAAAACTCTCACTTTTCAGACAAAATATTGGTCGTGGAGAGCTTTCCAAATTTTCAAATTTGAATATGCTCAAAAAAGACTTGACGTTTGATTATGCTACACTAGATGATTTACTTGTTATTGTGATTATCTTATTAATTTGACAATACCTGACTGGCTCATGAATCCTTTTCTTTATGATACAACAGATGAAACTAATTTTGAAAATTCATTCTCTTAAAAAATGACTTCAAGTTGAAGCTTCTCTTCAAACAATCATATCAAACCTTTTGGATTCAACTTTGCATTACTGAAAAATTTCCGAAATTATGGGAAAAATTAAGTTTTTTTCATTACTTTTCCTACTACGTATAAGGATGAAAGCAGTTTTAGTGTTATAACAGAGCTTCTTAGCAGTCAAAGAAATCGTTTGCAAATCGCAAACAGAGGCGACTTACGACTCCTTCTCAGCAGCATAGAACCAAATATAGAAGCCTGAGCAAATAAACATCAAACTCATCCATCGCATGGAAAAAGTAAAAAAAACATATATCTAACTTTTTAAATAAATAAAACATTTTTATGTAATTGTGTATCAATTTTTTATTGGGGGTGTTAGAAAAGTTTTTGAAACTTTGGTGGGCGTTGGTCTGAAAAAGTTTGGGAAACACTGGTTTAGACGAACTCTGAAAAGATTTTTTTTACCCTTTACTGACATAAGTTTTTTGCTTAGGTTGTTTTAAAATTTGTAATTATAGTTATTTGCAGAAAAAATTTTTTTTTTGCCCTGCTTATCGCTTTTTTCAATAATTTAAATAGATTTTTTTCCATAATTTAAATAGATTTGAGTTTAACGGTGTTTTTACCTTACGATAGGGTTGACAATAACACACTTGGGGATGTAAACAGAATTGAAAATTACTCATTTTGTAAACTTATTTTATATTTTGAAATCATACTATTCTCTCCATCACTACACGGAGAAGATATCCTTTTCAATATCTACGTATAACTACTTCCATCCAATTTTGGGTCTTACTTAACTATCAGTGACGAAGGAGAGATTTTTGAGCTTCCCTCCCTAACTAAAATATTCTTAATCTCTGAATTAGAGATCTTCAAATTTCCTGTTTCCTAAAATCCCTAGCAGCATCCTCAAGATGATTCCAACTTGGATTTTCATTTAATGCCCTGCTGATTGCTGAAAATTGTGTGGAAAAATATTATTCAAAATAAGAAAAAATATACCCCTTTATATTAAATCTAGTATTTTGGTATTTTTTCTCGAATAATTTTTCAAAATTACGTTGTGAAAATGTCTGAAAGAAATTTGTACTTTGTCCTTGAAATTTTTTTTCAAAAATATCAGTCAAATAAAATGTACTAATTTGTACTAAAATTAAAATGATCATGCTGATTTCATTTCAGGACTAAGCCTTACGTGTAAGTTGTCAATCTAATTTTTGATTTATGGCTGAAATTCAGTTTTTCCAAAAAAATTCTCTCAAGTTTTTGATTAGAATCATTATAGATTTATTTATAATTAGATAAAAATTTCATTATAAAATTTGCCGTTGTTTTAATACAGTGATGCTTGGTTAATCCAACATCTATGGTTATAACATTAGTGAAGTCGAATTAAAAAATTTTACATTCAAAATTTGAAAACATTTGAAAATTTTATTGAAATTTATACTAAAAACTTCTCTATACTAACTTGTTTCATTCTTTTTTCACTTTTTTTATTCACTTGATTTAAAATTAAAGGTGAAACGTCTAAAAATTGGGAGAAATCTTCATTTTCTTCACACAATTTTATTGCTCCACTTAAATAAGACTGCATTTCTTTAATGGATGTCGGAGGCTCTGCATCAGAGTTTGATTCATCATTTCCAATACTAAAAGAACTACCACCGTTTCTTTCTTCAGCTGGAGCAACACTTTCAACGATTTCTTCACCTGTTAAATTTCTTGTTGTTTCTACTTCATTTTCAACCTCTATATAATTTTTACTTGTCATAATAGATCCTGGCAACTGTTGCATTAAAGTTTCTAAATTTTTTTCTACTGTTTCTCTTTCTTTTGGATCAGGTGAATATTCTTTGTTCACTTCTATATCTGAGTTATCTGAGCTGAAACATTATTCCATGTTATAGATATAAAATTTATTGCTTGTCTTATGTTTAAACTTTGTGGCATTTCATCCTCGATTTGTCGAAAAAATGTTTAACAATTTGCTTACGATAAAATACTTTAAATGTCGGTATAATGCCTGCATCAAGAGGTTAAGTACAAGCCATAGTATTAGGCAGCAAAAACTTTAGTTCTACGTTTTACAATTCAAGCTTAGGATGACATGCATCTCGATCTACTAGCAACACAACTTTGCGATTTTCGAGCCTCATTCGTTGATTAAAACCTATTAAGAAGTCTTCAAAAATAGTGGAACGCATCCACGCTAACTCTAAAAATCAGTGATGAGTTTTTATATCACTCATGCATCAAAACGGGGATTATAATTAAGCTGTAAATGAGTTATTTTACACTAGTTTTGATATATCTTTTTTTACTCAATAAATTTCTCGCTTATATAAGAAAAAATGTTTTTATTATATATATTTACACTGGCGGATTTAAAGGGGGCGGAACCGGTGTACGCCCCCTCCCCCCCTAAAAAGGCATTGCCAATTGCTTAAAAATTTTTCTTGATCTAATTCTTTTCGTAGAACTCAAATATTATGATGATTTCTGCAACTCGTTTTTTAGATTCAATCTTTCTCTAAAGTGAGAAGCCCTAAAAAGTTTTTTATGTTTCAATCGTAGTTAAGTTTGACACTTATTACTTTTATATTATCCCATTTTTTTGTAAATTTATTATTTAAACACATGAATATCGAAGAAACTTAGTCTAACTTAACAAATAGTAAATCAAATATAGGCATTGTTTAGATCAATTTTTTATTGATAGAATGTGAAACACTAGAAAAGCCAGAGTGTGAAGTTAATAAGGCGCAATGTCTATTTATGATATAGATATTAAATTTATATAGATTATCATCTATTTTATAGCAAAATTTTTAAATGGTTTTATTTTTGTCTTTATTAATTTTTATATTTGAGTGTGTATACAAACGAATGGCTTTTTAGGTACAAAAAATGTTAGCTTTCCTAGTGTTGAGAAGTAATGATTTAAAAAATATAAAAAAATTTTAATCTAATCAAATTTGGATCAGTCTTGGAGACAGCACCCCAAGATCTAGAAGTGACTCTCTGTCTTCTCTATTTTTTGAAAGGTGTATTCGTTAAAAATATGTTGATGCTATCTAAATATCTGCCAATCCGTTATCGACCAGAATAATCAGACGATATCTAATGTAAAGCCGAAAATTTGTATTAAAAAGCATTGATAAAAGCAGACGATTCATATTTTTGTAAAGTCGACACATGTTGACTGTGGTCGATAACCGGTTAAACAGAAAACCCTCTCCGCTAAATTTTCCACAGCGATCATCGATGCCTTCATAAGCAATCGAGTTTAACCCATTTACGACCAATGTTCCTATTATGGAACATAAGTAATTTCATCTTCGTCTGCTTTTTTCAATGATTTTGAATATAAATCGTCTGCGTTTTTTTTTAGATATCGTTTGCCATGCTTGGTCTTAAATGGGTTAAATTCCATTCTTCTATGAACATTCACATTCATCAGCTTGTGGCATACCATTTCCTACGCAGAAAATTGCATGATTTTCCATTATTATTTACTTTTTAGCTCCTTTATATGTAACTTCTTGAGGACCTATCATTATATGGAACCTTCCTAACTATTGATTTTCCAACATCACTACCTCCTCCCCACACATTAAGAGTTACTATCCTGAGCTTTTTCTTTTACCGCCTTATTGTTATGTATTTGTATACTTAGAACCTGTAGCGTAGCGAGGAATCTGAGCCTAGGAGGATCTCTAATCCTAATGCCAGCATCCATGATCAGTTCATAATGTATATATAAATTTAATCATAAGGAAACCTAAGCCAGATACTATGTGCTGATATATTACATGAGAAGAAAGTATATTCTATCTTTTTGTAATGAAATAAGGCTAACTTGAAAGAACATAGGGGAGGTGGAGAGGTACACCAGATTGGTGGGGGTGTATCCAGTAGTGGGATTTAAATTTTTTATCAGCCGCTTCCGTTACAAAAAAGTCTAATTTGTCAGCAAATAAACTGATCAATTTTGGTTATTTCCCAATCAACAAAATTCCGTGAGACGTTTCTAACGAACCGGCTGAATCCCACTACTGGGTGTATCCTAGAGCTAATCAACATCTTCATAGAGCGTGTAGAACTAACGGTATACAAATTTTATAAATAGTGCTTTATAATTTTATTAAAATATATTTTGGTATATTTAAGCAAAAATATGATAGAGTAATAGGGATATTGCAAAAAATTTAGATTATGAAGAAAGTAAGATATGTTAAAATATTGCATTTTATATTCAAATACACGTATGTCCAATTTTCTTGATAAAAGCATAAAAACAAAAAGTGGTAAAAATGGGAAAAGATATACACATATACATTGCATATTCGTTAAAACTTTAAATGAAAGACAATGAAGCTTATTCTATCCTCTTTCAAGCTTCCATTTAATGACTTGCATTGTAGAGAGCGCATCCTCAAAGGAGTCATGGCCTTGAGCCCCCGTGCGCTGTATCGTCTTATTGAGGTATTCTTCAACGATGCTTTTTAGGGAGCGCTTCAAAGGAAAGCCTCGCCGGTGTGGAAATAGGACACTGCTGTCTACCACGTTTTGATGTATCTTTCCAAGCTGTGCCCGATGAGGAAGGATTTGTCGCTGAGCAAATTCAATAGGTATCGCTGCACATCGCTGATCTCCATGCACCCGTAACTCAAGTCTCTTTCCTGCACGCCACTGAATTGCGTGTTGTAATCGAGGATCACTCCTTTTGGCTTGACAAACTTGTTGAGCACGATGCTCAAGTCATGCCCATTGATCACACAAATTTTCGCGAGTTCCATGCCCAAAGTTGTGTATATCATTTCACAGTCCATCGCAAACACACTGCTATCTTTACTAGAGAATGAAGTCTTTGAGAATGTTTTCACGAAGCCTTCGAACACGCTACTCGAGTTTCTGAAAACGTGCTTTTCTGCAGCACAACAACCTGCGTTAACGGAGGATGGAAGATAGCTCTTGCAGCAAAGATATATCGGAGTGTTGTATCTTCGTTGTATTTTTTTGCCTGGGTGATGAATGCATTTCTCTTGTACCGAATACTCGCCTCTACCTAAACAAGCAGTTGTTATGCGTATAAATAAAGAAGCTACAATATTAATAGTAAAAATCATTCAGAACAATAACAGATGAAATCAGTCTGAATAAGCGTTATACTATCCTATTTGTCCTAGTGAGACTCTTCACAGGTTATAATTAAATCTTCAATTATTTGTATACTTAAACGCGTCCTGTCGGGAGTGGTTTAAGGATTCGAAGAGGAAAACTACGGTGAGGGGGTCAACATTCACTACATGTTATTTTAAAATTTTTGACTTATATGAACTTTAAATGAAAATAAATGTTAAAAGCTATATTTTTAATAAATATAAGATTTTTCACCAGTCATTTCAAATTTTTGTAGATCCAAATTTATTCTTTTATTCGCAATAAAACTTGAGCCTGAACTTTGGATATTGATTGAATTTGGCTTCATTTTCCAACTAAAAGCTAGTGTTGAATTACTACAACATTTGCTTTAACATTTTGGAAAATGGCTCAATGAAACCTTCTAAACATAAACTTGATCTTTAAAAATGTCATCCAAATTTATTGCAAAATTCATAAGATTATTTTGATCAAAAATGATCAGATTTAAATAAAACAGCGCCTTGACTCAACAGTCATTTTCTATGAAAAGAAAACTAAAGCAGTACGCGCATCTTAAAGTATCGCAATCCAGAAAGCCTCCAACACTTGTTGAGCAACTTTTTATGCCTTGTGCAAAAGAAATGGTCTGGCTTTTTGTTAGAGAAAATACTGCACGCAGGCTGAATATTACCATTTCAAATGACACAGTTTTAAGACAATTAATTAGTTGAAAAGTGAGAAATCATCTGTGAACAAGTAGTCGGTGAAATTAAGAAACCTCCACTGTTTTCAATACAATTAGATGAAACTACAGATATCTCGCAGTCTTTCAATCTTAGTTTTTGCATCTACTACAACAAAAGACAAGGATCTTTAAGATTGTCAATTATTTTTTTGAAGTCAATGGTGTAAGTTGGATAATTTAGTTAGTATCACTACTGATGATATTCCGGTAATTATCAAGAACGCTTTCAAATCACTTTTTAAAGAATTGGTAAAAGTAATTAACCATGTAAATTCATCACAAGTGAAAACCAGGTGGTTCAGACAAATATGCCAAAATATGGAATTTGGTTTCGAAGTACTGCTATTTGACACTTCATTGCGGTGGATGTCAGCAGGCTTCGATTTGGGAAAAGAGCTCATTTTTTTCTTGAGTTTCAACGAAAAGAAGAATTAAAAAATTGATATCAGATTCAGAATTAGAGCTTGCTTATTTCGCCTATATTTTTGGTATACTTAACAAACTCAATCTTCAGTTGCAATGTTAAAATGCAGATTTAATCTCTCATCAGAGTATCATTCCTTCTTTGAAAAATTGCAATTATGGATAATGAGAGTAGGAAATTAATATTTTGTTTCCTTCAACAGCATTTACAAAAGTGGAAAAAAGAGTTTCAGCGATATTTTCCAGAAGTAGATATGGCAATGGAAAGATTATTATCACTCATCAGAAACCCTTTCAAAACGGATGCTGATAAAGTTCAAGAAAATCTTCAGGAAGAATTGAAGAATGATTAGAAGATTAAAGATCTGTATCAACAATACACTTTCAAAAATTTAATGCAAGTTTGCTCTGTAGCTACCCGAATATTTCAAAAGAAGATCTTTGATATCTTTTGCCTTCAACATCAACTCATATGTGTGAAAGTGGCTTCTCATCTTTCTTGAATATCGAGTCTAAGCAAAGAAATAAACTATCGGTAGAAAGTGATTTATGTTGCGCATTATCAATTACACCTCCAAGCCATGAAAAGCAAGTTTATAACGTAAAAGAATTCAAAAGTCTGGATAGAAAAAAAAATTAAATAAAATCTTGTGTTTATAAACATAAAAATATATAACTACTACGGTCCATAATATTTTGATGATATAAAAAATTATATTTATTAACATTTAAATGTAAATTTTTTTTCATATTTTGTGGCTCACCGGATTTTCATAAACCGTCTGATGGTCCACTACCGAAAACGAGTTGATATCCCTTGCACTAGAGCACAATCGCATCTTATTTGTATTTGGTAACGCTTCATATGCGTTCATTTCTTCCATTAATTTCGAATGACGTTGGGAGTTTGTGTTTTTATTACAGTTTTTCAATTTTGTTGTATGAAAAATTGAACTTTTTCACTGCTACAGTTCAAATAATAATCACCAGTTCCTTCCGAGTCTAGTACATTATGTTTGTTGCAATTATTTTCTCGATTAATTTTCGTGTTTGAAAATAAATTGAAAACGTTAGTATGGCAACGATTCAAGTAATTGAAAACTTAAATTTGAAATAGACTGTTTCACCATTTACCTCTGTTCCCAAGAAAACCCCTAAAAGGTTATTATTGTTTTGTCTTTGATAAACTGATTTATACAGGCATTATGGTAAAAAGTTTTTCAATGATCACGTTTATCAATCGCGTTTTTACGTTTCCCATAATAGTTCTTATAAAAGTGTTTATAAATATGCTGAAGCAGTAAAGAACATCTGTATAAAAGATGCTTATACTTGTTATATTAAATTTCAATATGATAACACAGTGAATAAAACAAAGACAATTGTCATAAGCAATGAAATAAGTAATAACAATACTGCCTTTTAGAAACACCTGAATTGCAAGCATATATGGGCTATAAGCCATCTACAATGTTCATATTTAATCGTATTCACTAAAAATATAATTAGGTAAGCCAAGATGGTGTATGTGGTTGAGCACGCTGGACACATTATCCAGAGATCTGTGGGTCAAATCCCAGTCGAGGCAAATTATTTTACAGTTCGTAAACTAGGGTTTGTAAAAGAATTAATTTGCAAGTGCCTCATTTCAGCTTCAGTAAATTTCATTCGAGTTTAGTAAAACAAATTAACTAGTTAAGTAAATAACTAACTTAATAGATAAACAAACGTATTATTTAACTAAATGAATTTTTAACGATCTATCTTGACTAACTAATTTCTTTAAGTTTGCTCTTTGATAAACATGCTTCCGTTCTCTAATTTGTTTTGGTCCGGTTTAAGCTATAGACAGTGTGGTCCATTCCTAGCAGACCCGTAGCTGGAAAATTTTTTAGGAGTGGCTAAACTCCTACAGGGTGCACTCTATACTCGGCAGCGTAATTTATATTTCTTTTACTATTCTTAACTTTGCTACACACATTTTATCTAATGGAAGTTGCATGACAAATGCGTTATGATATCACATGACTTATTTGCTATTGAATTTTTAAAAAATAGAATATGTCTTAGTTTAGTTTATTATTATTCGTTCTTTTATTAATTTATTTCCTTTTTGCAAAAAAATTTTTCCTGGAAAGATTTATTTAAATCACTGAGAAATATGAATGTTTATGTGGGTATCCCGTTTACTGTACTTTATTGAGTTATACTTTCTTTAGAACAATACTATTTTATTAGTTGCAGAATTCTGGAAAAATGAAAATTTCTATTTAAATTTTCGGTATACCCGTCTATCCATTCGGGCAAACGTCGGTTTCGGAAAATTTTTCTTCGGCTAAATGTCCATTTGGCAAAATGTCTGGATAACCTCTAGCTACGCGCCTGATTGATAGTTTACTTGTTATGTGTACTGGACTATGAACGCAAAAAATGAAAAAGAGTTTACGGTTTATCTTGAAGATAGCATCACATCTATCACATTTTTGGTTTTGAAATGAGTTATCATTAACATACATATTTGAACTGTTGCAAGAATTCATACTTGATGTATCTTTTATCCTAAAATTTTTTAAATATGCGATGATTTGAGTTTTAATTGTTCCTTTTAATCATCAGGATTATCGTTTTGATTACTATTAATATAGAACCCACTATTAATATTTTTCTTTATATATTGTTACTAGTTTTAACACTAGGAAAGCCAACATTTTGTGTCTAAAAAGCCATTCGGTTGTATACGACCTCAACATAAATGTTAGGAAAGACAAAAATAAAACAATTTTTAAAGTTTGTTTGTTTGTTATGAAATAGATGCAAAACTTAAAAAAATGAAATTAATATTTTAGTTATATTTTTATAACACAGATCTAAGTCTATTTGTTTTTTAGAATTTATTTCAGGCGCTCTATAAAACCCGTATGGAGTATCGAGGTAAAAAATTAGACGCTTTTAATTCACAAAATTCACTAATTTTTTTAGTTCAAATGCTCAAGAATATTTAATGTCTAAAAATTTTGCGACTTAAAAATTATTCTTTTTTAACTAAAAAAGCTTTTGAAAAAGGCAGGGCCGGTTTTAAGCCTATTTCTCCTGGGCCCGCTACGTGAAAAAAAAATAAAATTTCTCATGAGTGACTAAACAATTTGGCGATGATTTCTATAGAAAATGAAATTTCAAAAACGATTGATGATAAAACTGTTATGAAGGATTTTGCTGATAAAAAGGGTAGAAAAGTCTTTTTCTAAAAATCTTTGTATACTATGCTTATAATTGTAATTTTTTGGTATTTAAAAATAAAATTTCAGGTTGTCTATCAAACTTTTGGTATATCAAAGATTAACTATTTTTTATTCCTTCAGGATAATCATATTATACAAAAGATGCCATACAAATGTTTTTACTCTTGAAGAATAAGGGCCCGCTATAAGTTATCCAATTGGGCTTCGCAATTTCTAGCGCCGGTACTAAACAAGGATACAGCTTCTAAGGGACACTCTGGCTTTTCTAGTGTCTATGAAAAATTTAAGTTATTTATTTTTATTGCCTATAGTGATCGAAATTTAATTAAATTGTAACTCTAAGTGGAAATAAAAAAATAAACACGCATAAAATTTATTTCTTAATATCGTCAATAAAATATCGTTCAGAAGAATTTAGGCTTCAAGGGTGTTTATCTTTCACCTACTCTTTGACCAACTCGACTAAAATATCTTTAACTGAGTGTACCTGTAGCCATGAAGCAAAATCTTGTTAACGAATAGGGTGTTTAGAGCACCTTAGTATGGTATATCACTTTTTAATTTCAAATAAAGTGTGTCTATTACTTCATATCAATGTTAATTAAGATCAAACAAAGTGCTTCGTAACCGCATTCAATGTTTTCATACCTGTATCCGCACCACTTAGAAAAAAAGGTTGTATATGGGTACCCGCCCCACACAGTACTCTAGTACACATATACAGAGCCGTATCAAGGGATAGTGGCGCCCCAGGGCAAAGGTTCTGAATGAAGCCCCTCACCCCTTGCTCTTTCTTTTCTCACTCATCCCTACCCCATTCTGGCTTAAAAAGTGATTTAGAAAAAAATCCTCACATTTTTATTAGGCCACATAATTCAGATATATATTGACTGAGTCGAAGACAGTCTCCATGAGATGTTCATTTTTCGTGTTTTAGCAGCAGCAAAATTATCGATGACTTCGTCAAAATCAACACAATCGAGAACTTCTTTCTCAATGCTCATAAGAGCCAGACTTTAGAGGCGGGCTTGCCCCATAGTGCTCCTTAGGTAGGACTTGATAAGTTTTAGCTTGCTGAATGACCTTTCAGAGGATGCAATAGAAGTTTCAATTGTCCGCATGATCCTCAGTGCCACTTGTAGATTCAGACAGAGTCCTGAGTGCGAGGACAGGAATCCAAGTAACTCCATAGCGTTTGCCGGGTTTTCCTTCCGAGGTTTCAAAAACATTTGAATGTCCTCAACTTCCATCTCAAGCTCTGCTGCGTTGACGTCAGTGGCAATGAAATGGCGCCCCCCCCCCCTAGGTGTGGCGCCCCAGGCCAATTGCCCTCCCCTTGATACGGCCCTGTATTAAATTTAGGACCATAGCTAAAGTGAACTTTCAATCATACATAAAATATTTTTGATTTATATCTAGCTAGTACTATTAAGTTTCAATGTGAAAATTTTGCATAAAGTTTATCTACTTCATAATGTTTTTCATTTAACTAGGATCTTTTCCCGAACTTTATTTATTTCAGAATACACTAACGATTTGAAGTGAAAGAGGTAAAACAAATTCTTACTTGTTATAAAATATTTGAGCGCTGCCTGTGAAAGAGCCATCAGCGTGAACGTCTTTGCTGTTAAGCGGGAATGGAAAGCCATTTTTCTTCAATAGTTCGGTATCGAGTCTGTATTTTTGAAGACGATTATACAATTCTGTCTCTGATAAAAACAGAAAAAAAACTTTTAAAACAAAAGCCTTTTTATTATCTACCTAACCAAATTTTAAATATTTACTGTTTTAATCGGGTTTTAACAAAACTTACTTTCAAAAATAACACCCTAATATATATATACAGCAGTTTAATCAACGTAAGTTTGCATTCTTCTTTGACATACTAAAAAAGTATATACAACGTGTGTGTCGTAGTTTCTTCTTTTTATGTTGATGTGAAAGTTTGCTAAGTATTACAGAAGATGAAAAAGGCAAAAACCTATAAATGGAAAGGTTGGCATGTATGCATGAAGGATTTCAAAGAGAAGAATATCCTCATATGTGAGAAGAGAAAATCTATAAAACTAAGCAGAGAAGTGAGTAAATAGATTTTTAAGGGTGTATCAATAAATGATTTATTTGGAAGTAAGTATTCTGAATCATGTGACGTATTTTATGAAATATTAGAGTGCCTGCATACAACACAATTCTAAATTCTCTTCTTCAAACTTTACTTTTAAACATTTACTCTTGGCATAAGGGCGCCACTTTTTTGAGAAGCAGAAATAATTTTTTTTAGTTTTATCTTGAAAAAACTCTATTTATATTTATTATTATTTTTTCTTTCTACCAATCTCATAAGTCCATCAACGGCATCAATGAATTAGAACTTTACACTTCTTGAGACTTACTTTTTAAGGGTAGGGATATGGCATCAAGTTAAAAATTTTGTGCTTGCTGTAGAAGGACTCTGAATTTTTGACTAATTTTGCATGTTTCATCAGTAGCTTTAGAAGTTACTCAAAAATACGTATATGTGAGTGATGAAAAGATACAGCTTGTCTGTAGCATATGCTGTGGGGCTTGGTATATTGGAACTCATCAGCTACGCTGTGCACAATTGACTCGAAAGTTTAAATATTGAAATGAGATCTATCAATTTATGGTCCTAAAATGGGGTATTTTTTTAATCAAAAAAGCATTTTCTTGCTTTAAATAGAAATCATTAATTTGCCAAGAGGGTGATTTGATTAAAAAAGGTATATGAATTTTTGTGTTTAAATATATTAAGGAAATAAAAAGAAGAAGAAGAACTTACTTTCCCAATTGTTAGAATTTTGGTGTGAGTTTTGTAAATTCATTTTGAATTTTTGAGAAGGAATGATAAATTGGAGCAAATCACAGAGTATCTAGAAAGAGTTATTGGTTGAAATTACAGTTTTTGGCTGAAAATTTTAGAGTCCTGATTTCTCAAAAATTCAAAGCTTTTCCAGAAAAAAGACATGAAAGTGGAGAAAAATAAATAAAATTAGCAGGTCAACTTTTATTACAATGCAGTAAAATTTGTTAATAAACATGGTTTTTTACTAAATAATTTTATATCTCATAAAATTGATGCTATACAATCCTATTCTTAAGAAATTTTTGATCCGGAAATAAGAAACTATAGTGAAAATTGCATATCTTTACCAACCATTGCTCACAGCGATTCATTGTTTTAAACCAAACTAAAATAGATTTTAAAAATAAGAGACTGCTGACTCAGCTGCCGATTCTCGTTTAAAGCAGATTTCGGGAACCTTTTTACGTTTAAAGGCCGTTTACATTATCTTGTTATGTTTATAAAGCATATAATTAAAAAAATTTTATATTATAATTTATAAATATAATTAATGACTATTTTGCTTTTTTTTGAAAGGGCATTTAATTTCAGGCTCTATGATAGTGGTCTCAGTATCAATTAATCTTCTAAATGTTCATCTGTTGATTTCGATGAGAATTTTTAATTTGGGCAAGTAAGAAAATGTTGATTCACAAGAGTGATTAGAATTAATGAGCGTATTAAACAATCACGTTTTCAGAGGCCTCATTTAAATACTATAAAGGCCGCAGGTGGGCTTTCGGCCACAGGTTCCCTCCGCGCCTCTTGTTAATGTTTATTTCTATCTTTGTGAAAAAATGATCAGATGTTCAACCGCAGGCCTTTAAATTCTTTTCGTGTATGAAAAATATTAAAGGTGATGAAATTAAGAGAATTAGTGAGAAGCCTTTGTGCAGCATTCTGCGTATACGAAATTCATGCATTCAGTCAGCAATCAAAAATTAGAATGTAACAAAATTTTATTGTGTTGCTCGTTCCCTTTACTTTGTAAGTCTACTATTCCATACTTATTTATATAATATATAGTGTAGTGAATAACTGTCAATATTAAAATTACTTGGCACAAAGTGCCTTTTAGAAATCATTTCCTGAAAATATTTCCGAAAATTAGAAATAATTCAGAGGTGTGGGGGTCAAATACCGGTCAAGGCAAAATATTTTTAGGAAATTATTTCTAAAGGACTTTTTAGAACACTGTAAAATGTAGTCGTATTTGACAAGCACGTCATTTTCTGCAAGTTAAAATATAATGAGGTACTTATTGAAAATCTGAAATGCTCTTCATCTCCTTATTAATAACTCTGAAATTACAAATCGTTAACAGAATTGATTCATTATTCAGAATTTGATAACACTTTTTCTAGTGTAGATAAAAAAATGAACAAAAATATTTATTTATAAGCAAATCAGGTTATCTATGCCAGATTAAAGCTCGCTGTTCTAAAATGGGTATGAAGCACGAAGAGGGAAGTATGTTCTTAAAAAAGGAAAGGAATTTTGGATAGAAAGAACATTGCACAGAGGAAAAGCTTCTTTCAAATTCTCCACCGATTGTTCTAATGATTAAACGAACTTCAACTTTTGCTTTTATAAAACTTTAGGCTTTCTTAAGCAGTGATAGAATTCAAATAATTTAGGAAGATGTTCTAATATTGATCAGAACATTCTATTTTTAGAGAAAGTATGTTTCAAGCTTTTTACGGTGAAATAAATTTATGTTATAGTAGCTTAATTAAATCGGCTCTACGTTCTATACGTAAATCATGACATTTTCTTGATATTCTTATTTTCGCAGAAATATAACTCGCGAATCGGAAACTCCTGCAGAGACAAATAAGTATAACATATGAAGAAGTCTGACAATTTAAACTCAAAACATTGAGTTCAAATGAAAAATCATCTGTATGATTATAGTCTTGAATTACTTTCGAAGAAATCAAACAATCGCAGAGATATGTATCATTTATAACATTTTTATTTAATAAATCGAAATTAACACTCATAAATCGTATTACTTTTAACAAATAAAAATTTATATCTATTATAATTAATAAATATATATAGAAGTTACTACCTTTCAAGAAATTATAGATAACAGGAGAAACATTAAAAACAACAATTTTTTTTACCCTTTATCTTGGAATTTCGAGAAAAAATTATTTCAAAAATCTCATTTTCATCTTAAAAATTTTTAAGATCTGGATTTTTCAAAAAAACATCTTGTAAAATTAAGTCATTTGATAAACTATCATCAATAAGTAAGTAAAGTTTGGGATAAATTTTAATTCTTTCTTTGACTTTGATATTATGATCGTTCAAAAGTTTTTGCGCCTCTAACATCGAACTTTTATTTGGAAAGCTAATTTTGATAGATTTTTCTTTCTTTTATAAAATTGACAGGAAGATTATTCAAACAGCTTGTAGCCTTTTGAATGTTATTTCTTCTAGAATCATTATCAGACTTTATGTATAGAAAATTTTTACTTAATGCATTAGCATAAGTTTTAACTTGAGTAACCATATTTTGATTAGAGGTAATAACATTATTTCTAGAAGGGCTATTTTTGAAACCTTCATTTAAACTGTCTATCTTTTGACTTATGATTTCTTTTTAATATTGAGTGAGGTGAAATTATTATTTTTGCCAGATTTATTGACAAAGTATAACAAAGCCAGACAAACATTTTCTTTAGAAACTTCGTGTGATAATAAAGACTTTATACCTCCACTTTGAGCAATTTCTATGATTTTTTTTGTATATTTTCGTTCATGACAGTTCAACAACATATTTTTTAACGAAAAATCTTCCATTTTGAGTTTAGTAAATATCTTTCAGTTCTTTTCTTGAGTTCGCTGTAGAAAATAAATTCTTTCTCTGTGATGAACTTTTCTTTTGATTATATACTTCTATAAACTTTTCTAATTCAGCTTGCAAATACAAATCTTGTTTTTTCTTTCTTTCTTCCACATTTCCCATTTCTTTCAATATTTTCTTGCACATTCATATCACAAAAGAAAATGTAGTACTTTTCAAAAAGTGTGTTATGTTTGCTTACATTTAAAATTTTAAAGATGAAATTTTAGCATCATAATAATCAATAGCATCACCAGATCATTATGCTATAAATATTCAATATACATTTTTTGTTGGATTTTACAATAAAAAAGGTATAAATTTATATACTTATAAAAAGAATTACAAATTATATGTACTCAGGCGTTTTACTAATTTTGCCGGGAGTATGCGGTGACATTTTTTCAGATTTACCACGAGGTGGGGATACCCAGTGTGGACTCTCTCTCTATTTGCTAGTAAATAAGTTTATACTTGATGATTGTAGATCACTTATAACTGTATGGTCCTAATTTAATTTCTTTGTTTTAATAACTTTTTTTGTAATTTCTCAACGTGATCATTAGAAAACATTTTACCATAATGCCTGTATAAATTAGTTAATCAAAGACAAGACAATAATCTTTTAGGGATTTTCTTGCGAACATTTCAAAGAAGCGCTAAACACAATTTGTAAATGGTTAAACAGTCTATTTCAAATTTATGTTTCAATTACTTGAATATTTGCTATACTAAAGTTTTTTGATAATTATTAACAAATATAAAAAAATTGTAAATGGACACTTTATTGCCGATTTTACTGACTAGTTTCGGAGTATAAACTCCTTTTTCAAAGCAAATATATACATTTAAATAAGGTTTAAAAAAACTAGATAACTATTAAAAAAATAATAATAGTTAAAAAACTAAATAACTATAAAAAAATAAAAAAAAATGCTATCTCATTTTAACTAACTAAAAAATAAACCTTTTGTTTTTTTGTCTTGAATAAATTTAGTATTTTTATATCATTATAAAGTTTAATATAATTTAGGAAACGTTCAAATAAAAAAAATTAAAATAGAATATTTAATATATATTTTTTTAAAAAAGTTAAAAAATTAAAACAGAATATTTAATATATATTTCTTTAAAAAAGTTCAGATAAAAAAAAATTAAAACAGAATATTTAATATATATTTCTTAAAAAAAATTAAAACAGAATATTTAACATATGGTTGGTTGGTTTGGTTGGTTTTGAGATATCAAAGCACTTTCAGCAGTTAAGCTATATGCTCGCATTATGCTTAAGATGGTTAATCACAGTTTTTGTGAATTTGTTTTTAGAGTTGGGAGCCTTGGGGATCGAACCCCTGACCTTCAACTGTTAAGCTGAGAGGTACACCCTAACAACCATGAGGCTCATATTTAACATATATTTCTTTAAAAAAGTTCAGATAAAAAAAATTAAAACAGAATATTTAATATATATTTCTTTAAAAAAGTTAAGATAAAAAAAATTAAAACAGAATATTTAATATTTTTAACTAGAAAGTTTTTGCTTATATTAATTATGAAAAAAAAAATTAAACAAGCAAAAAGGATGAAAGAAATAAAAACCTTTTTGATTTCCTTAAAAATTAAAATTTTAAAAAGTAATATAAAATTATTTTATATTTAACGAAAATTCTAGAGAAAAATATTATTAATTTTAAAGAAAGATAATTAGAAATAAATAGAAAGCTTGACCTGAATTCAAATTTCGTCTGCCCAAGAAATTATCCTGAATAAGGAATAATAATATCTTTTATAAAAGTTTTTCTAATTAATAAATATTTTTATATTATAAATAAAATTTACTTGATAAAAAATAAATTTAAATTTACTTATGAAAGAGAATATTTTTAATATACCATTTTAAGTTAAAAACTTCAAAATATGTCCATTTGACGTTATCAAGCTTTCGATCACCTTCGGTTTGTGGATTTTAGCATTATCCATAATTAGCCAACATTTGTTCAAGCTGTTTATTTTAGGCATCAACTCCATCAGAAATTCTTTAAACTTTTTAGCATTACATGTTCCATCATCAATAATTTTGGAATGCAATATTCCACTTTCGTTCATCGCTGCTATCAATGTTACATTTTTGCCTAAATTTGGAAAAAAGGTTAAATCTTTCATTTTTATAAAAAAATTACCTTTAACTGTTGGCACAACAATTTTTGGGTACTTATGGGTTATCTCCCCCCCCCCCCCCCCCACACTCTAAAATTTTTTTTTAAAATTTTATTTGAATTTAAATGATGAGTAAAAATAATAAATTACTTGTTTAAACAGGAGTCCAATACAAACTAATAAAAAAAAGTCTAAAATATTTTACTGTTTTAGTTGGCAAAATATCGTCTGCTTACTCAAAAAATATTATATAGTGTAACTAATGAAAATCATACAGCAAAAAAGTAATAATTTTTTTAATTTATTTTCATAAATTAAATATATATACACTAGAACCTACGCTTTACGTACGGCACGGGACCGAACGGCAGACGTAAAACGTAGGATTCGTAAAATCCAGGTTGACCTTTAAATTGACATACAACACGAAAATCCTAGCCTGGATCACACATGGTCACACTGTGTACGACGTGAGGGACTATGGCAGCTAAAGAAGACTACTACAGTGAAGTTGTATGATCATCCCTGAAGTTGAGCTGTTTTCATAATAAAGTCTTAAATAAAAAATATCAGTGTATGTGTATTATTTATCAATTATACTCAACTTAGTCTGCTCTAGGAAAAGGCGCCGGTTAATTTGCTATTTTAATGATGCATGCAGATGTGAAAATAATTTTAAAATAAGGAAAAACTTATTCTATAAAAAGTTCTTATCTATAAATAAATAAGGCGGCCTATCGTTTGATGTTTGACAATGCGCGCTCATTATACGAAAACAACAAGAACACTGTACAGTACGTTCAGTGTTAGAATGCATTGTTTTGCGATCTAATTAGAGTTATTTAAATTACTCATAGTGAAATAAAACTGAAAGACAATAATTTAACCTTTATAAACTTTTTAATACATAAAATCGCAAAGAAAAAAGTTATTAATAATGCATTTAATGACCAAAAATATGACGTCATCGATCATTTGGCGAGGGCGTAAAATCCAGGGAACGTAAAATCAGGGTAAGTAAAACGTAGGTTCTACTGATATTTAAAATTATTAATTAATTAGTATTTTAAAATTATTAATTTCGAAAAAAATTTATAAAAATTTTTTAGAGTGTGGGAGATAACCCATAAGTACTCAATTTTTGCTCTTTTTCCAATTTTGGAGCGCGCATTATTCTTTCTCATATGTAAATTAAAACCCGTCTCGTCTATAAAAAAGGCACATATTTTTTTGACTTTATGCGTTAAGTGCATCTTCACAGAAAATTTTCCTTTTTTGAATACTTTCAGAACAATTGACGCGATCAATTTCTCGATGACATTTTTTGCAAGTTATTTTCAGTTGGTCCACCAAAACATAGTTTATGGTTGTTAGTGAAACATCCAAATTATATTTTCGACATAAACCACCAGCAATTTCTAGAAAATTGACTTGGGGATTTTCTAATACCATTTCTTCTATGAATTTTACATGTAAGTCATTTACTTTCTTGTACGTTCTATCACCTATTTTTTACTTAACAGAATCACTTTCAGCTTTATAATGACTATTTATAAGCTGTTTAGCAGTAGAGTAGTTTAAATTTAAAACTTTAAAAGCTTGTATAACAGTTTCTCCTTCTACACAAACAAGTCTAACCAAATCTTTCTTCTTTTCGTCTTGTATTGGAGGAGACATTTTGAATGAGTTGATAAAAGCAGCAAGAAATAAATAATTTTTCGTCTGCTTTGAGAAAGTAAAAAAGAAAAACTAGAACTATACTCTACTTGAACAAAGTAAAAATAAAAAATCTTTTTATTATTAATACTAATTTATTATATCTAAATGACGTCTAATAATGCAGACGATCGATAGCTTGATAACGTCAAATGGACATATTTTGAAGTTTTTAGCTCCATATAGTTACATGCAAAATCCATGTGAGCTGGCATTTTCAAAAATTAAAAATTTTGCAAAACAAAAATTGGATAAAACAAGATTTATTAGTTACAAAACATGTTCTAAAAATTGTTGTTTTAGTCACATCCAACAATCACGCTACAAAACGTTATTGAAGAAGAAGTTTTCTCAATTAACAGAGCGAAGAATGTAAAAGTTATATAACATATGCTCTGCGTAATTTACAAAAAGGACAGATGGGAATTGCTATTTAGTGATGAATAAAGATATTTTGTTTGTTTTGAAAATCACACTTGAAATAATTAAATACCACAAAAACTAGTGTATAAACCATGGGAATTTTTTGAGATTTTTGCAGTGAGAAAATATATAAAATTTAATATTCTGGGGGTAAATTTCATGGATGATAAATATCGGATTAGATGATTATCACTGTGTGTGATACTGCTCATTCAGAATCGCACTTCAGAATATTTATAAAAAAATTGAAAATCAAAAAAGACATTTTAGAATTTAAAAAAGACATTTTAGAACTTAAAATGTTATATATAATGAGTAAGGAGCGAAAATTATTGACCTAAAAAAGTTAAAATTTGACCTTATAATAACTTAAAAAACAAAAAAAAAGACCAAAAAAACTACTATTTTTATTTAATATTTTTTTAAGTTGTCGGTATCGCATCCAAAGGAAGAATAAATTTCCATAGTTAGACAGAGGGTAACGATCCAGAATCAAACACAGACCATGTGGATCGTCAACCCACACTCTTACCACTAAGCCATCTGCTCACGTTTATCTAACGTCGGAAGTTGTATGATATAAAACGTTCTAACAAAATAAAAACTTTATTTTACGAAGATCAGCTGATATCATGTAAAATATCATAATTATAATTCATAAGTAGGTATTTACAAACATTCTCGTCATTAAAGTTGCGATTTTACTATGTTGTTGAGCATAGAAAAGCTTCTTTCTACTTTTATTGATGTGGCTTATCCATTTTCAAGTAAACAGTAAAGGAAAGGGCCTACATCAGACTTTGTTCTCTTCATAATTTTCGCAACATCGTTATCTTCTAATCTTTTTTGAATGTATATATTTAAATCACACACATTATTTAGTATGTTCAGTTGTGATAAATCTTGATATGCTTTCTGAACACTATAACCTTCATCTTTGCATTTTTCAACCAAATCCAGTAAAGGTTTGTACTTCAAAATTTCTTTTAAATCGTCCGGTAGAGAAGAAACGACAACGGCTTTTCCAGCATCAGAGAAGTCCAACACAATTCTTTTACTTCAACAAACTTGTCGACATATCAAAACGCTGACTTTAACCAGGATGCCCATCTAGTTACAATGGGTTTAGGTGGTAAGCCTATTTCATTGAAAATCTTTTGTCTCTGTTTGTTCTTAACTATATACATTTTGATACAAGCTATCAAATTATATAAACTTTAAAATTTTGATCTCACATTCAAGCAACAGTTATGCAATAAATGTGCTAAGTAAAAAACATTAAACAAACATGGGTAAAAAATTTTTAAGGTTTTCCAGCTTTTTTCATGAAGGGAGCTCCATCACTAATCAGAAACTAATTTTCTTTTTTTAAGTACTTTATTTTGTAATCAACTATTTGAGTAATTTTTTGACTATTTACTGAAGTAGAACAGCAAACAAAATCAATTATATGCTTTCTTTGGTAAACTTAGATCTCCAACTAAAACATTTAATCCAAAAGAAGATTCATCTATAATTAGGAATAAAAACAATTTTTTAGCTTCTTTGATACTTTCTGCAAGACTTGTAATGTAATATCGACAAGAATTTGCATTTGGACAATTGTACCCCATATATTTGAACAAATCTTTAATTGAAGGATGATTCAATTTATTCAAAGGTATATTTTGTGACAAAAAAAGATACTGTTACTTTCATTAATAAACGTTTGAACAAAAGAAGTAGCAAATTTTGAATTTTTTTAGTTGAATGTTTTTCAGTCTTTCTATGACTTTCAACAAAAAAATATTTGCTGTGCTTAACAATGTCCATCTTGAGACTCAATCATGTCATGTAAAATTACAAAGTTTGCAATAGAATTCATTTTTAGGAGTTGAAGTAAACTCTTCAAGAAGTTTAAATATGCTTTCTTTAAATTTTTGTGAAGAAAACTTCGCAATATTTCGCATAATTTTTAGTCACGTCAGGCATATAAGATAAAAGATATGTCAAACAAATGAGTTTTAGTCAGGTTTTTAGAATCTAAAGTGTGAAAATCTCTGAATTAAGTTTTCATGCATTGTGCGTGAGCAACTTTCTCTGTCTAGCTGGCCTATCTTGCCCTATACTACATCTCTGTCACTTTTCTCACTTACAATGATGTGAAGATTACACAAATAGTTCTTAAAAAGCACACTTATGCACAAAGCGTGAGTTCTTAGATAACAGTTATGAAAAATTAACCATCTCTCTTTGAGCTGGCCCTTATTTGCCTCTTTCACAAGTATGCGTGTGATAGAAATAAATTTCTATGCCACCAAACGCACACAAATCCGACAAAAGACGCGCAAAAACCCAGTTTTGTACAAAAGTTTTACACAACTTTGGCAAAAATGATCGTTCCAAAACTTATAATTTTTTTGAAAGTATTAATGAAATTTTCACTTTTTTCGTCTTGTTTTAACTTACTTTTATAACATGTTCTACAAATCTGTATACTCTCATGTTCATCCTGTATTAATATAAAAGCATTATCAACATATTCATAATTATGTGTATTGTGAGTGAAGTTCTACTCTTACATATTTTATTACATTAAACTTTTTCTTCTTTAAAAATTTTTGAATTTAAGGTATCAAAGCTCCAATCAGCGCCAGGGTATTTTGAATATTTATCAATAAAAACTATTGGAAATTGACTTTATATTTTTGTTTGATTCACACTTTATCAAGTTCTAAATCTTTGTTTTGACTTTTTCAAATGTTAGAGATTAATTTTATAGAAATTGACTTTCTCGTGCTCTAATAATGAATTTACTTAGGAAAAAAGGTTTGTGATTTAAAATTTTGAAGTCATTTAACATTTATGTTGTTATGACGATATAATAATTGGGTTATATTTATTTTAACATTTTTTAAATAAAAATAATAGCAATTATTATAAAATTTAACTCATACTTTCTCAAAAAGTTTATTAAATTCTGAAATTATTAATTCGTATATATAATGATATTTGATATATTGGGAAGAATCATACATTTATAGCGTTTTAATATAATATTTAGTTAACGTTGGTGTTTAATTTTCCATAGCTATCAATTTTGTCTAGATACAAAGAATAAAGAAATGTGAAAAAAAAAAATTATTATAGTTCTTTCCATGTGGGTTTAGCAAAAAACTTCATCAAAATAAAATGTTAAGGAAAATTCTAAGCACTTAAAATCAGTGGAGAAAAATAAGCATAGAGAATTTATTTTCCTTTATCCGAGGCAAAGAAAAAATAAATGTATTTGTTAAATAAAAAATTTGTGTATATTGAGTGGTTATCCTTTATTTTTGGCAGTATTATACTTGTGATCTTTATTTATTTTCCATCTAACAACTTCCATGGTGGAAAGAGCATCTTCGAAGCAGTCGTGGCCGGTATTTTCTTCATTTTGAATAATTTTTGTGAGACACTCTGCCACGATGTTTTTAAGAGATCGCTTGAAGGGCAACCCAATTCGATGAGGAAACAACAAACTAGTATCAACTACCTTGTGGTGAATGAGCTTGGAAGCGAGCAAATCACTTTCAAGGCTGTGCCCCACGAGGATGGACTCCGTGCTTAGCAACTCCAGAAGATAGCACTGCACATCTTGAATATTGGTCGACACGCTCTCCAGATCTTCTTCTTTGACGCCGCTGAAGCGCGTGTTGTAGTCAAGAACTTTGTTCGAAGGTTTGACGAAAGTGTTGTACACCACTTTCAGAGTGTAGCCATTCACGACACTTATCTTGACCATTTCAACGCCTGCAGTTGTGTAGGCCATTTCGCAGTCCATCGAATAAATGCCCGGATTTTTGGGGGTGGGGGTAAAATGACTTTTTGCGTACGTTTTAACGAAGCCAGAAAAGTAGGAATTATCTAAGCTTTCGAAAACGTGTCCTTTACCAATGCAACAACCAAGCGAAGATGAATCGCCCTGACAACAAGAATAACGCGTGTCAATCAATCCAGCAATCCTTCTCTTCCAGGGCTTTCCCCAATGAAATGTGCATTCTTCTTTTTTCAAATAGTCTCCGTTGGCTTAATACAAAAAAAAGTAGAAGTAAAAACATATATGTGACTTAATTATAACCAAAAGATAATCTACTATGTTGTATTGATTAAAATGAAAACTTTCAAAAACCAGCTAATTAACATTTTTCTATTATTTTCATATAAAGTCATTTTTAAAAAGTTTTGTGGAAACCGTAGTTTGTGTATTCTCAATATCGAATACATGTGAAATTAATTCTTTTAAAAAACATATAAAAAGCAAAATCTAAAAGAGGAATCTTAAAAGATTATAATTATCGTAGAAGCAGAAGTAGAATTAATTAAAAAAAATTAACTTTAAATAAACAAATGTGGATAGTTTTAAAGTTTAGCCAAAATATTGAACTTATGTTTCTATTATTTTATTCTTATATCTAAGTTTTTTAATAGATTAATACTTAGAATAAAATATTTTTACACATTTATTTGGTATCATTGTAAAAACAGAAGATAATCGGTGTTGACTTCAGTTTAGACTGTAATCACAATAAAAGTGACATAATATAACATTTAAAAATTATAAGTTAAATTACTTTCAATATAATTTTTATCTTTTTTCGTTCCCAACTTTGGCGCTATCACCTTTAAGATAAAGTTGGCAATTTTAGAGGTGGTGAGAAAATTTACGAATTTTTGCTTAAATTTTTTGCTTGATTCAAACAAGAAAAACTTTGGAAATTTTATATGATAGTTTGAAGGGTAAATTTTTGTTCTTGGATAATTCATATGATAGATAACTGTGAATTTGATATCGAAAAAAGTTTAAATTCTCTAACCACTAATCGGAAGTGGCTAAGATGCCAGAAAAAATGTTTGATTTATATTCTTTCCCACAGATTGTAGGGTAGAAAAGGGATTTAGTTCTGTAAATAAAGTATTAAGATAATGAAAGAAAGCGCATAGGGTGATATCAGGATCAATTGCAGTAATATCAAAGCAAGCATTTAAATTTGGAAGACATAGAGGTTAAACTTTAGGGAGGATGGTAAATATTGGAAAAAATACTGAATTTTGCAGTTATGATATTTTACATTAGGACATTTTATATTACATTTATTGGGATATTTTATAATGGCATTTTTAAGAAAATTTGCCGAACTTTTGAAGGCAGCGATAAAATTTCATTTTTATATAAGCGAAAAGTTTTAATGATACCTTTAATTCGAAAACTTTTCCCACATCGAACACAAATTTTTTCATGATAAACTTTTTTATTTTCTGATTCTGTTATCGTGGAGAGCTTTATTGAAGCGAGTATGTCATCTGTGTTTAAGGCATTGGAGTTTCGACTTGCTTTATTATATCTACAAACATTCCAATTTACGAAATAGAATAATTATATCATTAATAAAATTTGAATATTTTTAATATAAAAAAAGTATACAACTTTAGATATATAAAAAAATCCTCCATGCATAATATTGTCTTTGCATTCTTCGCATACGATAGTAAGCGAACACATTCCAACAGCCTCTTATTTTTGAATGAGTCTCATGGTATAAACCAGCGCTACTGAAATCAATTTCTATGTGCGCCAACACATAAAAAAACACCTTGATTAAATGCTTTAAGGGGCGTGAGTAAGGTTGGTTGGGTACTGGGTTTCGATGACTAAAGGTCTTGGGCTCGATCCCGCATCAAGCCTACTTTCTTCATAGTTCGATACAAGAGGCGTAATTGTGCCTTTTCGATGAAAACACCCAGCGGTAACTTTACCTTTACCTTGATTAAAGAAAGTCTTGAAGAAAACCATACATTGAGGAATGTCAAAACGATTTTTACTTATTACACAAAACCACCTTTATATAGCCTAACTTGTAATTTCTGAGTCTCGTTTTTTCTGTTAGCAACTAAAACCGCTTTTTTCCAATTAAAAAATTTTTGAAAACAAATATTTTATTGAACCGTTTATTTTCTGAAAAAATATAAGAAAATTTTCAATTTTATTAGTTAGTTATTCAACCAGTTGGATATTAAAGTTAAAAGATTTTGAATTTTTAGGAAAATGTTTTGTCGTTGACATTTAGTCATAGAATCTTTTAATAGATTTTATGCCCTTTAAAATTTTTTTGAGGGTAAATAAAAATAAAGCACAATTTTTTTAAAATTTGCCTCTGACAAAAAGCATAGCGAATTTCCTTAAACTTCAAAATAAACTTAAGACAGTAAAATTGTTTAATTAAAGGAATACGTTTAAATTAAAATATGTATGATAAGAATAATGCAAATTTATGAAATGAATGTTTTATCAATATGCTACTTATCAGAGAATAACATGGCTGATCCAGAGTAGGGTGCGTCTGATTCAATGTCTTTGTTCAAAGGGAAAGGAAAACCATGCTCCTTCAACTGTTCAACAGTGAGTACGTATGCTTGGATGAATTTCAACAACTCGGATGCTAAAAAAAATAGGAAGACAAAATATGAAATATGAACCCCTTTGTAGCTACGTAGAGCTAAAGACATAACTCAGGACTGTTTATGCAGTAATCCCATTATCAAAACAAGAACCAAGTCAAGCGAATCCATATACGGTATGTTTTGATGCATCCTATTTTTATACATAGTTATAAGCAGAGATCCAAGTTAAACACTACCATCATAACTTAAAATTGTTTTCTTTTAAATGGATTTTCATGCAATATTATCATATGAACTTTTTAATGTATTTTTATTTTTAAATTTATATTAAAAAATAAAGTAAATATTTTTAACTCTTGAGTTCTAATTTTTAATGGAGGATTTAAAGTCAAGTTTACCTGTTACAAAAAAACTAAAAATTTAGGCAAAAACTCGCCTATTACAAAAAAAAACACTCAAGAAACTTACCAAGAATAGAAAGTTTTAAAAATTTTACAAGGGTACCTAAAAAGATTGATGCTTTCGGATATTAAGACAAAGATATATAAAAAGTGAAGTTTTGATAGATTCAAATAATGAAATCTCAAGTAACTCAATAACATTTCTGCTCAAAAATATGCTTAAAACTTCCAAAAGAAGCAATAAACTTACCGATTCCTTCACAATCTGCAATATTTAAAGGAATGATTAGATTTGGACAACTTCAAAAGGCAAAAATAAAAAAAATGTTAAAAAAGAAAACAATTTTTGTTTGTATTTTGATAATAAACGATTATTCGAAAATAAAAATATTTCAAAGCATGGAAAATTCAAAAAATTTTAAAAATGAAAGTTTCGTCTAAATGTATATTTGAGGGCATGAAAAATATTCTCAATGAAAATGATGCATGCCTTTTCATTTAAACGATTATTATCTGTGATACAAGAGTTGTCAACACTGCTCAACATAAAGGAGTTGTATTTAGATTACAACAGGAAATCTTAAAAATGGGTCCTGTAAACCCAAACCTCAGTTTATTGGCTGCCAGCATCATACCCTGGATAGAATATTGAGACACGTTTTGGAATAATCTACCAGAATAATCAGACGATATCTAATGTAAAGCAGAAGATTTGTATTAAAGAGCTTTGATAAACGCAGACGATTTTATTTTTGTCAAGTCGACTATAGTCGACATGGGCGTTAACGGGTTAAAATGATAAATTGACTTAAAGAACTTATATGGAAGGTTAATGTTGATTGACATGCAACATTAAAAAATCTTGGATTCATAGATCATTTTTAATTTCTTTACATTCTATGCTTTGGTTTTAAACTATTTAAAGAAAGTGGCAAATTGCCAAAAAAATAAGTTGGAAACCTTTGATAGCAATGCATAGTGCTCGTTGGAATTCTAGATCAATTTTTGCACTCATTGCTTAGTTTTACCTAAGTATATAGAGGTATGAGAAATTCCTGCTACTTTTATAGCTCATAGTTAGTAAGAAATATGATTTTCAGATCAAAAATACAAATGTGAAACTGTCGACAAGTTTTTTCATTGTGTTAAAGAAAGCAAATGTAATTCTAATAAAAATTCTTCAACAATCATTGGACTAGAGAAGCGTCTCTTATTGACACACTCGATAAAATATTATTGTGGAAAGAGCAATAAAAAGTTATAAAGAAAACTTGCAAAACATAAATATTTGAAGTTTGAAGAGAGATTTGAAGTTGCAAAAAATAATTTTGATAAAGAATAATTAAATTTAATAATAAAATAGTTTTCTGCTTGAGAAGTTTATTTGCGATACAAAATAATTGAACTGCGGGTATTTTAAAGGTTTTAATAAACCCGCTGATAAAAACACTCTACATACACAGCATAGCAAAATTATAGCATGACATAAGAAAGTGTTGTAAAGCAGCTTATGCAAAAAGGCGTTTGCACAATTTTCCCTGAGCAACAGTGCAAAATTGTTCCCCTCTTCCAAAGTGCATGCAAAGTATAAAGGAATTTGCATGAAGTCCTATCAAGTCAATGGAAATAGTTTCTTACAAAGATCCATTCATTTGATTAGGGTTGTTACTGGAAAATTTGCATAGTATATTCCAGTGTATAAATACTAGTGTGTTTGTCAGAATAGACACACTTCTACTTTGGCTTTCAATAAACGGTACCTTCTTTTATTTTACTCTTTCTCTGGTTAAAACATAACAGAAACTTTCTGGCGCAGCCACCTGCGACTTTTCTTCAATCAAGGATCCCTAAGATGAAGCTCTCTACGTATACGGTTCACCTGCTCCGTCAACAACGAAGCCGCCTTGAAGGCCCTGTTCAAAGTGACGACGAGCTGGATTTCACCCGCGCTATCGAAATAGCCACGGAAACTGAAGATGCCGTAAAGGTCGTCAAGGTGGTATGGAACCCTTACTTTTTTGCGTTCACTTTTTTTTTTAATTAATAAGGTAAGATTTTGTTTAAAAATAAGTGACGGATGCTCCTCAATAACAACAAGATTCTTGTCTACTCTGAGTGGGTATAAAGAGCGACGCATCCAGATCTGAATCACTTTTCTTCTTCTTCGCATCGTCGCTACTCTTACATGTTACTATGACCTCCTCACAGAACCCAGCGTCAACCTCAGCTTCTTTCCCCACAGTCGATCTTACTGATTTGGGTAAAGCCCTTTCAGACCTCTCTGCATCTAACAATTCCAGAATGGCTTCTATCGAAGTCGCAATTTAGGGTCTAGCCCGCGCTCATCTCTCCACCGCCTTTGGAGGTTTCTCCGTGCCTAAGCCCGATCCTCATCCTCTTCGCTCTCCGATTTTCCCTTCCTCCCGCTCTACGCTTCCTCTCGGATATGGCTCATCGGATCACGCCGATCCTTCCGTGTACGCTACTCCCCCGGTGGAATTGGCTGACCGCAGAATCAATGTGGTGTTAGAATTGTCGCAGTCCAAGGAACTTAATATTAAAGATGACGTAATGCTCCTTTGCCTGTCTACGCTCCAACCTTTCGTAAGTCAGCTTCCTATGGACGTTTTGTCCAAAATTAATCAGTCCCTCCGTACCCACGTTATCGCTCTCCACTCCACGTGGACCCAGGTACCCACCAGGCCCCATCACTCTTGGGGGTAGGCGGGATCACGGGAGTCACTATTCAGGCTCCAGCCCCAAGACGCAACCCTTCTCCGCGCCGTCGGGCTAATCCACCACGTTCATCGGGTTCGGGGTTTCAAGCCCCCCCCCCCCCCCCCCCCCCCCAAAGAAGTTAACGTCAACTCCGGCGGGCCAGATTCTGGCACGCTTGCTCCTTGGAGGCCTCCACGTGCTCTCCCCATTCCGACATGGTCCATGTCC
Organism: Nectonema munidae; assembly: GCA_030549495.1. NCBI lineage: Eukaryota > Metazoa > Nematomorpha > Nectonematoida > Nectonematidae > Nectonema > Nectonema munidae. The sequence continues at coordinate 158,365 of JAUIRK010000859.1, read as the reverse complement.
CTGTTTACCCTGATTCTCCTGGCACTCCTTCTGTGGTGATCCACCCTGGCTCCTTCCTGGATGCTCTGGGGGTGCCCATCGAACAGCGAGTGGAGGTTCCTTCACCCGAACCTCCCCTCCCCCGTCGTTCCGACAGTCCCAGATCGGGATCGCTGATGGATCCTGGAATTTGCAAGGACGCCTGGACCGTCCCCTGTTTCCTCCTCCGGCAGTGGAGACAGATCCTGTTCCTCCTCCACCATTGTTCAACGCACCATCCGGTTAGTTGAGGGAGCCCCGACCTTGGGTCCTCCACTATCCCCAGAACCACCCAGTGAAGTCACGCCTCCGGGCCCCGGAGTCGCCCCTGACATCGACATTCTTCTTCCCAGCGTCGATCCGACACCAGAACCCCCTCAGGATCCCGATATAGGGGTGTTCACCAAGAATGGCAACATCTGGGTAGTTATCAAAGGACAGTCCTCCGTACTCCCGGCCGATCGGGTCAAGTTGCTGCGAATTTACCTCGAAGTCGAGGACGATGTACCCGTCGATGGCCGCGTAGAATCCATCGGCGACGTGGCGGCGTGTCACCAGATCCTGGCAGACTTTTGGAAGGCTCCGCTCAACCTCGACCTTCCTGCAAATCCCACATTCGCGGTCTCGAATCTCCCTATTTCCTAGTCCCGAAAGCCAACGGGAAGGTCAGGATTCTCCAATTCACGAAATTACCAATGGGAGCGGCTTTCTCACCTGCCATCCTTCAATTGGTAATAAAAACCTTCTTGGCGACCTTCAAGGACCGATGGAAAGAAACAGCCTAATTCAGAATCATTTTATACCTGGATGACATCCTCCTCCTGGCAACCTCCCTCAAAGACGCCGAGTGGTTATCTTCAACTAATTCAAATAATAAGAGGGAAGGAGCGGGGGGAAGGAAAAAACAGAAAAAATCCCCCCCCCCCCCACTCTAAATATTGGAGGGCCCGAAAGCCCAACCGTACAAAAAAGAAAGACGCCCCCCCCCCCCAACCCAAAAAAACATCCCTCCCCCCCTTCGGCCCTCTCCCCCCCCTGCCCCCACCAACCACCCCGGAAAGGGGAAAAACAAAACCCCAGAGAGGGGGGAAAAACCACCCCCCCCCCCCCCCGGGGGGGGGGGAGGGCCCCCCCCCCCCCCCCCCCCACCGGGAACCCGGGCCCCAAAGATCCCCCCGGGGATCCTGGGTCCGAGACTTCTGGAAAAAGCCACTCGTCTATGGGATATGCACTCTTTCCTTCCACCCGTGGCTGAAGTCTTTACAGATGCATCTCTCCGAAGCCTGAGAGTGGTTGGAGACTCTTCCTACTCCTTTGGCGTCGCCTCAACTTGGAACATTGGGGACTTGGAGATGTTAACTATCTGTTTCGGGCAGATCCTATTCCCGAACAGATGGACCTGGACGGACTCCATGGTCTGCCTTCAGAACCTGAAGAAATGGGGAAGTTCCTCCCCCACTTCGGCAATTCTCATCCTATGGCTCAAGAGCTTGGACAAAGACTCATGGAGCCTGCCACTCAAAATCAGATACGTCCCTTCTGCCGAAAACCCCGCTGACTTGCCATCCAGGACGACTGCCACCTTCTCATACACCATCAAGATCCTTGGTTGCGTGATTACTGGCAACGAAGAAGTGGCTCGGAAGATCCCTCCAGCTTGGAGCAAGTTCCTGAGCAGCTCTGGCCTTTCGGATGCCGATGGTCAAATGGTACGGTGAGAGATAGGAGCCTTGATGGACACAAACCCTACCTCCTGCGTTGTCAATCATGCCTCTCCAGCAAATCACAGGATCCCTCAACTTGCTGATGCATCAAAACTTAGAACTTTTATTTCTAAAATCTCACTGGGCATGTGAGTGAGACCAGATCTTAATCCGTTTTCGATCACTATTGATTATGAAAGAGCTGTTCTTAATAGCATCACAACGTTTTCCCAAATGTTTTTTATTTTGGACAGTGCTTGTGGAGGGAAATACAGCGGTACTATGTTATACTATTTCGAAAAATGCATTATTCAAAGCGTTTTTGAATATTCATAAAGTATCAATTATTATTATTATTATTATGTATTTATATAATTACTATTTTTTGATCTAGTCATTTAGTCAAATTTAGTAAAATCTCGTTCGGTGAAATGTCTGTTCGGTCCATTCGGTCAGGGTACCAATTAATTTTAGGTTAAGAAGAATTGCAATAATAATTACGACTTAATTCCCTCTCCTTTTTATTGAGAGATTTGGACAGATTTGAGAATGTTTTGAGTTTTTTGGAAGAATTTAAATCGCATGAGCTATTTACATCCAAATTCTTTGTTTCTTGTTGAACGCCTTTTTGTGTGTCTTTAACTTCTGAAATGAACAAAATAGATTAAAAATATTTCACAACACAATTAAGCTAATAACAATAAAAAATTGATTAATTTTGAATTGATATTACATTATTACTTCTAAGATTACTTTTAAAATGTTTGATTTATTAGGTAAAAATGAAAATATAAAAAATTAAAAGTTGGTAAATTTTAAAAATACTTCTAAAATCCAGTAAAAAACTTACTGAAAAAAAAAATTAAAAATAGTCAATTTATGAAATTTGAAAACTCAAGCTTTACATCACCATTGAGATTATAAGGAAAAAAACAGAAAAGGGATAAAAAATTTCAATTAAAAATAAAATAAGTTTAGGAGGCAGTTCAAGTCGTATATGAAAAGATAAATGGGAAGCGCAGAATGTTATGTGGATGATAAAGTGATTTAGCTGGTGAAGTTGGATTGATACTCGTTTAGGTAGTGAGCTTTGCTTTGAAAATGCGTAGTGAAGTGATGCTTCTTATTTGTCTGGATAGGGAGTTAAATAGAAAAGAGGATGAATTTAATATTTTTTATTTTGAATGGCCTTGACTGGAGGTAAGGTGAGAAGGTGTTATTTATAAGTGTTTGGGATGTGCGATTTTGGAGGTAGGATAGTAATAGTTTCATCGCATTAGTAGTAAAGTTGATGTTTGAGAGTTTTTTGGAAAGGATGGTGGTTGATGTAGTCAAAAGCTTTTGAAAAGTCAATTGATGTAATTGTGACATAGTGGTCTGAGTTGCGTTTTGAAAAAACCAGTTCTAAGATTGCTTTGATGCAACTACTAGAAGATTCATGTTTCTGAAAGCTGTATTGATGGCTGTATAGCAATGAGTGTTTGCTGATATGATTTTGGATTTGATGAAGGTAAACTTTTTCAAAGATCTTGGAGATGGCAGGGATATTTGAAATTGGTCGGTAGTTGGAGATTGATAGTTTTGAACCTTTTTTATATTTGGGAATTATTATTGAATGTTTGAGAGAATCAGAAAATTCGTTATGTATGAATGTTAAATGTGTTAAAACAGGTGATAGAATTCTTGACAGTCTTTTAAGATATTCATTGGGAAAGGGTCAAATGGAAATGAATTAGATTTTGATGATTTGATTATATTGAGGACGTTTACGTCATTTATGTGGGTGAAATTGAAGGCTGGGAGAAGATTTGTAACATTGTGATTGTTGTTTTGAGGTGTTATTGGGTACAGTTTGAGATTTGATTTTTTGGATTAAACTTTGTTGAATAGATCACTGATCGTTTTTGGATCGTCGATGAGTACATCATTATGGTTGAGACTGAGATTGTTTGAATCTTTGGTATCTGGATTTTTATTGTAAGCTTTATTGATCATTTTCCTTGTGGTTAAGTGAATTGTTAAGAAACTTTTTTTGATATATTTATATTTCAATGACTTGATGGTGTTTGAAACTTTATTCCTGGTTTTTTTTTAACTTTTTGTAATCATAGAGTTGTTTTGAAATATTGAACTTTCGTAGAGTTTGTGGCGCTGAGTGATTAGGGATTTGACTTTTGCGTTAAACCATGGTGGATCTTTCTGAGTGCATGAGAAGGATTGCAAAGAACAGTGTTCTTCGAAGGTTGTGAATATTGAATTGGAGATGTCGTCGAATGATGTAAAAGTGAAATAGGGTGTTTCATGGATTTTTTGCTGTGATAATTTTTGAATCATAGTAAGTGCAGAGTAGTATTTGAAGTTTCTTTTTTGGTAATATATTTTCCGGTTGCTCGTGGAGATTTTCAGGGATGAGAATACTATTGAGCGATCAGAAATGGGGTATTGAATAACTTTGGTGTCGCTAATGTCGTCATATTGGTCAGTATTATGTCCAGTTTTGATTTGTAGTTAAAATTGAAATAAGTGTTACAACGAATCATTTGTTTAAAGTATGTGTCTTTCAATTGAAAATAGTGTGATCGTTCAGAGTTAGCCAGTGCAGACTTATAATTTAGATCACCAATTATGAAGAGAGGTTTTGGTGAAGGAGCTGGAAATAGTGAGTTTTGTCGGGAGAACGATAGCAAATTATGAGTAAAAAAGTAAGTTTTTGTGTGATAATTTTCAAAAAGAGTGTTTCTTCCATATCTGATTCGATTTCTACGCATGAAATATTTTTTTCAAAAAACAAATTACCCCTCCTCCTTTGCCTCGTGTTCTGTCTTTACGATATGTGTTGTAGTTGTTAGGATATGTTAGAGAATCAGTTTTAGAGAGCCAGGATTCTGATAAGGTGAAAATTGAAGCATTAGTGTCGGAAATAAGTTTGTTGATTTCATCAATTTTATTGGTAAGGCTACGTACATTCAGGTAAAAAATTGAAAGTTTATTGCGATTATATTCAAGGTTGATGCTGTTCTTGATATTCTTTTTTCATTTTTTTCTTTATATAGAATTTATATAGGTAGATGAAATATTTTTTGAATATTTTTTTGATTTTTGTTGTTAGGAGTGATTTTGAATTGTAGTTGAAGGATAAAATACTTTGAATAGAAAAAATAATTTTTATAGAGAGGATTACTTTTATCGACGCTCGCCATTTTGGGGATTAAGACGAGGAAGCATAAAAAAATCTTCTATCTGGATGAAATTACTTGCGAAGGAAAGTTCTGCTTCATAAATTCATATATACATACATCCAGAAGAATAATATATTAAAATTAGGTGAATCAAATTCAAACAAAAAATATTTTATAACATCCACTTTACATTTCTTCAAATTGACCCCAATTGAGTTTATTTAACCTTGATTAAAAGGGACTAGCTGTCCACAAAGAGCACTTTTGATGGTTCGCTTGAGTGTTCTCTTTATACAGGATTGAGTGAGTGTTTTCTTGGGGTAAAGCAATACCTGGCGTATGTAAAATTGCTAAATTTTAAATTAAAAACACTTCCACAATATTAACCGAAGTAAGCAAAATGGCGAAATTAAGAACTTTTTTCGACTGACTACCTTAGATAATATAAATTTAACCACATTATATTCAACTGAGTTTATCTATAAAAAAGAATGCTTCAGATTATCCTAGAAAACAATATTCGTTAAAAAGCCTCTAAATTTTAACATTATTTTTTACAATTTATATTTTAGTCAATCAACTGAATAATGCGAGTATAGAAATCACATTCGTAATTATAAATCAAAATTTTGAATTTGAAATGTTGAAAGGAAAAGTGAGAGAAAATAGATGATGTTGTGATACAATCAGAAAATTATAAGTGCGATCAAAACAGCTGCAACTTTGCAAACCACTTTCCATCTGTGTGCGTGAAGCTCTTCTACCAGGCAAGGAATAGGATACACGGTATAAGTATCAAACCATCTTTTTAATGTATTTTATTTGTTGATTTTGAAATCGCTTCGTGAGGAAGTAAAAAGTATAGCCATGTTTTACGCAAAAAGACCTAATGTTACAAAAAGCCTGAATAAGTAAACAACAAGACAGTAGCAACTTGTTCATTCTTGTATCCCTATCAAGCTTTTAAAGGCATATATATGAATAAATTAAGACATGCAAAGAAAGTATTTTGAAGTATAAAATGTAGAATCGTAAAAATTACGAGATTTATTGACTCTATGCGCTGTTGAAGAAACTTTTTCACGAAGTCGTTTTATCGTAAGCACGGCTGAACTCATGTAAGTATTTTTAGAGTACGATTTTTCGTAAATTTCTTTTTCTTCTTTAAGTGCCATTTTAAAAGGATCGATTTGTTCATCGAGAGAACTAATCTATGTCAAAAAGAGAAAACTTCAATACAGGCTGTACCAAAAAAAGTGGGTGAGGTGTCATTACATTGCAGCATTCATTGTAAAAAAGGGAGAGATAGCGCTGTCGAATGGCCACTGGAATTCTGGAATTGGAATCTGCAATAACTACAGGCCTTTTGGAAAGAGTCTGCAGAATAAGGAAAGAAGGCTAAGGGAGGATAATGGAGAAAAATGAGAAAAGTACGTTGTTAGGGAGATGAGCTATTCGCTTAGATGGATTACTGGCGGCTTCTTTGCTAATTTTAGCTGGCGTAATCATTTTGAACCTTTTCTTGTCTTCTTCCTCTTCTTCTTCTTGGGGTATTGGATTAGATTTCTTAAAACAAATATATAATTTGCATTACCATCTCCCTCACAACAAGTAAAGTAAGGCAGTCGATGGCTCAGCATTTTAACTATAATTTATATAAACCTTTTAAATAAATACAACCATCGTTCTTTTATTATTGTTCAATATTGCTTTGTTATAATTCTACAATACAAATATTAGACATTAAAACAACTAATTAAGTATATTAAATATACTTAATTAAAACAAAATGCAGTTTTTTTATTCTGGTATGGAAACCTTGGCAAATGCTGCAAAGCAAATCAACTTTGAAACATCATGATAAAAAGTTGAAGAGATTTTCACAGATTTGAAATTTCCTTCCAAAATCTTATCATCAATAAAAGGTTCGACATTGTTTCTCATTTTTCAGAACATATTGTTTTATTTACATTAAGATGCCGATATTGACGCAAGAGTTATGATTAACCTACAAGAAAAAAAGTTGAAAAAACTGTTAGTAATAAGCTCGGTCCTTTGGAACAATTGAATCTTTTGATTTATATGGTGAGAAAAAACTCTACTGATGAAAGTCATCTATAGAATACAAACTCAAGTAACATTCGCAATCACTAATAAAAAAGAATGTTTGTACAACATATTTAAAATTAAGTCAAGATCTTCTTGTAAAGGAATTCAATAAACTTATTGAGTAGATTTACATAATACTATATTAATAAAATTTTTTATTTATATAATCACTCCAGAGGCTCCAAATCGAGCGGAAATTCAGGATGTAACTGATCAACGTCAAGTTAAACCTCTTAGCACCATGGCGCCAATCAAGTTCGCCCAGCCAGTGAAAAGTGCTCAATGCTCATACACCAGAGGTCTAGTACACAGCTTGGCTTGATCATTATTTCGTTTTGAATCTTTCGCTCTCACTCACTCACTCAGATTTCCTCTCTTGCTCTCTCTCTCTAACACAAGGCGCTATACAACCTTTACCATTGTATAAGTTTTCCCTATGGAAAAAAACCTTAGGTACAAATCTTATTACATTTTATTTGTTTTAACTTTTTCACGACAAAACTTTCTCAAAAGGTTAGAAATCTAAGATTGAAATGGACACTTAAACCAGAAAGTTTCAACAAACTAACCAAAAAAACTTCGAGATCTTTCTTGAATTTTAACACTAAAGGCATGGAAAGTAACATTATTTTTTTAATTTCAAATTTTTCCATTATAGAAAAAAGCTTTTCGATCACGCTCACAGAAGTTGAAGCCTTGGAGATAAACATTTTTTTAAAACTTTCATTTTCGCTAAACTTCGATGGAAGCAACATTTTGGATGAGAAAAAGGAAATTGAAAATATGGTTGGTGCCACTGTCCACGTTACAAAATTTCGATAAAAAAATTGTTAAAAAAATTTTCATTATTTGAAAAATATTTGTCACCTTACTTTTAAGCTATTTTTATTTCCAGAGAGAGTTTTTTTAATATAAAATCCGAAGTTGACTGGAATTCAATTAATAAGAACTCGAACTTATGTTGTGAGAAATTAGAAGAAATCTATTCAAACGAATTAGAAGAACTTTTCATATCTTAAAGATGCTTATAGATTTGTCAAAAATAAAGGATCAATAAAATTGTACAAATAAACAACTTAACGAGATACAGGTAAAATTCTCTTGCCATTTAATTTTTTCAGATTTATTTTAATTTTGACCTTCTTTTTAGAATGATGAAGATGAATTTTCAAGCGTTAATTTCAATTGAGAACGGAGATGTAAATGATAGCAAAATTGTTGTTGATGGCTTGACCTTTACGTTTAGAGGATTAGCATAAAAACGATGATTTCGTTTATCATGTTTTATTAATTTTTTTTGATTTAAACTACCTAAAGCATTTCCAGATACTTGGTTTTCCACAAGAAATTTTTCTTATCAAAAGTCTGATAAGACTCCCTACTTCAAAAGCACGAACTTAATAAAGTTTGAAAAAAATAGAATGAGCATTTCCCAAACTCACTCTAGATCCAGTCTGTCCTTAATGTTTATTTTGGAATGTTGTGCATTCAAGAAGTTTATTTGTTATTGTTGTTTATTTTGGAAAGTTTCAAGATCCTGCAGCTAAACACTTTTAGGTATTACGCATAAAAAACTGAGACATATTTTGTGTTTAGATTGTAAACATACTTTTTACAATGTATTACATGAAGATATCCTAGCAAACAGTTTACAACTTAATATACTTAGAAGAACTAAATCATATGTGAAAATTTGCAAATTTTGCCATATTATTTATACAAGTGTTCATAAATGTTTATTTGAATAACGGTATAAATAATTCAACATAAAACTTAAATTTAGTTAAATGAAATCATAGAGAAAAATAATGTGAATTAAAAAAGTTAATTTAACCCATTTACGACCAATTTTCCTATTTTGGAACATAAGTAATTTCATCTTCGTCTGCTTTTTTCAATGATTTTGAATATAAATCGTCTGCGTTTTTTTAGATATCGTGTGCTTTGCTTGGTCTTAAATGGGTTAACGACTATAAAATATTAAAAATAAACTAGAAACGAAAGATCGAACTTTATTCCAAATTTAAAAATATCACGCCTATTCAAAATGAAATTAAAATTAAGTTAAAAAGAAAAATGCCGATACCTTTTTTATTATATGACGCATTTAAGAGGTCTATTCTTTATTTTAGACTACTGAAAAGTGGCCGTAATTAAAAAATAAAAATCATATACAATAGAGTTAATTTTTTTCAGATTGTATGAAAGCGCCCATATTAAAGAGGTGTACGCTGATTGGAAGGATTGAATATTTTTCAACGAATCATATATGGCTAAAAATCAGCCATAATTCGCCCCAACTACTCTAAGATAGCAAGAAGACTTACCACATGGCTTTCTCGCTTAGAAGGTTGTGTGGAAGTTGAGGAGGAAGTCAAGTAGCGATTAAACATAACGGATGAGGAATCAAGTAAAGTTCTCTTCTGCGCCCCCTTTTTCGCAGGATTCTTCACAAAAATGAAGTTAGATGAGATTTGAAATGCATAAATTATTTTTAATCCTTTGAAGACCAGAATTTTGAGGACAATTTCATTTGCTCCTTTTTTCAATGTAATTATATTTTATTTTTGGGGAGACTGGTGTCCTACTCGTCGTCAGAGGGTCAAGGAAAAAGAAGAAGAGAAAATTACCATCACTCCTTTCTTTTCATGATTTAAAGAGCTTGTTTCTTTTTGCTTGGACGTGCTTGATGATTCCGAGGAAATGGTTGTGGTCGCTTTGATTGAAGAACTATTTTTCGAAATTTTTTTAATTTTTTTCTCAGGAGATTCTAACTTTTTGAATTAAAAAAAGTAAAAAATAAATTTATAAAAAATAAAATAAAGTAAAAATAGTATCAAAGTTTAGCACTTAAGATTTCTCAGATTCTTTACTGCATTGTTGGCAGATCAAACGTAGAATCCAGGGTTGCAGGGACAATTTCATATGCTTACAAAAATTAAGCAATTTTTCAATTTTTAAAAATTCTTTTTTAATACTTAATACTAGAATAAGGAAACTTTTGATTCAAAAAATCTCCGTCTCGAACTTTGAAACCGTGCAGGTATTAACACCTCAACATCAGAATGATTACGGTTAGTTAGTTGGGTGGTTAGCGTAGCCTCGATGAGCATTACGAGTAGTGCACGCTAATTTTCATGCTTATTACTAAAAGGATGACCAAGTAAAGTGATTTTGTTACATGAATCCAAATTAAATATTTTCCTTTTTTAAAAATAACAAATTTCCAGTGTGAATTGGAAGTTAAAAATCTATTTTTTTTTTACTAAATTTGGTTACCTTTTCCAGTATTTGATACAGAAAAATTTAATATTAATAATATAGCATTTTATTGATTGATTGCATTGAGTGTTTAAATACATTTTATATAAATAAAAATTCTTGGTGTCTTAAATACAATAATAATAATAAAGGGAAAAAATTAAATCAAAAAATGGGTCTCGTCATTATTAGATTCTGTTTAATAGAGGCCGTTCTTCATTCATCATAAGAAAAAAAATCATTTCAGTCAGAAATTAAAGGGGAGACAATTCTAATAAGCGAGTATGGAGAGGAGGGACGTGCCATAATTTTCAATTATATAAAATTATTTGTAATTGGAATTTTCAATACAAAAAAACCTTTTCTCACAATTCTTTTAGAATTTTCAAATTATTTTGAACTTTAACAAAACAGGAATCCACCAGCCTGAAGATCTAATAAGAGTGAAATAATACTGTAAGGGACATACATATATTACTTAACGCGAAATTTAGCCTGCTGTCAAATTAACTATAATAATGTTTACTTTATTTATTCAAAAATAATAGCCTTTGCCATAATTTTCCTTCTATTTATGTTTTAGTGACACGTTTGTACTCATTATGCATTTTTAGTTACTGTTGATAAAGGAAATTCACACAAGAAAATATTTCTGGCTACTAGTAACAAATCTAGAAAGTGATATTATAATAAGAAAAACGCTCAAATGAGGTCTTGAACTCAAAGTGTAAACAAAAAGCAATGCTGGATTTTAACTTCAAAAAATAAATAAATTTTTGGATTTCTTACTTTAATTAAATGCGTACTTTACAATACTACTCAAAGCAAATAAGACAGCTACATTTTCGATACCCCCGATATACCGCCAATTGATGATAACCCCTATAGTGGCGGTATATCGAGGGTGGACTGTATATAATGCAATTAAAACTTTATTGAAAAAGATAAAAAAAAACTCTAATTTTATAAAAAAAAAAATCTAATTTCTTTCAATTTTTCAGTTTTATTATCCATTAGGTGATATAAAGAGATTTTTTTTTTGAAGTTTGTCATAACCAGATTTTACTGCATTTTGGGATGAAATAGACGATATGAAATGTGATAAAATAGAAAAAAGCATTACCTCACATTTTCTCACATCTTTTTTAGTACAAACCAAAGCATCGCCTCTGTTCGTCAATCTACAAATTTTGAATGTATAAAAATTTTCATTAAAATAAATTAATATAAAGATGATTAAAAATACTTTGTATTTGGCGAAGTATTTGAAGATGAAGCTGATGATTTCCGCTTAGATAAATGTTTAGTAAAGACTTCACCACCTTGCTTTTCTTTTTCATCAGGGAGTTTGAGTTTGGGAGAGGAAATGATTTCTCGACTTTTAACTTTATTTCGCGCCGAATCAATTCTTTGCTCTTTCTCCGTTGTACTTACACTCTTTTTACTACGCGTTCCTAATTTGTAAAGAACTGGGCTCGCTTCATCACGTGATTCTTTTGTTTCACGTTCATCGAGATTTGAAGAATGTATGCCTTCGATATCTATCGTTTGTGCAAAGGAGTTTGATGAGATTCCTACATCTTGATTGACACCCGCTTCCTCCTTTTCATTGGCTTTCGGGCTACGTAAGCAAACTTCTCTTTCATTGGATTGTACAAGACTTTTTTCATTGAAAAAATTAAATGATGGAAATTCAACATCAAATAATTTATGCGACTTATTACCAGAAGTAGAAGTATCAAATTGAGAGAATTCGTGTGACTTAACAGAATTTAAATTGGGAGGAGATGAAAATGATTCAGGAACACTTAAGGAATCGGTAAATAGATTTCCTTCTTGATCAGGACTTGCGATGATATCACTCGTACTCTCTTGAGCACCTGTTTCTACTGTTGCATCATCATCATCAGAAAACTTGGCTTCAATGCTTTCGGTAAGAAAGTCATTTGATGAGAAGTGCTTAACTTCCACTTTATCACTGAATATAACACATTTACTGTTTTTGAGAGCAGACTTTGGAGTAGGGGTGTAAGTAGGTAAGCAGGATTTACTCTTGCCACCACTAACACTTTTTGTGGCTTGTGGAGTCGCGATTTCAGGGGATGGCGATTTCGATGATGACATGGCATTCTTGAGAATCTTAGCGAGTGAACTTTCAAGCAAAGATTTGTCATTTGACGTGAGATTTTGATTGGTTGATTCTTGAACCTGATTCATCACATTGGAAACAATGGAGAGTAGCTGCGAAGTTGAAGAAGAAGAGTCCTCTGACTTGGGAGGCATTTTTTCAGAGGATACTGAAGTAAAGAATGAAGAAGCCGATTCTAGGCTGGATTCGCGTTTATCTAAAAATGTACAAAAAAGCGCAATAATAAAAATTCACTGGGATACAGGTGAAATTCAAAATAATGTAATAATACATATAAATGCTTATATGTTACACGATGTAACAAATTTTTTATTGAACATCAATATTTTTCTCAATAATCGGTATTTTATATTACTCCTAATATTAAGAACAACGAATTATTATGTATAACAACATTTAAATTAACAATTTAAATATTTCATATTTCTTAATGCAAGATTAAAATTTTTTTCTTAGACATTTCTAAAATGGCTAAACGGATATGTAAATTAGAAGTTGATTTTTTTATGTGTGTGCTGAATATATTCGGCCTAAACAAGTCAAGTAATATTATATACTACTATATACGTGATATTTTGCATGTCAATGAGATCAGGATAAAATTTGGGCTCCACTCTACGTATAATTTTTCGCTCTTGTAAATCAACATCGGAAGGCTGGGTGCGTGGAAAAAGGTTTATGCCATTTGCAATTCCAAGAATATGGAGGGAACCAACAAATCATTTGAATGACTGTTATTTTTGTATGATTGATTTGTCTGTTTATAAGAAGTTAACAGATAAAAAAGATTTTTATCCAGATATTCCTTCTTCAATTCCACCTGTTCCACAAAGTGATGACTTGTCAGTTCCAGTTTCTTCTGAGATATTAGCATCAGGATTGAAAGAGTGGAATTTATTGTCTCCAGATGTAAGAATTTCAAAATACAGACATAGTGAGACAAGTGATTTAATATTAAGGGGTCGTGAGTAAGGTTGGTTAAGTACTGGTTTCGATAACTCAAGGTCTTAAGTTTGATCCCGCATCAAACTTACTTTCTCATAGTTTGATACAAGCGGCACAATTGTGCCTTCTCGATGAAAACACCCCACGGTACCCTTACCTTTATTAAAAAAAGAATTTCTGGTAGGATTTTTTAGAAGCAAATTAAATAGCCAATTAACGATTAATCTGTAACTATTTATCGGTCGATATTTTTACAACTTGGAACCTCCAAGCTTAGTGTTGTAAAGCAGCTTATGCAAAAAGGCGTTTGCACAATTTTCACTGAGCAACAGTGCAAAATTGTTCCCCTCTTCCAAAGTGCATGCAAATTATAAAAGAATTTGCATGAAGTCCTATCAAGTCAATGGAAATAGTTTTTTACAAACATCCATTCATTTGATTAGGGTTGTTGCTGGAAAATTTGCATAGTATATTCCAGTGTATAAATACTAGTGTGTTTGTCAGAATAGACACACTTCTACTTTGGCTTTCAATAAACGGTACCTTCTTTTATTTTACTCTTTCTCTGGTTAAAACATAACAGAAACTTTCTGGCGCAGCCACCTGCGACTTTTCTTCAATCAAGGATCCCTAAGATGAAGCTCTCTACGTACACGGTTCATCTGCTCCGTCAACAACGAAGCCGTCCTGAAGGCCCTGTTCAAGTCAAAGACAACAAGCTGGATTTCGCCCGCGCTATCGAAATAGCCACTGAAACTGAAGATGCCGCAAAGGTCGCCAAGGAGACTGTTCATGGAACCCCGAAGGCGGTCAATAAAGTGGATAGGAAGCTTCTGCTCGCTAAAGTAATTTGCTAAAGCTGCGGCAAGCCCAATCACAAGGCCAACGAATGTCGTTTCAAGGAGGCTATCTGCCATTTTTGCAATGCCAAGGGACATGTGGAAGCTGTGTGTCGGAAAAAGAAAGCTGGTGAGAAGGCGCAGTTGAAAGTCATTGTTGGAGTTACTACTACAACCCAACCAACTCCCCCGAAGCTAGAAGTTCTTATCGAGATCACGAATCAACAATGTCTTATGGAAATCGATACGGCCACGACGGGTAACTTCAGCCGACGCCCGAATATGAATCCGCAAGTAAGCACAACTTGTCGACTCAGAGGAAACAGGAACCGAAGAGGGTGTTGACATTACTTACACGGTCACCAAAGACCTCAATCTAACCGTCTACTTGGATTATCGTCAGCGGTAAGGATGCGCACCACGTCATGAAATCCTATTTAGGATCTCTCCAATTATACTAGTTCATGCCTCAAAACTACTCCAAATCCTTGGAAGCTCCATACCACCTAAACGAAGTCCGAACCTTGGCACTGGGGTCACGAACAAGAAAGCAACATCTGATCATGGACATTTAAAATGTCAGAAAAAGATATCGTTTGCTTTTGCTCCAATAATTACCAAAAAAGGCCACAAAATTGAGATCAGTATTGAAAATGAGGTATATAGTGACGAATCTGAGAATTTTTGCTTAATAAATCAAGCCAGGTGCTTTTTTAAATCAAGCCGGTTTTTGTTTTTAATAAAATTTAAATTTTATTTAAAAAGTTAGAGAATTTTTTTTTAATTCAAATAAGTTCTAAACACTAAAATTATTAAAACACTAAAATTATTAACTTACTGCGTGATGAACATTTAAGAAGAAATGAAATTCAAAAACAAAAGATTTGGAAATATTTTTGCAGTAAAAAATATTTTTAAAGTGAGACAAAACTAATGATAAATATGACATTTGGTAAAACAAAAATTAAAGATGCCTATTTAGTCGGTACAACGGTACAACATACCTGTCA
This sequence comes from Nectonema munidae, assembly GCA_030549495.1. Taxonomy (NCBI): domain Eukaryota; kingdom Metazoa; phylum Nematomorpha; class Nectonematoida; family Nectonematidae; genus Nectonema; species Nectonema munidae. Next base: position 143,152 of record JAUIRK010000859.1, on the reverse strand, counting down.
ACTCTCCCGATAATATCGGGAAACACCAGATTTTGGTTGCTTTATCTCAGATACCAGTTATTTGGTTTTTAAAAATTTTATTAATATATTTCGAAATTTTAAAAAGTTGTTTAATTACATAAGTTATTTATATTTATTAAAGCTATATAAAATAATTTTAGCCATGTTCATAATAACGAATGGAAAAATGTTATACTTGGAAACCGGATGAAGAAATACAAGAAAGCAACCAAAACATATAACAATGCAAAAAATTATTCATTTGGTGCATATCTTGGTTTTTGTTTAACTAAGTACTTTATTGAGAAAACTAGTAAATCATTCCCAGGTTTTAATAATTTTAGGTTAACAGGTATGCTAATAGCAAAATTATAAATCTGTTGACATATATAATATCAGACAAAATACAAATCTTTTTATGAAAAATATAGCTTATATAAAATTTTTTAAATAGTGGAAGTGCTTTTGAATATACAGACAAAGGATATGATACTGAAAACTTTTAAAATTTAAAAATAATCAATATATAAATTTAGATTTACATGCTCTTGAGTGACGAAAATGACAATTCGATCGTTCACATAAATTATTTTCAAAAAATGGACAATTAATTGTTTTAAAATATCCTTTTCCCTTAAACATTTTGGTTCGCTCCCATTTAAAAAATATGACAATAGTAAAATGCAGCATATAAAAAAATAAATTTATATACAATAGAAAAAGATAGGACTTTAGAAAGCGTTTCTAAAAATAAACTCCTCTGATAATCAAATTATTAAGAAGAAAAATTAAAATCTTAGCTTATTTTAAAAATTGTAAAGTAGTACATTAGAAGTTTCAATACAAAGTCTTTAATGATCCTGAATGGTTGTTAGGATGTACATCGAAGTTTAACAGTTGAAAGTCAGGGGTTCGATACCCAATTCTCCGGTCTCTCAAAAACAAAATCACAAAATTGTGAGTTCAAGCATAATACGAGCATATAGTCTAACGGCTGAAAGGGTTTTGATATCTCCAACCCACAAACTAACCAACCTAATAGTAATAAATATATAAGTATTATGGTTATTAACAGTTATGTTACAGTTACATGTTTAACAGAAAAAGAGACCAATCGATTACCTTTATTTTTGTAAATATAGATTTGGAAAAAATGTGGGGGAATATTATGCTTAATTAAAAAAGTTCTTAAATGCATTAAATTATTATAATTTTATTATTAATATTTTTTTGAATTAAATATTAATGATATATTTGCATATTACAGACCACTTTTTAAATTAAAGCTATATCATATATAGATATAGTATTCTTCTATACTATATCTATATAGTATTAGATATATATATATATATATATATATAAAGTAATCGAGACCAATCGATTACTTTATTTTTGTAAATATAGATTTGGAAAAAATGTGGGGGAATATTATGCTTAATTAAAAAAGTCCTTAAATGCATTAAATTATTATAATTTTATTATTAATATTTTTTTGAATTAAATATTAATGATATAGTTGCATATTACAGACCACTTTTACCTTTAAAATATTTGGTCAGTACAACCCATACTATTAAAGAGTTACGCATCACTGGATATACATTAGAACGTCGCGTTAAGTACGTCTCAAAAATAAGGAAGTTTGGAGAAGAACCGTTTTAATAGGTTATATACAATTTTAAACATTAACAATAGGGGTGTAACCTTGATATTAACAAATAGGGACATTTTTCTCATTAGAAATAAGCAAAAGCCTTACTATTAATGACATGCTTTAGTGTCAAACTCTTTGTGGTATTATAATAATTGAATATGTGAGTGAGTATACAAATCCTACTATGCGTGATGTTGCTCGTATTTCAGCATAAAAGACAAACATAATCAATCATTTTTATTCCTTGCTATGTCTCGTAAAATTCTAGTGATAAATCCATTAGCGTAAACTCCCTGCAGTAAAAACAAATCAGTAAAATAATAAAATTCAAGTTCAATATAATAGTCGAAGACGGAATTATTCTAGACCATTACAAGAAAGAGAAGGCTAACTATCGTCTTGGTATTGCAATGCAAAAAATATAGAAAATTCATATAACACGTTTCCCTTTATAAAAGCAAGCTATTAAAATAGCGAAATATAAAAAGATAACATTTTCCAAAGCTTCTGAGCTCATAACTATAAGAATTATAACAATCTCGATTCTGCTGAAAAAGGGACCGTAAATTTAGTAAAAATAATTTTATAATTAAAAACCTCTTTGTAACTTATATTATTTGTCTTAACAGATTTTTTGTTGTTGGGGAAATTATCTTCCAAATTTTGTAATCCAAAAGTTTTATTTTAAATTTCATGTTTGGTAATTGTTTTTATTTGAAGGTTTATCATCAGCAGAACTGTTACCATATGCTTAAAGTTATTCTAAGAGCAGGTAGGCTAGTGTAAATGTAATACTTTTTCGGACCCTAATGATTTGAGACTTTAGAGTTGTAGCTTTTCCTTAAATTTCTTCTAGAAAACATTTTCAGATAGACAATAATTTTATTTTGTAGTAATTTAAGTGCTATTTTTCATATTAATAAACACAATCATGGAAAATTTTGGAGTTGAAATCATTAAATAAAAAGAGCTTTTCAAAAATGTTAACCATCTTTGAATGATCTATTTTATTAATTTAACTTTTGCTGATAAATTTTTAGTAAAGTAATTTTTATGCATTGCAACCCTTGTCCCATATTGTGAAATGCTGAACTCAATTTTTCGTAGAGTTTAGATTTTGGTTTGAAATTAATGAACAAAATAAGCATGGAGTACACGGTGGTCATTTTTAATTTTAGTATACGTTGTGAAAAACGTTTGGTAGTCTGCGCATTAGTTACACACTTATCTCATGAAAATGATTAGTTTTATAAATGTAAGAGTGAAAAAATTTTAATATACTTTAATTTATAAAATGATTAATTTTATGTTACTCTTAAAGAACATAATTCAGTAGAAAAAGAAACTATCCGATATTATTCGCGTGATATTATATATAATCTAGATGAGACCGCCCTTTTTTTCGATCTCTAGAAAGTTGTACTCTATCAATTCGTGAAGAAGTATGCATTGGCGGTAAAGGCAACAAAAGGTTAAAAAAAAGAGAATCGTAATATCATCTAATTTATTGTTAATGGACTCGGCCACGCTAAGGACACAAAATTTTTTTGCCGCGCAATATGAAATTCATTAGGAATTATTGCTGTCTTTAAAAGATATCACAAGCAGTTACGCTCAGTTCTTTCCTCAAATTAAGAACAACTCCACTTCTATCAAACCATTAATAACTCCCTTCAATTAATTATGCAAATTGATCAAGCGATTTCTAAGATTAAACCATCTATTATCACTAAATGGTTCATACATTGTGGATTTAGTTCATTTCCTTTTGAAAAAAATAATAAAATTGTACAAGAGATATACAAATTTACAGTAGATAACGATGTTGTGTTGCTTAAAAATCATATTGCTGAAACCGCAAAAAACTAAACCTCTCTGTAGAAGAATTTACCTTTGGCGATAGAGGTATCCAAATCTGTGAAACTTTTGATGATGACTGAGAAGAGAGATTAGATTAACTTTTATGAACAAAATTTAAGAATAGAACAAGTTTTATTAACAAAAAATATTAAGAAAAGTGTAAAAACAGTGTATTGAGCGCAATATTGATAAAAACTCAAACATTAAACAAAATTAATATCAAAGAATAAATATGCTATAAATTTAAAATTACAAATAAAAAGTTTGATTATTTAAATTATATATAGCAAATATAATCAGGGCATTTATCATAATACGTTAATTTAACTCTTTAAGTTACTGTAATAAATGCAATAAACTTTTTATAATTTAAAATATAAGGGATAATTCGATGCCCTCGAGAAAAAGTATCTTTTAGTTGTGTGCTATAAAAAATATTTACTTACCTCCTAAAAAATTTTCGGAGCTATATTCAAATTCCTGGCTAGTAATTGGAACACACAAATAAAGCGCTTCATAAAGTGAAAAAAAGAGTAGAGGTGAACAAAGAGAAATCTTCTTACATTTATTCATATAATAAAGTCATGGGAGGAATTGATTGGATGGATAAAATATTGGAATAATATCGAAGTATCAAAAGCAAAATGGTTTCGGACTCTTTTATCAATGACACCAAGCTTTCAGTTTATTGCTGCATGAAAGGTCATTTTGCAAAATTCATCCCAATGTATTATCTAATCTAGGAATTTAGGGGAAAAATCAGACCTGGCGTTTGAAAGGAAATTTCGATACGACAGAAACATTTGATTCAATAGTAGTTTTACCTGATGATGAAAGATTTGATGAAAAAAATCATATTTTGAAGCAAATTATACAAGGTATGCAAATAGATTTAAAATCGTTTGATGTAAAAAACAATATTTTAAAATTTTCAAACTTTTGAGTGATTAAATGGTCCATTAATTATATACAATTATTTCACACACATAATAAATATACGGTATTTTTTTAGAATCTTTGAATCAACATTAATTGGGGTTTTAACTAAAGTTGTCATGATGCTTCATTTTGCTACTACAAGGCCTTTGGTTCAAACTCAGCATCAAATCATTTTGCTAAAAGTTCAATTATGTCTACTCGATGAAAACACACCCAATATTTTGACCAATTGAAGCGGACTTTTCATGGTTCGAGTTGGAGTCGATTAATAAATATTCTAATTTTTTTTGAAATTTGGTATCATTTATAGTCAGCATCAAAATAGTTCATATAAAAAATAAAAAAATTATTTATTTTTAAGTCTTTCATTGAGCAAAAGTTGCAACGCTTTTTCGATCTTAAAATGAAATGAAATGAAATGAGATGAGAGAATTGTTAGAATGATAACTTGTATCGCATTTTCTTCCTCGCAAAATTGTGGAGACAAAAAAACGTTGAAATAACTTTCTTGCGACCCTCCAGGCTCCAACTTACTCGATTGAACCCTTTTCTCTGCCTCTGCAATGGAAAGACTTTTGTTTCTTTTCAAGAGGCGTTTGACAGCCTACAACCAAATTAAATATTAAAGGACAATTGCATTAACCCATTTACGACCAGTGTTCCCAAAGGGAACGTAGACGAATTTCTATTTTACATAGAATTTAATAGGAATTACTAAAGTCGTCTGCTTTACTTGGTCTTAAATGGGTTAATACGAAAGAATACGAAAATATACCATCTCAAATGGAACAAATACAAGCCAAATTTCATTGAATAAATCTTCCCATCCAGCTCGCATAAGTAAGGAAGCTTCCACGAAAACGATTCTTTCTTCTTTTAAATTGAATAATTCCTTTTTAAGAATTTCTTTTACACCAGGCCAAAGTATTTGATTCAGCTTGTTGAGTTTTTCCTTGTCAAATCAAAATTAAAAAAAAGAAAGAATAAAGAAATTAAAATAGGTTATCACGTTTTAATTTATAAACTGTACTTTAAAGTGCGCATCATTACTACAATGTTTGAGAAATAAACAAGATCTTTTAAATACTTCTATGCTGTAATGCGCTAAAATATCTAAAGTTCATTATTGGTGTAAAGAAAATAACTTATTTAAATCAGGTAATGTCAATAAAAGTTCATTTTTGTTTGAACTCAAAATAGTTAGAAATATATTTTAAATAAGTGTGACGTATATTTTAGAGTTTTTTGAAGTCTTTTAAGGTCAATAAAAATAAAAAATTTTATAATTGAAAAATTAAAAAAAAAACATTCTAAAAGCATAACCTTTTGAATAAAACTTCAATTAAAGAAAATAGTGTTTAAAAAAATTAATTTTACTTAAATATCATTATTTATTGGAAAAGACAATTTAGCATATTACATTGCCATATTATTCTAGATAACCTCAATAATAGATGTGTTATGAAACACGCGCATACATCTACAAACGCTTTACCGCAAGATTATGACAATAGTTGGAATTAGTTAAATAACATTTGTTTTCAAAGAACATATTAATTCTGAGAAATTACTCAGCTTTTTTATATTATAAAGAATTTGTTTATAAAAAAGTTTAAGAGTTAACTTGATCGCTGAACACGAGTGCCGCCAAGAGAGAACGGTCAATTTCACTGTGTGGGTATTGAGGAGTAAGTTGGTGACCAAATTGTAAAAGAATCGCTTCATACAACTGACTTCCTGGTTCATATGCGAAATGGGCTAAGAGATCACAGTCAATGTGTTTTGTGGCGTATTTATTCGCAACATATGACGAAATTGTGGACTTTCCGGAACAGATTCCTCCTGTCAATCCAATTATGTAGGAAGTTCCAGTTGAATGTGGCTTTTAAATGCAAAATTTAATTTTAAAGCTTCGTATAATTATATACTTAAATTTGAACGCCAAAAAGTTATATTACTTTTAAAGGCGGCTTTTGCAGAGTTCCAAGTAGTTCTCTTCTAAGATGTGAGGATGAAAGTCGTCTTTTCAGTCCACCTCCATCAATTTCCAGATATGGTATGATGCAGACACTCAAATCAGATAAATTCTAAAGCAAGTAAAAGTTTAAATGTATGGAAAAATAGAGTTAAACTAAAAATACCATCATATCATTTTTCAATTGATAATACTTTTTTTCTAGTTGGAACATTCTACTTTGATATAGAGTTTGGAATAAGATGTTATACTCAAAAATATCATTAAATATTTAGAACAGACGTGAAAAAGGAGATTGATAGAAAAATTCCTTTTATTCATAAATGGTTTAATTGTGAGCTTGCTAACAAACGCTGTAAAATATATTTGTCTCTGAAAGTTTGCAATTAAAAGTTCCAAACTTTGTCTGGCCTTTTCATTCACAATGTTTATGATTCAAGTTCCAGTATTCCAACTTCATTGCTTGTAGTTCGATAAAAGCAGCCCAGTTGTGATTTCTCAGTCAAAACAGTTAAACGAACCATACTTTTAACCAAAAGAAGTGAACGAGTTAGTGCATCAGACGAAGATAGACTTACAATATTTTTTGTAACAATGATCCAACAAACTAGTAGAGTGTTTAAACGTAGGTTAAAAAACAGCAAAAAAGTATTTGCTGGGAAGCTTCTTGTTTATAGGGAAGCAAAGTAAGAACACGTAGGAGAAATGAAGCATAGATAATCGCGTGAATCGGTAAATGTTGGGTTCAAATATTTAGCGAAAGTTTGAATGTCCCATCACAAGACCATCGTTTACTTGCTGATAACTCATTCAAGCCAAAATGTGTTGCAAATATTACTATTCGATGTACGTTATCAAATCCACAATCAAACACTGAGAAACTTAAACCATACGCAAGATATTTAAATGAATAGGGAATTCATATCGATTGCGACATGATAGAAGTATATGACATGTAGAAAAGTGCATCGTCAGTGAACAAATTCGAGCTAGCTTCTTTCTATAGTGGTTGTGTATCATCTGCTATTAATTCTCATGTTGATATTGCACAATCAACATTCACTGCATCGCAAATCGAGCTTACTGCACATCATGCTTCTACCTTAGCACATGAAATCGGATGAGAATCACTCCCTGAACGAACTTTTTCTTTTTTCACTTTAAATAAATGTCAATACGATGTATATTTAATAATAAATGAGCATCTTTTAATGTTTTTGAAATTTTATTTATCATCATAGGAAGTTTTTATTGTCTAGCTAGTAAACATATTTTTTCTTCTAGTACTAATTTCACAATTTCTAAAGCTTTGATTAATCTAAACAAATGTACACATCCACAATCAGGATTACATTTTAAATTGATTTCGCAACTTGTGGGTAGAATTGTCAAAGGTGGAAATTTCCATGGGAAAAATTCTCTTGGATGAATCATACTTCAACAACCATTTGATCTACATAGTTGAGACAAGTACCATTAAATTAGTCTCATTAAGATCAAAATATAAACCAATTTTTAGAAAAATCGAAGAGGATTGCAAAAAATAGTCAAAACTTGATTGAATTGATAAGGAATCACAAGTTTAAGGTGAGCGACGCGTATCGAATTATAAGCAATAAAGATGGAACGGTGAGTTAGAAATCAGACTATTGACAAACAAAGCCACATTCTAGACAAGCTTTATCCTGAATTATATAACAATCAACATTAAGTAGACAAAATATTTCATTTCTTCTGAAAGATAAATAGAAGAAGAAATGTATTTGCAAAAGCAGATCAATAGTATAAAAAAATTAAAAAAAATCTCCATTTAATAATATTTTTCGATGATGTTTACAGGTTGAGATTACTGCGCCTTTTCAAGTCTTTTTCTATTATGTAAATTTTTGAATTTAACTTTTTGAGTTATTTTACGATTTACAGGTCTATTATTTCCTAAATAAACAAACTTAAAACTTAAATTAACTTCTTATAAAAATTAAGAACCTAAAATCTTATTTGAGATTTTAAATATAAGTATTCGAATAATATTTATTTCATTAGACTTCAGAGTTAACAAATCTTAAAGGCTTTTCTTTATTATAAATAATATTCTATTTGAAATCTTATCTAAATTAATAGTTAAAATATACATGAATTTTACTACTCTAAAAATCAGGGTTGTGTAGTTGGAGTCTGGAGTCGGTTTATAATTTTAGTCAAGCGTTATGTCTTTAAAACACATAAAAAAAAGGCTGAAATATTCAATAAAAGAATAAACTTTTTTTACTACGCATAACTTGTAAAGAAACAAAGCTCAATTTATGAGTAAAAGGTACCTGGGGTGTTTTCATTGAAAAGGCACAATTGCGCCGCTTGTATCGAACTAAGAAGAAAGCAGGCTTGATGCGGGATCGAACACAAGACCTTGAGTTATCGAATCCAGCATCTAACCAACCCTACTCACGTCCGAGTAGGGATTTTTTTAACCCAAATACTTTTGAAAAAATAATTTAGGTTAATTTAGTTTTTTAATGTTATTGTTTTGGCTTGGATAAAAAGGTTATAGACAATAATTTGAAGAGAATGTAAGAAAGACAGTAAACAAATAGAAAGCAACAAAACATTTTAATAAATTATGTTAAAGAAAATAGATCCAACATTTTGAGTTGAAACATAAAGCATAAGCGTGTAAGATTCAGAACATCTATGACCATCTAAAATCAACATTCACAAACACCTTAAAACATGGTACATGTCATCACATTTTAACATTAGTTATAAATCAGTGTTTCCCAACATTTACACATGTGCAACTCCTTACTGAGAGGCTAAATAGCCCTAACCCCCTCGTATAGGCAGCGTGATTGATAATGTTATTTTCTCTGAAGGAAAAGGTAAAAAACATAATCTAAAAACTTTTAAGAGGTTTAAACTTTTATGAGCTGAATTAGTGCGATATCTGCAGTTGTACTTGAGCAGCAAGTTTTAAAATTAATGGCCTAATGTTTGTAGGATCATGTCTCTACAACAAGCAATCTGTATCTATTTCTTGTTTTAAAATTCATAAGAGTTGAAAACCCTTGGCCACACTTGTATGTGGAAGTAAATGGAAAAAAAGAACATGTAAAACTTGTCATGCGGATTTGACTTGGACAGAAGTCGCAAAATTACAAATAGGTGGAGTCAGAATCGAAGAATTAAAATATTTTTCCGATCCGACAACCTGCGCAAAACAAATATAAAATTCGTGTTTTCAATTTCGTTTAAAATGAGGAAAAAACGTTTTGTTTATATGAATAATTTATCATAGAGTATTAAGTAGTATCTGCATTACAAAATGTTACGGTTGCTGATACTGTTACAGAGTGTAAGCAGTAAGCATCTAAATTTCAGCCCGGTCTGCGCATTAATTGTTCACAAATCAGTTATAAAAAATAAATTACTTTGGCTTTGCGATTTTTATTAATAAGTATGGCACCATTAACTGTATCTTCTGTAACAAAACAAACTTCAAGCTTCGAATTAAATATGGATGGAGCAAACGTGTTTTGCAAAGAATCAAAGTGAAAACTTTTTAAATAATAAAAATGAAGAAAAAGTTCCAATTCTAAACATTCAACTCACAGAAGAGAGGGATCAATATCTGATATAAAACTTTTCAATGCTTGCTTCCTTACATCTAATGATAGGATGAGTTCTTTGAGTATTTTTTCTATCAAAAAGAATTAATATATAAATTAAAAAACTTCCTTAAAGGTATTTTATAAATGAATTTTGATTTAAAAAAAGTTTCTGCTGAACACTTAGTAACCAATGATCGAACCTTTGTGATTCGATTGAATCTGAGTTAATATTAACTGAGGTAAAATATATAAGGAAGAGAGAAAGCGTCACTTTTATGGCAAACAGATAAAGTAATTCCACAAAGAAGAGAACTGGAAGTTGATAAACAGGCGTATGAAAGTAGAAACTTATGACCATTGTGCAAACGATCAAAAGTACCACCAATCGCTGCGTGCTTGAAAAAACCTGGAAAGCATTGAAACGAGTCCAAAAGTTGAAGAGGCTCAGCCAAACTATATTTTATTAGAGATTAAAAAAGAAAATTCTTGATGAAAAAGTTTTAAAGATAATAATCTACCTTAATTCTTCATCACAAGGAGGAATAGTTGACATCAAAAAACTTAACTTTGTTGCTAATTGTGGAAAAACTGGAGAAATTAAAAGTTTGAAGGAAGATTGTGAAATCAACTGAGAAAAAAACAGGATTTTATCGGGGAGGTGAGAAAATGTATGATATTTAAAATCTTTTATTTTAAAGTGAGCTAATAAAAGATGGATGTTGTGGCAACTAAAAAAATGAAAGTATTAATTAAGGAAAGCATATAAGCAGTAAATGTACTCATTCATAGTAACTTCTTGATAGAATGACTTTATAAATTGTAAAATTTCTTCTCTGCTTTCAAAGCGATGCAGGTAAGAGTGGAAAGAAAAGTACACGTATAGCAACGTCGCAGTTTTACACGCTTGTGAGAGTTGAGGGAGGAAATCTTTCCAGTCAAAGGAAATGAAACAAAGATGAGAAGTCATACAATTCTAGTAAAGAATAAGAACAAAGTTATTAACCAAACATAAAGAGTAACGAAATAGACAAGTAGGAAACAAGCTATAAAGGAGATTGGTATACACTGGCATCAGTGGCGTAGCTAGGTTGGGTATGAGGACACAATTCCCTATTAATTTCCATTAGTCAGTGTCAGACACAAAACATAACGCCATATGTAAGAATACATCATATATAGACAAGCTCAAACACACAATTCCCTATTAATTTCCATTAGTCAGTGTCAGACACTAGACATAACATCATACGTAACAATACATCATACATATACAAATATTTCCTTACACACTCAGACAAACAATTCCCTATTAATTTCTATTAGTCAGTGTCAGACACTAGATATAACATCATACATAGAATTCAAGTTCATGGCACGCTCATACACACAATTCCATATTAATTTCCATTAGTCAGTGTCAGACACAAAACATAACGCCATATGTAAGAATACATCATACATAGACACGCTCAGACACACAATTCCATATTAATTTCCATTAGTCAGTGTTAGACACAAAAATAAAGTCGAATGTAGCAATACATCATATGAATGACATTTAGCTTGATACTAAGACAAATATATTTTTTCGCCAGCCAATAGTATATTATTTTTTTAAATGATTGACATTTAGTTTGTCGCTAAGACACAAATTAATATATTTTTTCTCCAGCCAATAGTATATAATTTTTTTAAATGATTGGCATTTAGTTTGACACTAAGACACAAATATATTTAAAACTCAAAATCAGCGGTTGAGTCCAGTCATTTAAAATGTCGATGATATTTTAAAACCCATTTAGTACTAATTTTCCCAAAAGAAACGCAGACGAACTCTTGTTTCAAATACAATTAAATAGAGATTACTGGCGCCTTCTGCGTTCCCTTTGGAATACCCGTACTCAAGGGCGTAGGAACCATGGGGATAGGAGGGGATGTATCCCCTCCACCTTGGAAAATAATGCAAATTATCCCCCCAGGTTTAGTGTATGTAATTTTATATATAGTAATTAAAAACTTAATATCATATGTAATGTCAGTGAATATTTTTTACCGTATACTTGACACCTGATTCAAAGAGTCAAAGACTAACATGAACACTAATATATAACTATATATGTTTGTGAAAGTTTAATTCATGTGATATGCTTAGATACGTGTCTATGCTATATCAAACTACGATGTGCTTGCAGGCCATGATGATTCTAGTCTGTACATAACTATTATAAAAAGTTATTTTTTTATGTAGTATGCGCATTGATGTTGTACACATCTTTGAATACATGCTTCTTAATGAAGTATCTATTGAATTACTTGCTGAGCAGTTTGCTAAATCAAATGAAAAAAGGCGTGATACTTTTGGTTTTTAGTATATTTTTATGTCTATTTGTGCAACTGTTTTTTTTATTATATAAAATGTAGTTTTTCCTCTTTTTCATTTTAAATATAATAAATTTCTTAAATTTAAAGACTTACTATTGTACAAAAAAATTTTGCTTAAAAAAATTCAATATAATTTTATTATACCCCCCAGTTTTTTTAGCTTTCCTACGCCACTGCCCGTACTAAATGGGTTAATAAAGCCGGTCCGTTGAGAGACTTTATATATTCACTTGGTTAACTATGCGCCTGTGATGGCTATATTCGTTTTTGGAAGTGCAGCCAAGGTTATAAAGAATTGTAGCATTTGTTTTCAACGAAAGGGGTATAAGTTGCATGTTATTTCATTTTTTCCTTCAAAACATGTCTTATTTTAGAATGGATTTGTAAATGATATAATACTTTATCAATCGAATACTTCCTTTTGTTTTTTGATCCAATAACATTTTGCATCAGCGTATTTTCCAACTTACCATCATAAAATATAATTAAATATAGATAGAATAAAAAACTTTATTGTTAATTGAATTGAATAATTATTCTTTATTATTCCCTAAATAAGAAAACAATTCTAATTAAGATTGTTTTTAATAAAAAAAAGTGTAATTCACTATTAAATATTACAATAAATTGGCAGTTTATTTTTTCTCAATCTGTTAATTTAATCAGAGAGAAAATAAAAATTAATCTAAATCTAAGTCTAAAGAGTTTCCATAAAAAAACCCTAACTTATTAAAAAAGGTAAAGGTACCCCGGGGTGTTTTCATGGAGAAGGCACAATTGCGCCGCTTGTATCGAACTATGAGGAAAACAGGCTTGATGCGGAATCAAACCCAAGACCTTGAGTTATTGAATCCAGCATCCAACCAACCCTACTCACGCCCCTTACACTTGAATTTTAAAACATTTTATTTCTCTAAATTTATCGTTTGTTGCTCGTTGTATTTAGGATTATATACAGATCTAATTAACCTTTATTTGGATCATAATAACCGTATCGAAATTAACATGGCAGTAGTTTACCAATGAAAAGAATATTACAGGATAAGGTAAAATTTAACTGTTACATGTAAGTGGCTGGTGTTAAGAAATATTGAAAGCAAGCTATTAAGTTTTGAGTCAATTTGAAACTTCCAAGAAATTTTTGATCAATAATTATTCCAAAAAAATTTATTGTTTTGATAACATATAATATTATTATAATGTTATTTATAATTAAATGTTATTTTTATTAAAATAATAAATAAATATCTAATAGTTTATACACTAACCAATCTTTTTAAGATTTTAGTATATACATAAATAAAATTTTATTTTAGAAATTTTTAAAATTTGAATGATCTTTAAATTTAAATGCCATTTTAGATTGAGACAAAAAGACTACCTGGAAGTTTGATTCAAGAAATGTTTTCATACATTTACACATTATATTTAAGGCTATATTATAGGCAAAGGAATGCTACTATTGTCTTCACAATCAGATTTACGCTTATTCAATATTAGGGCTTTACGGTTCATAATATATATTAACTCGGTTATAAATAAGATTAAGAGAAAAACTTATATTGTTATGTATACGAGGATGATATTTCTATACTCATTACTTCTTCGAACCATAATATTATTGAAACAAATGAAATGCACAATTTTATCTACAACAAATGAAACAAAATTAACCTATATAAGCAATGATAAAATTAAAGCTATACTTTTTACTTCTATGCGCATCTTTATTATGAATGATTTTAGTTTTAATATAATTGGACATACATTTATGTTATCAAAACAATAAATTTTTTTGGAATAATTATTGATCAAAAATTTCTTTGAAGTTTTAAATTGACTCAAAACTTAATAGCTTGCTTTCAATATTTCTTAACACCAGCCACTTACCTATAACAGTAAAATTTTACCTTATCCTGTAATATTCTTTTCATTGGTAAACTAGTGCCATGTTAATTTGGATACGGTTATTATGATCCAAATAAAGGTTAATTGGATCTGTATATAATCCTAAATACAACGAGCAACAAACGATAAATTTAGAGAAATAAAATGTTTTAAAATTCAAGATATGTATAAAATAAATCCGGTAGGACTTTTTACCCAAATACACACAAATATATTCTTTATTTACAAATAGGAACTTAAAATTTAAAATAATATTAGATAAATGATTAAAATAAAAATATACACAGATATTTAAGCATGAACGGCGGCTGACAATAGAGTATTGTTATATATTTTTATATATCCCATTATCTTACCAGGCCACACATATTAGTAATTAATTTAAATTAAAAAATTATTTTGTGTCATCAAGCTTACTATTATAAAATAATTATATCATTATTTTCAATATTTTAAGTAAATAATACAAACAATTTTAATTAAAAAAAAATGGAATACCAACCTATAAAATTGAGCCTCAATGTGTTAGGGTGCACCTCTCAGTTAACATTTGAAGGTAAGGGGTTCGATCCCCTTGGTAGGCCCGTAGCCAGCGAGGGCAGGAGGGGGCTAAGCCCCCCCCCCCCCCCAACTCAACTCAGAATCAGAGCGCCCCCCCCAACCTAATATATTTCGATATCAATAAAGGGTTCAAAAAATGGTTTATTTTTAGACTATATATAAAAATTTATAACTTATTAGTTATCTCCCTCTCACTTAAAAATTTTTTTCAGTAATTTACTAAACATTTTTTTTTGAATGGGGGAGAGATAACCCATAACTACCAAAAATTTTTTTGTGAAAATATTTAGCCCCCCAAAATTTTTTCCAGCTAACTAATTGAAAAGTCCTAGCTACGGGCCTGCCCCTTGGCTCCCTACTCCTTAAAACAAAATCACAAAAAAATGTGATTAACCATCTCAAGCATAATGCAAGCATATAGCCTTACGTTTTAAAGTGCTTTGATATCTTCAACCAAAAAAACCTATAAAATTAGCTATATATATAATAAAATATTATTCTATATAGCTATTTTAATCTTTTTTTGTATATAAATAATTTTTAAAATTATTCTTATTTAACAAATAAAAAATATGAGCCTCAATGATTAGGGTTTACCTCTAAGCTTAACAGTTGAAGTTCAGGAGTTCAATCCCAAAGGCTCCCGACACTTAAAAACAAAATCACAAAATCTGTGATTAACCATCTCAAGCATAATGCGCAATACCCGCGCTAAAAAAATATTAGGCGGGCTGTGATGGGGCAATAAAAATTTACTTTATGGAAAAAATTTATTATCTTATCAGAAGAGGCTTGATCATTTACAGAGCATCAATAGTAATTGGCGTGTAAATAGAGAAGAAACACATATTACACACATATAGATTATTAGACTTGCACAGCTATATGTTTTAATAATTTTTTCTTAAGTTAAGACACTTGGTGCAAGTTGGAAATTTTCAAGGGAGGGGGGGGGCACTTGCCCCAAAAATATATAGGTAGCGCAGGCTCTGAATGCGAGCATATAGCCTTACAGGAGAAAGAGCTTTGATATCCAATCGACCAAAAAAAACATGTTATTATTTTAATGTTTTAAATTATTTTTTTCGGTATAATTCAATTTCAAATTAATAATTTATTTAAGTTTTATGCGGAGAATAATCCTTCTACTTTTTTTGTGTATATTTAAATTTGTTTTCATCTATTTGGGAGTATTTGGGTAAAAATTCTCACCAAAAATATATTGGTTTCAAAAAAAAATTAAGCCTCTCAAAAGTCTAATTTATCTTTTTTTACAATTTTTAATTTGGATTTATATTAAAAAAGATACGAGCATTAGTGGGCCTTTTTTCTTACAAACAAAGGCAGAAAAGTATCGTGCGGTATTTTCATCGAAATGGTACAATTGCGCCACTTGTGTCTAACTATAAGGAAAGTAGGCTTGATGCGGTATCGAACCCACTACGTTGAGGTATCGAATTCAGCATCTAAACAAATTTATTCACCTCCCAAATAAACAAACATTATCCTCAGAAAACAAAGAAACAAATAAACCCAAGAATGCATTTTCTCTTAAAAAATAGTTTATCTCATAAATAATCCATAAAAATATATTTAAAATCAAGGTTGGAATAAAAATACATATACAAGGATCAACATTCGTAAAAAAAATTTTTTGCCGGGTAATGTGCGATTGCCTGTAAACCATTCTAGGTGGCTTATGTATGGTGGCGCATCAAACCAACTTAAAAACTAAAATTTTTAAATTCTTTATTTTTTTTAATTTTAGTATAAATTCAAAATGTCAAATGTTTTACTCTTAGATGGTATCGATCCATCATGTATTGACATATTTGAGCGAAATAAAATTTCAGTAGATATTAAAATAAAAATTAATTCAGATGAACTTATTAAAATAATAAAGGTATCTAATTTTTCTTTTGGTATTTTTATTTTCTTTGTTCAAAAAACATTTATAATAGTAATATTATAAATTTAGAGTGAACTAGATTGGAAGTAATTCAAAGGGATTTATATTTTTATTAATTTATTTCTGAACAATACACAGTGACATAAACCCTTGAATTTTTGTCTTTCTTACTCGCTCTCTAGCTTTCTATTTTCAAATACGAGTATTAAAATTTTATATATTGACTCTTTTTTTCCATGCGCACTTATAGACCAAACATACTTTTCAGATTGCTCTTGATGTCCTCCTGTGCGTTTCTGACAATGTTGACCACATGTAGCTAATAAAATTTTCCAGAAAAGCTTTTTGTTGCAGCTCGAGGACTTTTTTAATCGGTAAAAGGAGAAAAAGGGTAGTCGGCTCAGGGAGTTTCAGAACTAATATTGGAGTCACTCCTAAGACTACTATATTAATAAGGGGTCGTTCACGAATTACGTCAACTTCAACTGGGAGATTGGGGGCCTCTGAAAATTGTCATAAGTTGTTATGAGGAATAATAATTAATTTTTTGAAATAATAACATGTACATAGCAAACATTGGTTTTTCTGAAATGTACTCCATATTTATCAATTAGTATTGTTGAGGTGTGATTCAGAACTGAATCAGGTGCAATTATGTCTAGTTAAAACTTATTAGTGGGAATAAAGACGTTTGATTATAGATTTACAAAATCTAAAAATGTATAAGCATGGAGAGTACGTTGAGCAATGAATTCATCCAAAAGTTAGATTTTTTTGATAATTGTTTGATGTGTTGCAAAAATCTTAGGGGCCTTGCATAAAGTACGTGCGCATAAAATTTGCCGTTTTAGGATCCCCCTCCTTTCACTGCTCACACGTGTAAGTACAAATCCGAAATGCAAAAACTGAGTCCATAAATGAAACATAAAATTTGGGATAATATTTTTGAAAACAGTTTTCAGACGTAAACAACATATTTCATTGACCCTTGCAGATATTTTCAAACAAAAGGAAAAATTGAGTTCAGAAATGAAACTAGCATGGTTTATTTGGTATAAAAACATATATTTCATGTAAAATTTGATTGAATTTTTTTCGAAACAATTTTTAGAAATAAACCGCAAATTTGATTAGCACTTGTAGGTATTTTCAAATCAATCAAAATTTTAATTGATATTTTATAAAAAGTAGCCGTGATTATTGAAAAAATGTAAAGTGTTATGCGCTTAAAACTGTATATAATTATAAATTTTCAAGGTAGTATATAATATAGACCCTAAGTTATAAGGTTAACTACAAATAATGTTATAATTTTGTAGGAAAATGTTAATTTTTGATTTGATTGACAGTTTTTGATACGAGAGAGTCATTCAACTACCGTGAAAAATTTTTAGTGAAAGGGGGGAGCACATATTACACCTCACCACTAAAAGGGTTAATAACGTTCATGATTAAGAGCTGCTTCTTTGTTTAAAACTTCAAGAAATTTCCATATATTTGGATGAAACGATGTTATGCTACATTGTAAATGATTATGCCATCCTTCCAATCAATTGTTTGTACGAGGTAAATCTTCAAGTACACGATTATACTTATTTCAGATAGTAATATTAGAACGTGGAGCTTGATTAGTTTTTCGACGTATTCTTCCAATATATGTATCTTCAAAATAGTCTACGATATGAATAGTGTCAGGTGGCAATTCTTGTAACGTCTCAAATGCCTCAATAACTTTAATTGGTGGAACAAAAACCAAAATGGTGGAATCATACGAATCAGCAGACCAAGATTAGTTTGATATTTACACCTTGTACTTTGCGGTATAGGCAAGTGAAAAAAGCGTCCTTTATTCTTACCTTAGAAAATGCTTCTTTAATTGTTCATAGTCTATGAGAAAAGTTTTCAGATTGAGTTCAGGGTTTATAGCAAAAAGTTGGAAAACGTCTTGATAATAATATGCTTGTTTGTTTGGTAGAAGAGCATAAACACATGAAATAACTCTAAAAATAGCTCAGGTACAACTTTAAAAGTTCCATCTCCAAACCATCCTTTAAACTTTATACTAGACTGATTTTAGTATATGTGGGAAACACAATGATACGTTGTTCAATCGTCCCACTATCGTAAAGAAAAAATCCTCTCCTTCATATGTCATTTTGTACTCAGAAGGAATGTGCATGTTAGTTAAATTGTCCATATTTAGCGTCTTATGCCGCGTTGAATTTGCCTGGCTGGTGGTAGTTGAGTTGAGGCAGTACTTGATATTGACTGACTTGCCTGAAATATTATTTGCTGTGCAGTCTCATCTGTGTTGATAGCTCATTTCTCGTCGTAATGACAGGACTCCTTCCCGAACTATGTCTGCAGCATAGACGTGTTCATTTACATACCCAACTAATTCATTATCGCAAACTTTAATTTTAGCTTTGCAGTAGGCTACTACTTTTGAATAATCAACTAAAAAAAGTCATCTAAATCGATGTTTATGTATCCAATTGAATCCTGATTAACAAGAATATGCATTCTTCTTTTGAATAGTTCCAAATTTTTGCAATCTGTAAAATTTTCCTACGATAAATATTGATTAATATATTATGTATTGATAAATATTGAATATTTTTTCAATAAAATAATAAAACATCTTACTAAAATATCATTTTAATTTGAAATCATTATAATAATAATTAGTTAATATTTGTGTACAAATAAATTTTTTTAGACATTACTTAATCAAATATAAAATATAGTTTCTCGCCTATTCTCTACTTGGATTAGTTCTCGCTTGTGAAGAGCGCACATTTTTCAAGGGTGGCGATGCCAGGCCTGGGGCTATCTCACCGTCAACCTTATAGCTTGATTAACACATTTGATTCGTTATTCAGGATGAAGCACGAAATACGATTTCAGACTGGGTGAGGACATTTTTTGAAAATGCAAAATATGTAGCCATGCAGTGGGTATTTGGGAGGATTTTTTTATCGGGCCAAATATCCGAATCCGATATTTCAATTCTATTGCATATCCAATTAACTGTATAAATCACTATCCAGTACATTCTTAATTTTTTCTCTGTATTATATTTTTGTTTTCCTCTGAAAGGACATTGATACGTCCTATGCATTCTTTGCTCTCAGCATTCATTTCTTAGCTTACCTTTAATTTCACTTGCTTCTAATAAATTTTAATATTTAAACGTTTTGTTGAACAGGACTACGATGCGCTATTGGTCAGATCTGCCACAAAAGTGACGCGTGAAGTGATAGAAGCTGGAGGAAAGCGCTTGAAAGTGATTGGTCGGGCAGGCTCCGGGGTGGACAATATTGATGTTAAGTTTGCTAGTGAAAAGAACATCTATGTGATGAATACACCCGATGCAAACTCTCAAAGTGCTGTGGAACACACTTGCGGCCTGATTCTTTCGCTAGCTCGACACATTCCTCAAGCGTACTCCTCTCTCCTTCAGAAGAAGTGGAACAGATCTCTTTTCGTGGGAAGTGAAGTCAATGGCAAAGTTCTTGGCTGCATCGGCTCTGGCAGAATAGGACTAGAAGTCGCTTTGAAAATGAGCGCATTTGGAATGGAGGTGAATCCTTTAAGTGTGGTTTTATTTTGATCAATTTTCTTGCATGTAGACGAACTCTACAATGGAGTTTATTCGGGTGAAAATTCCTTAATGTATTTTGAAAAGTTATGCACTTTTTTGTCACTGGAAGGAAGCAAACTCTTTGATCTAATTGGACAATAATTTTAGAATAATTTTGTAATTTAAATAATTAAATTACACCAGAAAGATAATTTGATATCGACTCGTAAATTGACAATATCATTAGTGTATTCTGACCATAGTACTGCGCGGTGCAGGTAAGTGCATCCGCGAGTACCCATTTAAAATTTGTAGGGTGGGCGGGTGTGGGTAGAAGAATTTTGATGTGCGAATAATATTTGAGAACATTTAGATGTTTTTTTAGAATCATCAAACTTTATAAGCATGATTTATTTTTTTCATCGATCATTTATAAAATAAAAAATCTTGATTATTTTCTAAATTCTATCACAATTATTTCTGATTTGAAAATTTTAGGGGGGTTCAGAGAACCTTCTAGCCCTAACCTAGCTCCGAAACTGCATTCATATATACATACAGACCCGTAGACATAAAAAATTTAGGAGGGGAGGGGGGGCAAAAAACAAAATATATTTTAATATTTCCTTCATCCGTCATCTATAGAAAAGACTGTGGGATATGTTAAGATTTGTGTAAACCGATTTCACAAAAAGTTATATTCATATATGTTTGATTAAAAAATAAATTCATAGACACTCTTTTGTGTACAACGTTAGAAAAACGCAACATAAAAATGTTTATCATTTTAGTCGAAGCCTTGTATTTTTGCAACTCATAGAAAAAGGCAGAAAAATTAAATAAAATTAAAGAATGTAGTTTTTTACTTTGCGTTAAAATTAGTTTGTAAAGGAGCAAAACTCAGTCTATGAGCAGAAAGTTTTTAGTAAAAAATTTTAAACCAACCTTTGGAAAAATAAATTCAATTTATGAATCCTATTGTTTTGTCTTGTTATAAACAATTCTTTTTAATAGAACATTTTAATAAATTATGTTGAAGAAAGTAGATCACACATTTTACTTGCAACACAAAGTAGAAATGTCTAAAATTGAAGAAATCTTTCAGTGACTATCTAAAATTGACGTTCACAAACAACCTTGAAATATGGTACGACGGCATTGCACTTTTCAGAGATTTATAATATTTGAAACAGAAAAGTGAAATATGTGGAGGCGAAGTCGGAGTCGGAGTAAGTCGGAGAATAAGGGAGTCGGAGTCGCCAAATATTTTTCCGACTCCACCACCTGGACATTAGACACCCTTACACTGAAATACTTGAATCTCGAAAACAGCGGTATTGCCTAATTACATCCCATCTTTTTGGCGCAATATATTTTAGTCGTCACTTTCTATTTAGGCGCTTTTATATGATCCGTACGTAGAAGAGTCAAGTAAAGCGAGTACTAAAAATGTGAAATTTGTTTCTCTTGAAGAGATTTGGCAGTTCTCTGATTACATAACTCTACACGTTCCTTTAACGAAAGAAACCAAAGGTTTGCTTTTTTTCTTCTTCACGTAAATCTCAATTTTCAACCTTTTAAACGCTCACAATGTAAAGAAAACGAATTATTGGGTGAGTGAGTGTTTATCATAATTTATAACAAAAGTTTTTCAAAAGTGGTTGGGATATGTTAGAGACTATGGATAGATTACAATGTTACAGTCATGTTCTTGAGTAGTATGAGTTCATTCTGATTATAATCAGAATCACAGAAATGTCTACAATCGTAATCAGAATCAGAATCATTTTCTCAAAAAACCCCAAACAATCAAGATTAAAATCACACTTTGAGAGCCACAAAAATCAGATTCTCTCATTAATTGTAACACTGCAAGCTTCACTCATACATGAGGAAAACGAGTAAAGTTTCTAGAAAAAACTAAGAACTGAGCTCCTTCCCTATCGAGGCAACTTGATGACAATCTGCATATTTTTTTTGGATTTTTCATTTCTAGAGCCAGAAGTTCTAGAAGTTTCTAGAACCAAAAAAAGATTGTTCTAGAAGTTTCTAGATTCAATAAGCTACTGGAATCGAAGGCATTCCATCTTTCTACAGCTAGCTAAACTCGCCTGTAGATATATACAAATATGCTTTTTACTGATCCGAATTTGAGAATCCCATTTCCCCAAATTAAAAAACTAGAATCAACATTGTAATTTAGAATTCAGAGAATGAGAATCATGATAATCATTATTTAGAATAAACTTTACATCTGCATGTTTATATCACAAAAATTTTTCTTTGAAGTTTTATGAGGAACATTTACTTAATTTGAGAGATACATGTTCTTTTGTTCACCCTCGCAAGTAAACAATTTTTTTGTAGTAAACAGTGATATGTGTACCACTGAGTATGAACTATACTGAGTATCTTATACTCAGTGGTACACATATCACTGTACTACAACAAGAACTCTCCTCGCTCTGAAGATTGTGGTTTTTTATTTGAAAAAGCTGATTGTCAGCGAAAATTTATAATCTTTTAACGTTGTGCCCAATAAATTACCTTTACTTTATCGTTGTACTTATATTTTATTAATTTTGTAATTAATAGTTTATTAAGCTATATTGCATCTCATTGTCAATTCAATGCACTAAAAATGTAAAAAGTAACTAAAAACTTCTAAAAATATATACAAAATGCGTGCAAATCCTTTTGATAAAGAAAATATAATCGTGATGTCCCGCGGAGAAATCGTGATTTTAGTACATGTGTTCAGTTTTATGCATAAAATTATTTCCATGATGATTCAGCCGACAACTTTTCAGGAATGATTGGTGCTGATGTCTTGTCAAGGTGCAAAAAAGGCGTCAAAGTGCTGAATGTGGCAAGAGGAGGTTTAATCGACGAAGAGGCTTTGTGCCAAGCGCTACACTCTGGACAAGTCTCGGGTGCCGCCATCGACGTTTTTGAAAAAGAACCTCCTGATTTCGAAAAAAGTTCCTTATTCTCCGCACCCCACCCCGCCTGCATCTTCACCCCACATCTGGGAGCTAGCACGCGCGAAGCTCAAAAACGCGCTTCCACACACATTGCTGAACAGATGGTAGCTTTTTTCCAAAATGGTACTTCATTTTTTTTTACTTTTTCTTTAATTAAAGTAATGTGTAGACTGTAGATCTATATATTTAATGTTCTAAACGTTTTTAACCCATTAAGTCCCAATGTTCCCATTTGGGAACATAAGTAATTTCATCTTCGTCTGCTTTTTTCAATGACTTTGAATATAAATCGTCTGCGTTTTTTTAAATATCGTCTGATTTCTATGGTACTTAATGGGTTAAACTTCAATATGATCTCCGACCTGTCATTTGAAAGACAGGGCTCGTTTTATAGGACCGTTCGGAAACTATTTTTGTTTAATAATATAATTCTTTGTTTATATTTCTATATTACATATTTAAAACATTTTTGTTTTCATTTTTGTCACGGGAGGGTGGAGTACGTTAACTCCACGTTATCAAAAATTTCTAATTTTTTAAGGGTTTAACTTGCATCTCTTGGATTTGCGAAAATCCCTACTTCCCTTCATTTCCTCAATACCCAAATGACATCTTATCTTTTTACCCAGATCAAAGTTCCATTGTAACACCGAGCATGTTTGCCATTTTCTTCACAATAACGCCACTTCAATTTAGGGTTTTGATCTCATACTTCCTGAAGGATGAGTTTTTATCCAAGTTTCATGTGAATTCAACGTTGTTTGATTGGTTTTTTGCACGTTCGTTCGCTTGTCTTTGTAGGGTCTAATCCCAAGGAAAATTCATTCGTTGGATAAAGTCTGTTCTTGAAATGGGTTCAAATCAAAGAAAAGATCTCCTTTTCTTTTGCCATGAAGCACCAGTTCGTGACATTTCTGTCGGTAGTTTTTTATTCCACCGTGTTTAATTTTTTCCTGACATGCCAAGATTATAATAACGTTTTACTTTGACATTGTCACATTTGTTCTCGATCGTTTATTTTTTAATTCATTTCGCATTCCTACTCGGTTTTCCTTCATTGTTCCAGCGACGTTTATTTTTGGCTCCAATAACCATTAAAATGATCTAATTTAATGGTACGCTCTTAAAATATCGATCCATAGAGGTCTTTGGCCCACAATACTGGCGACATGTGCTAAGAGTTTCGTTATTAGTAAATAATTGGTCTTTTGTCAGTATCTAGTACATGAAGTGGTTGGCTCTTATTAGGTGTATGTAACTTCTGCATCACTAAGAAAAGTATTTAAGAAGTGAGGCCAAAGGAATAAGTGAGGGTATTTACACAAGCAAATCCCTTATTTCAATAAGAACCTGACTCGGCCCACCCTTGGTAGAGTGAACCCGAGCCGTTACGCTGCTCTACTCTTGATGGTGTGGTCAGGAAACCTGGAGTTGGCTCACTCTTGATAGCGTAATCAGTGGAGCATCTATCTTTTGCTGGCGGCTGGAATCTTCAATTGTGTTCGCTCGTGTATTTACATATATATATTTCTTATGTACACATGTGTTTTTATATATACTATACATAAAAACATTAATTGACTTGTAGGCGTTGTTTAACTCAGCGTTATTCAAACTGTGGGTCCCGACCCTTCAGTGGGTCACGTGAAAAATAAAATGGGTCGTGACAAAAAAGAAGAGAAATCAAGGGAGAGCAAAGTGAAAGAAAATGTAAAAGTATTAATATTTTGTTCATACAAATAAATAAAACAATTTGCAAATCATAAAAAAATATACATATAAATTGTCGATGCTGAATAAATGAACGTAGTGATCAGAGTTTGCCTTATCACGCCTGAGTATTATGGGTCGCGATGCAAACATCCTAGTTTGAAAAGTTTGAAAAACGCTGGTTTAACTTGTAGCTTTGATATATGCATACTATGATTGATAAGTTAAGGCTTAGTCAGTGCAATGCAATTTAACCCATTTAAGACCAAGCAAAGCAGACGATATCTAAAAAAACGCAGACGATTTATATTCAAAATCATTGAAAAAAGCAGACGAAGATGAAATTACTTATGTTCCAAAATAGGAACATTGGTCGTTAATGGGTTAAATGAGGGTGAAAATATTGCATTGCGATGAATACACATAAGGTTTTAATGTTACTGTAAGTGTAGGGAACTTCTGCATCAATGAGAAAATTGACAAGTCGGCTGAGGGCGATACATCGAGGATATGGGTGGGTATAGTGTTTCATCGATCTTCAATGGTACTCGTACTTGGTAAGATCGAATTTAAAGGCATTTTATGACTTCCTTCAAAAATTGATAACTTATAATATAAACTAACTTTTGTTATGACTAAAAAAGTGAAGTATTAATGTCAAGAAAAAAGTTGTCTTTGTCATGATTCTAGTACAGTTTGCTGTGAACAAAAAATGAAGGCCAGGTATGATTGATTTTTACAATAAAAATAAAATAATGGAAGCTGCTGACCTTGTTGATTTTTTGCTAAAAATGTAAATATTATAAAATTAAAAAAAATGGATTGTCTTACCTTTTGTTTTAACTTATTCTTCTCTTTTTTCGTTTATTTTTTTCAAAAGTTTTTAAATTAATATTAATCTTGATTGCGACAGGATGGCCAATGATTGTAAAATTATTTTTTGTTCATTCGAAGATTAGACAGGAATAAAAGGCAAATTTTAAAAAATTGTGTGTTTTTAACTTCTAATTTAAGTTTATTTTTGAATTAAATGATTTCAGCTCATATAACTAAAATGGCTGTCAGGGTCGGATGCAGAAAACTAAGTTCAATGGAAGGGGGGGGGGGGGAGGGGGAAGGGGGGGGGGGGCAAAATGAAAATTCTATTAAATTAATATAAATTAATTTTTCTAGGATAACTTTTGGAAACCACATTAGCCATTTCAGCTACATAAATTTCTAACTCAAATAAATGCACATATGACATAAATACTAACCAGCATATGGGCTTGAAAAACAGAATAAGATTGCTCGTTTAGAGGGGGAGGGGAGGCAACTGCCCCGTTGCCCACCCTGCCCTTTCTCTCGGTCCCTGTATTGTCCCTCACTGTATTTAATATTGCATTGGATTTAATTATATATACAAAGTCATTTACTCGGAAAACAGGCAGAAAAAATACCTAGGGAACTTAATTCTTTGGATTATGGAGCTTTGTCTGTATGCATGTAACACAAAAACTGTGAAACCAGGGATTTCATCAACTCTCTAAAATTATGAAATTAGATTCATAAAAATCACTAGAGATTTTATGTAATCCCTAGTGATTTCATGATATAGCTAGATAGAGTGTCATTTCAGTAATTACATGGAATTTCTAGGCATTTCATGAAATTCCTAGTTTTTCAACGTTTCTGTAACATGTCTGTCTATATGATCGTAATAATGTTTTAATATTTTTTAAGGTGACAAAAAAGGAATCATGAATGCAAATGACTTTAACATTCCTCCCTCTACATAAAGTTTTATTTCAATCTTGAAAATTCTCATATAAAGTGTTGAACAAATCAAGAATGCCCTTTTTTAAATTACGATGCATTAGAATAATCACTTTAGTTTTTCACAAATCACCCTTTTTTTATTCTTTGTAGTATTCATTCCATTCCATTTTTTCGTTAAAATTTATAACTTATTTTTTACTCAGCCAAGTCAAGTAACTTGAATAAACATTTTACAAAGACTAATTAAATTTTTTGTTTTTTGATTTTCTACGATATCAGATTACTTCATCCGTTTTGTTCGCGCACATGAAGAGTGTATCTTATTTTCCTCTCCTCGCTCTAATTCTTGCTTTAATGAGTTAGATCCACTTTGCAATCATCATCCTGTAAAAGTAGAGAAATTCAGTTTACCTCTTCCATCTCCATCCACCCAATAAAGATCAAACTTAAAAATTTGTGCTGCAAGAAATTTCACAATTTTGTAAAACTATCATAATTTATCGTTAAGATTGCCATGATAGTCCTTGTCATTATCAACTTAATTTCATTTTGAAAAATATCTTTTGAGAAATTGACATTTTTTCTGTTGTTCGTTCCTGCAACTCAAAGTGGATCAAAAACTGCATGCAATGAATTCAAAAAAAGTTCTTGTTATTTTGACTATATTGATGATCTCGGAAAATGAAAAGTTTGCATTTCTCAAAATATATTTTTCAAAATGACATTAACTTCTTGATGATAAGAAAAACTCTAAAACCGCTAATTTCGACTTTTCTAACATTGATTTAATAGCGACAAGGAAATTACTGAATATAATTTGATATAATACCACGTAAAACTTCATATTTAATACTACTCAAAGAGATCATTACAAATTTGATTGTAATAAACTTTATCAAAAAAAACAACATAATATTCAAAATTAAATACAGAATAGGCATGATGGGTTAATTCACCGTATTTATATTTTTATGGTTTTGGTAGATAGTGTCTCCCCTGTCCTCCTTCATAAGCCTTAGGCTGCAGTACATGTGTGTAACTTTATAATTATATAGATAATTTTCAGAAAGTGGGGTCAAACGTTGAACACCATAGTGATCGCTAATTTATCGTTTCTTGTTAAATTTTACATGAATATATGTTTTACTCTTCCTTTATCAATTTTTTGTGAATAATAATCTTTCACAAATGAACAATACACAAAATAAATTTTTTGATTTTTTCTAGGACAAAACATAAAATAGATGGGGTTAGCTTTTTCATAAAAGAGTAATATTAAAGTATTATCCATTTATATAACCTTCAGAGAGAGAGAGAGAAAAACTGTATATCAAAGAAAATAAATATAATTATTTTTGTAATAAAATACTGGACATTTAATGAAGTTTAAAATGGCGTCTTGAGGCCCTATGCGACCATTCATTTTTTTTCTGAAAATGCTCACGTTTTTCATCACTCAAAAGTAACTCATTAATTATTTTAATGAAGAAATTAACTTTTTTGATTGTATTGAATCTTAACATTTTAAATAAATAGAAATTATTAAAATGGCCTCTAGCCGCCCATTGCGGCCATCCAAGGCAATAAAAAATTGTGGCCATGCGAGGGTTAAATATTTCATTAGTATTTGACCTTGACTGAATGATTCGTCAAGTGATTTCTTGGAAACAACATCAAAAAAATCATTGATTGATGATGATGATGATGATGATATTTTTTTTTGATTTATTAGTTATGGAATAAATTTTTTTTTGCGATTCTTTCCACTTTACTAAGTGCATTTTAATATTTCTTCTATTTTTTTTCAAAGAATAGAATCCAGTTGCATTTTTGTCAATTTTGCTGAATTGTTGTCTTACTTTAAACAGAATTTTTAAAGCCTTTTTATGGTATTTTTCAATCTTCTCCTTTTCATTAATGGTGTTGGCTCGTTTAGCCAAAAATTTCTTTCCTCTAATTGAAACTCATTAAAAGTACAAATTTTTTGGCAAACCTCAGAAAATATGAATATTGACAATCCGTCATCTAAACGGAAGAAAATATTTGATTTTTTATTGCTCAACATCTAATGCTCCATTACCTACAATGAAGCCTCAAAGCGCAAGCTTTACGATTTCAATAAACACTAAGGGCAGCCAGTGTTAGCAGAAAATGACAATGCTCGTGCTTACTCTACCCTAGTGGACCAAGTAAATTGCCAGATGGTGATAAACTATATTTATTTCAGCGAATAACACCATTTTGTTTTGAAACATATTCATGGCTGACATATTCAAAGCATTTGGATGGGTTTTTTTCTCCCTGCGTTTTTTTGCACGAGAAAATGTCGGCACGTCAAAAATATCAGCTAGACAACTAGTGACCGTGTCATGTAGATGCTTTGGTAGATTGACTGGCCAGAACGGATATGTATATGATCATAAAAAAGTCAACTATCATACATCTACAAAGCTTGCTGCCCGGGAATTCTGGCTCAGCACCTCTCAACCAGCACTTGCAGTGGACAGTCAGTTGAGTTCTGCCCTGCCAAAAAAGAGAAGTCACTTCTATCAAAAAGAGAAGCATCGCTGAAGTGATTCTTCTGTCTGGTAGGATGGGACTGCCGTTGCGGGGACATCAAAATGACAGGCATTTAGATCAATGTTATTTAGATTACATTGTCACAGACGAGGTTTGTTTCCGTTAAATGATTCAGCTGTATTCCCTAGCCAACACAAAATTGTTTAATCACCTCGCAAAAGCAGCTGCAAATGCTACATACCTATCAAAAACTACGCAGAATGAACTTATATCATGTATGGCGACTGTGATTCGGAGGAACATTTCTGACATCTCTGTCATTGCTGATGAGACAACTGATCTGTCACACAAAACTCAACTTTCTGTCACTGTGCTATACATAAAGAATAATGTAATCATAGAACGCTCCTTAGAATTTCTGAATCCAGATTCATTGAGTGGAACTTGCGTGTGCTGGAACGTATAGGTCTAGATCCAACTTGCTTGATGGGGGCAAGGTTATGATGGTGCTGCAGCAATGAGTGTGGACCCTCGTATGGCCACTCAATTTCTACTACCTAAAAAAGTCATTTTTGGCCTTGGCGGCCATAGATACTTTTTATAATATTATTAGAGCAAAAATAAGTTGATAAACTTTATTTCTTTTTATTTCTCTAAAACTTCATATGTATTTGAAAAAAACACAATTAATAAATGATTTGACGGCCCTTTCCAATCAAGGGCGGATACAGGGGGTGGATTGGGTGGCTAGCCACCCACCCTCTTTAGCTGTGCTGAAGTTATTTTTATTGCAATTTCTATATCATATAGTCAAATACTTGAAAAGATATCTATCTAGATCAGTGGTTCCCAACCTTTTTGACACTCCGTACCCCTAAAAAATTTTAATTTTTTTTGCACCCCTTACAGTTTATGTAATAAAAATTTACAAATTTATTTAAAAGAAAAGTTGAAATATAAAAATGACAAAAATTTGCATAATCATTTTTTATGAGGTACTATATTAACAAAAATGAAATATATGGAAATAAAATGAAACAATAGCATCCAAACAACTTCCATTTTAAAAAATAGTTCAATTTTTTATTCTCTTTTAAAAAGGTAATAATTTTATACAAAGTCCACCTCAAATTTAATGACTATTTTGCTCCTGTTTTTTGCATATGAGTTTCTCAAAACGTGGTACTTTGCTACTGATTGCAATTCTCATATCTGCTTGTGCACTCAAGCGATTTCTAGATTTAGTCTTTATTGACAAAAGGGTACTAAATCCGTACTCGCACAAGTAAGTTGTCACAAATGGAATAAGCATACTTTGTGCTTTTTTACAAAGTCTTGCAAACATCTCATTGCCGAGCACCAATATTGTTCCAAAGTTTAGCTTTCAAACTGCATTTCAAAAACACTGTTTGTGCGCAATTCAATAAGATCATCTTTCAACGTTTCATCATTCGGCATATAATCCAAATAAAAAGAATATGGATTTATTCTCCATTTTTCAAAGGATTCTAGATTTCCCCCTTCAAAATATCCACCAAATGACTTGGATAATATTTCCAAATGGTTACCAATTTCTTCTCGAACAATTGGAATTAGGGACTCATCTTCATCGGTCATTTCTTCGAGTGATGGAAAATTCAAAAGATTACCTTTTTCAACTGTTCGACGACAGAGATGTAACTTTTCTTTGAAAGCATTTAATTTTTCACTACATTCTAATATATTTATATTTGCTTAAAAACTAAAGTTTAGACACTTCTTATATTTAAATGTAGTACTTCGTACCCCCTGAGATAAAGCGTCGCACCCTATGCGCCTTATATTGTCGTTATATTATATTATATTGTGTTGGTGTTATATTTCATTTAATGTTATGACACATACCTACACAATACATTGAATTTTAATCTCTATCTCAATTAAAATTTCTCACTCCTACGTTGATGCAAAAACGTTCCAGAACTGAATACCACCTTATTGTCCTCCAACTCGATAGACGATAAGACACTTCAGAACGATGTGATCATGTTCTTATATCATCCGAGACAACTTCAGAGAATGTATCAGAAAATTCCTCACTTTTCTATAATACCGATGAAACTACTCGAGTGGATGAAATTTTATCTTGTCCTCAGGATACTTGACTTTGTTGATGATCTTCAACCAAAAACGGGAAGTGTTTTAGATTTAGTTGATCTTGAAGGACAACCTGGTGGAAATAGCTGTAGCTATCAAAGAATCCCTAAAAATCGGATCGACTTTAGTCACTCCGTGGCGAGCTTATGACACTACACTTCGATGAGTTCTAGAGAGTGGTTCAAGTTGAAATTTTAAAGTTGCCCCTGAAGCCCAATTCCAAGGATGTTCCTCCATTCCTTAAATCTTGTTATTTGTCATCATCAAAATATCATCAATACACAATATGATGGACACATGTTGTATTTCACTTCTTCAACAATTCACCCAACCAACCTTTTTAAGATCATTATTGATTCACTGGCACCAGATATGAGAAAAACAAAGCTGAAGAACCTGTGTAAAACCCGTGGGGTCTAACGGCACACGACATTTGAAACTATTTTCAACTAAATGAATACATAGTTGCTACTCTGAATGAAATCTGTCAGCCGACCAAGGATGAGAGATTCTATCCAAACAACGATGATTGGAACTGGGATTCCTCCACTAGAACAAACTAATGGTCTTCATAGCTGTGAACTTCGACACATCGTAAGCTTTTCATTCAAGGAGATGTTGTTACCACTGCTCCAGTCGTGACTCATTACAAGTTCCCATATGAGGTGTATTTAGGATTCCAGAAAATAGAACAGATTATTCAACATATCAACACATACGATTAGAAGTAGACGTCTGGTTTGATCGTGTATATCGTAAAGTGCTAGAACTAAGTAGTCTTGTTGGCTCACGTGAACAGAGACCAAGGATCTTTAGTAAACAAAAGATGAGAGATAACCATCCATCAGATACAGTTTTCGACTACTGGAAGTGAACCTTAGTTATTCGATTCCTTGATACTACCTGCAGTCAACTGAGATGTCGTTTCAGTGATGACAAACGTGCCCATTATGAACTATGCTGTCTCGTTCCAGAGGTGATTCTTCAGAAGACCAAAGAAACATTACCAAAGTTGATTGAAAATCTGCATGACAAATGGTTTCATGTGTTACCATTACCTGCTGCTCTTGATAGCAAGATGGTCCTCTGGTTAAACCTTAGGCGACATATCTGTGACATCTCTCCTGGCCAACCATGCTGATGAAATGTTCTTTCCAAATGTGAGAGAACTTCTCAAAATACTAGCCGTCCTTCTAATCGGTAGCACTGAGGCAGAACGGTCATTTTCCTGTTTTAAGAGGATACACACGTGGCTGAGGACGACTATGAACACAGAACGACTGTCGGATCTTGCAGTAATCGCCATGAATGGCATGGGTATACAACCAAAGAACAAGGAGATATGTAAACAGTTTCTCTCTAGATACCCACGTCGTATCCAGGCATCCACACTTTTTGACCCTAAACTAACCTACTATCTGCAGTACACGTTTGATCAGACGAACAATATCAAGCCTTACCGCAAATAACGTATTAAGGCCTACAATTATACTTTACTCGTTTGTCTTTTGCAATTTGCGCATTAAAAATATTGCATTTTTTGAAAAGTTTTATTTTTTGTCATCATTCTTCAAATTCGGCTCTCAGATTCTCGATAAAAGTAAAAATATTGTGAGCCCAGTAATCATGGAAAAGTCCATCTCCGGTCCTCTTTATCAATATTGAATTGTTAGCCATGCCTACGTCTAATCGGTAACTATTGTTGTCTACACCTGGCCTCATGTTCCTCAAACGGAGAGCGTTGTTAAAACTTTGGGTTCATTTAGGATAAATTTTTGAACCAAAAACAATATAGTAAATGCGTGAACCTCTAAAAATATTAACCATAATTTTAATTATCCACTCCCCATAGAAATTTTCTGGATCCGCCACTGTTAATTATTATTTTTTTAAAAAAAAAAAAATTTTTTATTAAAAAAAAAAAACTAATTTTTTTTTTTTAAGAATTATATTAATAATAACATCCTCCTTTTTTTATATCATTATTTTGATAAAATGTTTTATAAAAATATGATGAACCCCTAAATGCGGCTATGGCTCAAGGTTGGTTGAGAAGATTGACTCAGCACGAAAGTCTCTGGATTCGATTCCTCATCGATACCAATTTCTTGTATTGCCTTGTCAATGAAAACACACCCGCGGTACCTTTACCTTGCCTTTTACTAATTTTTAAGTAAATCATCATCATCATTGTGCCATATCCATTGGACGTGGGCAACCATGGAGCACCAAGTTGTTCGATCTCTCATCTTCCTTCTCATCTCCATTGTGTTGCAACTCTTTCCCAAAGCTTCTTTGAGCCCATCGATAAATTTTTTAATCAAGTAAATAGTCAATCAAAATTAAGTAATCAAATTAAATAAGTCAACATAAGTTTAGTATTAATAAATTTCTATATGAGCCCCATTTGTAGCAGAGAGGACATCTAAACGATATTCTATTTCAGTCCACGTTCTTCTTAACATTTTTTTTATCAATTGTCTCCATAGCGGCAGTTATTCTTTCTTTAAGATCACTTATGTCCTTTACTTTGGTGCGATACACAACATCTTTCACGTAGCCCCACAAGAAAATATCCGAGGGTGTTATATCCGGGGAACGAGGGGCCAATGTATCGGGCCATCCAACGTGCGGAGAATTTTTTATCCAAAAATTCACGAACTTCTATTCCCCAATGAGGCGGCGCTCCATCTGACTGAAAGAAGAAATGTGGCTGGAATTCTTCTAATTGTGGTGTTACATATTCGTTTAGAATTTAGAGTATCAAGGTAAATATTTGGTGTTATTGTTTTTCCTCAAAGAAAAATGGTCCAATAACTTTGTTACACAAAAGTCCGTATCACACATTAACCTTTGGGCTGTCACGCTCATGTTCTCTAATAACCTGTGGGTTTTCACTTCCCCTAATTCTTGCATTATGTTTGTTAAGCTTTCCAGACACATGAAAAGTTGCTTCATCGCTAAAGCAAAAAGTCACCATTTTTTTTCAAAATGTTAAGAACAAGATCTTTTCGCTTCGGTTTGTCATCTGGCTTTAATGCTTGCAAAAATGGATTTTGTACGCATAAAGCCTCAAATTGTTATGAAGAACTTTATGAATTGTTGATCTAGCTAATTGTAGCTGAACAGAAGCAGTGCGGATGGACTTAGTTGGGCTCCGAATAAATGATTTACGAATACGCTCGATGTCTTCTTCAGAAATTGTTGGCCTTCCACTTTTCGGTTTATGTAGCAACGTTCCAGTTTCCATAAACTGTTTGTGCCAATTGCGAATCGACTGACGTGCTGGAGCTTGTTTTGCATATTTCTTTGTGTTTGAATATCAGATTTTGTTTCGATAAACTAAGAAACACTTTGTGCTTTTTCTTGTGGAGTAGTCATTTTTAAAAAGGTTTGGAAATCAATTATTTTATTTATCTAATTTATCTCTGAAATAAAAAAAAGTAATATTATTAAAAACTTTAACAACAACTGATTAATATGTAAAAAGAATTTTTTTGATAGCACTTCTTAAATTTTTTTAATGAATTTATAAATTTAGTCGAGTGGCGTAACTTTAAATCATCGCTCCCTTCCTCGCACCCCACCTATTAGTCCCTTAATTAGAGATGCCAGATTTTGACATTATCAAACCGGGACAAAAATTTGAAGATGAAATTTATTCTAAAAAAAAGTCACATTTGGAGTAAAAATTTTCTAATTTTTTTTTGTCAAATAAGATTAGTGAATTAAAAACCAGAGTTCTTATAAATCACCACGAATCCATTTCAAGCTACTTCAAAATCGAGACAATTTTCGAAAATGTAGACATCTGGCAACCCTGCCCTTAATTAATAAGCCAAAAATAAAAATTTAAATAGTTCACATTTCCATCAACTTTTTTGCAAGCGATTTGACAACTGGTTTAATCTTGAATACGAATTTTTACCAACACGACCTGAAAACATTTTGGAACTAAATTATTTGTATTTTTACCCTCGCACTACGGATCCTATTGATATATTATATCTTGAGATAGGAATAACTTTGGATTGCACCATAAGCTTTGTTTCCATGCAGCTTTTATTTATATCTGTCTCTTCTACGCTTTCTATGTTGTATTTTGGCGTTCCGTATTGCTATTTTTCCAGTCTGACTTATCAAATTTCTTGAGATCACTGCTTTTTTTCCTGTATTTCCTTTCGATAACGACTTTATAGTTGATTCACTGTTTTTCAACTGATTTCATCACATATTCCCAATGCGTTCAGTAGTACAATTATTTTTTTCTCCTGTCTCCATTATAAATGAGTTCAGAATTTTCCACTGGATACAGTTCTGGAAGCGAGGAAGAATTCATATCCTATTCCTATAGTTCCAATTCTCCTTCTTCTTCTTCCTCTATTACATCTACTACATCTTGTGTGTTTGAAGAAAATTTGGTTGCTCCAGATGGAACTATTTTCCATTGGGCTCCAAGATCAACTCTTGCAGGACGTACACCAAGAATAAACATAGGAAATACCATTTCTGATCCCCCTGGACCTAGAGGACCAATGAAAGACACTGATGACATTTTCCTCATATTCAAGCTCTTTTTTGATGTTTACTTGATCACGCATATATATGAAATGACAATGGCTAAAATGAAATCCAACTTCTTGTAAGTTCAATTTTATTTTATTTATTATGTGCTCGAATATGTTAGCCCGAGTTTATCCTCACCTTGATGAAATAATCTTACAGTAACCTTTCTAAACTTGCTACTCTATAGTCTTGGATTCAAGTCCAATCTTTAGCTATCTTTTTATGATTCGTTACAGGCAATTATAATAGGCTTTTTGAAAACACCCAACAGCATTTTCTCCATATTTCGTTTACCCTTTAGTTTCGTGTACTTTTTAGATCTAATAACCCTAAACATGTGAGTTTAACCTATTGCTACAAAAACTTCAAAATTTTTCATCTCCTCTCTTACTTTGGAAGCTTACTGTATATTGGGCAGAATGGAGATCAAAAAGTTGGAAATCGTGATCTATTTTCCAATTATGGAAGCCCATTTTTGAGAACCTGTCTGGGAAGAGACATGTTTACACTGATACCACTCTTCATCACTTTTGATGACAAAAAAGATAAATTGGGTCCTATCAGAAAAGTTCACGATCATTTCCGAAATGTTTTTTCAATGTACTGGACTCCCCATTCCCATGTCACGATCGACGAACAACTCATCAGTTTCAAAGGAAATTGGAAATTGAAAATATATGATCCTAAGAATCCCGGACATTATGGGCTTAAATGTTACCACATAAATGATCCCGAGTATTTTTATTCATGATGCCTGAATTATATATCTCTGGTTTGGAGAATTCTTACTTTTCGGCTTTGAATGTTTCGAAAAGACTCATAAAAGAGTCGAAGCTTCCATCCGGTTGTGGCGTTTTTATTGATAGGTTTTTTTACCAGTCATGAACTCGCTGTTTGGTGTCATGATAGAAATATATCGTTGTGTGGAACTGTCAATGGTAGCAGAAGGTTTGCTCCTAAAGTCTTCAAGCCTGATTACTTGAAAGGACTACACCTTGCAGAATGTGAAAGTAGAGCTATTTATTCTGAATACGCATCGCTCTCCGCCTACATTCCCAGAAGACATGCTTGTAAAAACTTCAAAGTTGTTTACGTGCTGTCAAGTGACCATACAAATATTGAAACATATGGCGAGCACTCAAAACCCCAAAGTTTACTTAGCTACATACAACAAGTATAAGTCTGGAGTGGATGTGGCTAACAAAATGATCAGAAGCTACAGATCAAAAAAGCCATACAAAAGATGGACTTTAGCTGTTTTTTGCAACTATCTGGATATGGTTGCTTTGAACACTTGAATTTTTGCAAAATACAACTCTCCTCAATCTTTTCCTTATACAAAGCAAAGTGGAAGAAAGACATTTCTGAAAAAACTTTCTTTTCCCTTAGCTGAGGAATGCATGAAGGTGAGATCGAACATCATCGAGTTGCCAATTTAAATGAAGGGTGCTTGTTCTATCTGCCCATCTCGAAAGAACAGAACGACAAGGAGGTGTTCAAAGTGCATAAATTTCATTTGCAAAGCGCATTCAAAAACTGCATGTACAAACTGTGTTGGAAGTTTGTCTCCCATTTTATAACAAAGACATCATATTATAATAAAGTTTTTTTAACGCCATCTATTTTGATCTACTTTTCACATAGAAAAATTAGAAATCGTCAAAGTTAGAAGAGCAATCCATTTATGTTCTTTTTGACTTAATCAATTTAAATTTTATAAATGTACATTCTCTTTTGAATAAAATTTTCTATTAAAAATTTCAAATTTTAAGAGAAAATCCATAGAGTCCGTAGTGCAAAGGAATGTAATGCTCAAAATTAGAGTTCAAATATGGTAGCGTGGCCGAGCGGTCTAAGGCGCTGGTTTAAGGCACCAGTCTATTCGTAGGCGTGGGTTCGAATCCCACCGCTGCCAGTGTAAAACTTTAAATATTTTCTAATATATATAAAGAAGTCGATTTTTCAAATATTTTGGTTTTACTATTTTCTTCAACTTATTTTTCATTTTTCATTAAGTTTAAATATGATATGGAAAATTTACCAAATACTTTGAAGAGTTCATTTTTTTAATTTATTTTTCTTTTAATCTTTATTTTTGTGATAATTTTTTTTATCAATCATTAAATATATTTCTCAAGGCCAATTAGAAAAAATTGATGCTCGTTCAGCACATGTTTAATTTTTTTCACATAACCAAAAATATTTGATATTAAAAAAGATTAGAAATTATTTTTAGTATTAAATACAAAAATGGGGAGTGGGTCTAAAATTTAAATTATTTTTTATTACCTTGTATTAAATCTGTAATCAGTGTAGATGGAGTATATAAGAAATCTTTTTGATAAAAGAGCGTTCACAAATGATGTTAACTAATTTTCAGCTATTTTGACCCCCTTCCCCGCCTTTTCAACTACCGTAACTCTTTGGCAAAATCCGCTATTTTCCTTCAATCGAAAAAATGTAATATTATTACTCTTATTTGTATACGGACTTTTTATATCCAGTTATTCATTTATTTAACCGAAGTAAGTAAAAAATGAGAAAAAACATTTATATAAAAAGTAGATGAAATCAGTAAGAAGAAATCCAAGTATATCCTAATGTTTCTTCCATTTTTTTGTTCATATGGCGTGTTGAAATACTTGCTGATTCGAACCAAAATGTTCCTAATGGGAATTTAAATGGGAATTTAAGTTTGATCTTTATTGGGTGGATGAAGATGGAAGACGTAAACTGAATTTCTCTACTTTTACAAGATGATGATTACAAAGTGAATCTAACTTAAAAAGCTTTTCGTCTTCGTCACGATACGTGTCTTCCAAATCATCGCGTACATGTATTATAATCATAATACAATGGATGAAAAAAGAATGCCATATGGTTAGAATTTTGGAAAGTCAATAACTTCTACAAGTTTTTTGTATATATCTTTTCGAAATGATAAGCTATAAATGTCATGTTGACATTCTTTTTTTAAATATCTCTTTTTAATTTATTGTTGTCTTTATGCCAATTTATCAATACATTTCTCATCTTTTCTCTATCCCATTATTTTGTGTCTTAATATAATATTATCCCCAATGATTTTAAATTCTTTATTTTCTCTTGTTTCAAATAATTTTTTCGGTAAAAGATGTGAATCTAGAAAAGGCTAAAACAAAATATGGAAGATTTGCCTTGTATAGAATTATTTTCCATAGATTTACAAAGTTGGAAGAATCATTCCATGAGAAGAATATCTCCAAATATGCGAACTGAATCTCCTTTACAACAAATGCAGTGCTACTTCCAAACATATATTTTCTTTTTAGTCGTGACGGGAAAATTACCATTGCGAAAATTGCCATTGGGAATATTACTTGTTGGAAAATTGCCACCATGGTAAAATTGCCATTGTGGGATAACTGCCATGGAGCTAAATTGTGGGATAAATTGTCATTGCTTTAACCTGAAAGCAAAACTCTTTTTTGCTCATTTGAAAAACTTTACTGTTATATTGCATATAAACAATTGGCAACTCTATTAATAATCTTATTGAGAATTTATATCCCTAACAAAAGTTAGAAATCAAGAGAAATTTTTTGAAATGGAATATTCATTCAAAATTTCATTTTAAACGGTAAGATCGCTGTATCTATCATTCAGGGACGCACATCCTCAAAATTATTGGGGGAGGGGGGGATTTTTTTTGCAATTTTCAAAATTACTGGTCTGGAAATACCACGGGAGACCAAATATTCAAGTAAAATAGAGTGTATACAGCGCATACATGAATTTACAAGACTACTTTATATTTTTTTTTACAAAATTGATGAAATTATACTTCCAGCGAAAATACTTTCATTAAATTTACATAAGACATATACACTAGTTTTAAGAAATCCAAAATTTTTGAGAGAGGGGGGCAATAGGCTTCTCCCCCCTGGATATGCGCCCCTGCTATCATTATTATTCAGAGAAGAATCTTTCAAAAATATGACTTAAGAATATAGTTCAAAAAAAAAGTTTATCAGAAAATTTTATAATTAAAACTGTAAAAAAGTTTGAAAAAAGAAATCGTAGTATCTCAAAGAAAAAAGTTAGAAAATGAGAAATTGCAAAAAATGTAGATAAAAAAACAATGTTTTAATCATGTATATCTATTCCAAGCAAAAACATTCAATTTTTTCGAAGATAACCACAAAAGTGGTGTGAATAAGTTTGCTTAGGTTCTTCGGTGCTTCGAGCTCTCGGGTTCGATGCAGCATGAAGCTTTCTTCGCACATAGTTCGATACAACCAGCCCAATTCTGCTTTCAAGATGAAAACACTGAAAGTTACCATTACCCTAAGATGATCAGACGTCCGTATTTAACTGAATAATTCCAAATTATTATTATATTTTTTTCAAATATTTTTTGATTTTTAGTAAATTTTCTTAATTTTTGAAAATTTTTCATATATATTTTTCTGCCATTTTTAAAAATTGCTAATAAAATTTACATTTTAAATTTTAGATTATAGATTTTTATTATGCCTCTTTTTTTGAAGACGGCAGTTGCGAAAGTGAAGTGGAATGCTTGATTTGTGTCAATTAGTAATAAAGGTAGTGACGATTTAGAGAAGCAAGAGCTTTAGCTTATCATGCCGGCTTAGTTTAGAAAAATGGATTGCATTTCTTCCTTAATAAGACAAGCTTTTTCGAATTCTGAAATAGAAAAAATTACGTAAAGAAAAAAACTTACTATGTAAAGAAACTACTTCAATTATTACTAAAGTTTTTGCTTCTCATGCAGTAAAAATTGTTATAAATGCTATAAAATAAGAAAGAAGTCGACTTTCTTTGGAAAAGCTGTCGATACCATAGTACTCATTATTCTTTAAAAATTGTTGCACTGATAATAATTCAATACTTTGGTTGGGAAGAAGAATCGAAATAAAGAATTTTCCAAATGAAACAGCTGAAAAGATTTTCAATTTTATTAAAGAAACGCTTGAAAAATTTGAAAACAAAACTTAATGTATTTCTTTTACATTGCTTGTTGGAAAAACCATGATGGAGAAAATAATGTTTATTTTAATCTAAAAAACTTTTCGAAAAAATCAATTTAGATTCCTTTGCTTGTCCAGCACATATTTTGAATAACGCTATTCATAAAGCTCTTGATTCTCTTGAAATTGAGGGGCTTTAAAATCCTATTTTTGCCTCAAAATAATCCACCTACTCTTTTAGGGCGTTTTTTTGAAAAAAAATTTTGAAAATGTTTATTACCTGTTTCACTCTCTAACTTCTTTGTCTTAGATTTCTACTGCAAAATAAGAAAAATTGTTGAATGCTGTTGTTGTTGATAACTACGAAATCTTTTTTAGTTGTAAATTCTCTTAAAGAACGTTCAAAATAAAATTTGTTACCCCTTCAAGTTTAATTTTTGTTAGAAGAAAAACGTAAAGAAGGCTTTACTGATTTGTGCAATAATTTTTTAAAAGATCGTAAAGACTTTTATTCGCAATGTTCTTGCAAATTAAATCACTGGATGAATCCGTTACAAAATTTCCAATTTTTCAATGGATGAACGAAGATGTAATACGGGAGAATATTGAGAAGTGTTTTTAAATTTTTTAATTGAAAAAAATATTAAAATAGATGATTCAAAACAATTTCATCAATTTCTGTGTTTGAAAAAATTTTTGAATGAAGAAAAAGAAAATTCCAATTTTCAATTGATAACAACAAATGAAAAATGGACAAATTTTTAGAAAAATTGAGGTTCTTTGAGAAATTATTGGAAATAACTCATATGTTTTTAAAATCTACGCACATAATGCAAATGTAGAGAGAATTTTTTCATTAAGGAAAAATCAATGGGCTAATTGTAGAAATCAATTAACTATTGAACCTGTAAAAAGCGTTGATTGTAGATTATACCTTTAAAAAATTCATTTGTTGTGATTTTTATCAAAGCCTTCTTTAAATTAAAGAACTTTTGAAGAATATTTAAGATTAATTTAAA
Source organism: Nectonema munidae (assembly GCA_030549495.1). Taxonomy (NCBI): domain Eukaryota; kingdom Metazoa; phylum Nematomorpha; class Nectonematoida; family Nectonematidae; genus Nectonema; species Nectonema munidae. The sequence goes on along the minus strand of JAUIRK010000859.1, from coordinate 101,110 downwards.
TATTTATTTTTTGTTCATACCGATTTGATTAAAATAAACAAGTCCGGTTTTGTCACGTATTATTTTGACATTTTTTTGATGACCTACATTCTTTGTTTTAAATCTGGCAATCCTACTTACCATTCTTAACCTTAGAGCATCAAAAAATGAAAATTAATTTCTAACTTTTGTTAGTGATATAAATAATAATTCAATAAACTTATTGATAAAGTTTCAAAATTTTTATATCTAATATAACAGTAAAGTTTTTCAAAATTAGGAAACAAAATTGTCCAGATTTTAGGTTAAAGCAATGCTACTTTTTTGGCTGGCAATTTTCCGATGGCTAATATTTCAAATGGCAATTTTCCAACTGGCAATTATTCTAGCACCTAATTGCGCATAATTAAAATTATTATAGATTGACGTAGATAAATCTGTTCTGTTGTTTAAATCACATTCTTTTGACTATTAAATATTTGAGCGTGGTTTTTTAAATTTTCTTAATACTCATAAATTCATTTTTAATTTCTCCTTCACTTCTTAGTATTCGATGTTTGTATGTGTTTACAATCATTTTTCCAGTTAACATAATTTAAGCATTTTCTTTCCCATACAATTTATAAATTTTTTCTTTTTCTTCTGAAACTACTCATTCTAGCTTTAAAATTTGCTCGAATGACCTTTTCATATGGCCTTCAAGTGCTCCTCTATTTCGTAGCAAAAGAGTTTAAGCTTTATGCTTCCAAAATTGTAATTTCCCAAGAGTCTTCTACCTAAAATTCGAATAGCTACACAAAGATTCAACATTTTAAGTACCGGTGTAACACCGTTCTTCCAAGAAATGAAAATCATCTGCCTTAAATGTACAAATTTCCATTAGAAAAGAAAAAAGACGATTCATCTCCAAAACTCTCGTCCTCAAAGGGTTGAAAGGAAAGTAAGACATTTTTTGCAAATTTTTTATTTATAAATGAAAATGAGTTCACTCTTAATGAAAGTGAAGTGTTATGTTTCTTCTTTACAGTATAAATAAATTGTCGAAATTTGATTCTTAAGTTATAGGCATATAAAATGGCAGGCAAGAAGTATTGTGTTTGTGTGTTTGAGCGCACGCAATGTTTCAAATATTTTCACCACTCATGAGTACCAATAAACTGCACACTTTTGATTTAGAGAGTTTAAAATGAGAGCAAAAGAAGTGAAAAACTGCTTAGATTTGGGACAAAATCTTGAATTTTGAGGAGGAAGTCGTTGTTTTTCGCACCTTTTCGCCATTTTTCGTCTTGAAGCATTTTTCGGCATCGGAGCAGGTTGAGTGGGAGACTTTGAGGTGGAGTTTGGCGCAGACGAGGTAGAGTGAGGACAAACTCTTTTTGTTGCAGACCCAAATGCCCGAGCAAAGCCCCGTGCACAGAGAAAAGATGATGGCGTAGCTGATGAAGGGCGAGTAGGCGGGAAGGAAGAGCTTGCAAGTGCCGCCCAAGCAACGCGGGAGGGTGGAGAAGTCGGACTGGTGGAAGTAGTGCAGCTTTTCCATGGTGTAGCCGACTGCCATGCTCACTTTGATGATCAAGAAGATCTAAATACGCAACACACACACACACATTTATTTCCAGACTCTGCTTCCTTTGCCATTATCCCGCTTCCCCTAGCTAGATGCAATAGTTGGAATTGATTCCTTGTGCACCTTTGCTTTTTGCTTTTTTTTTATTTTTTAGTTTGCGGTATTGCATCCCAAGCAAGAATAATCTTCGCTAGCTGGATAGTTAGCAAAGGAGATATTACAAGTACAAATCCAGAAGATCAGAGATCTTCAAATCCGGAAAATCCGAAATAACGGGTCGAACACGGGTTGAAACGTTAAATTTTATTCGGGTTCGTTTCAGATGGACCAAAAAAGTCTCTTTTTTTGAAGTCGGTTTAATAAGAGAGAAAACGTAGATGGCAGATCTCTGCTTTTGGCAAAAGACCCTACGTTTTTACCGCAAAGTCTGCTGACATTTTAAAATAAGCAGACGAATTTTGATTATTCTCTATCTTAATTTTTGCTAACGTATGTTTTACTTTTATCTTAATAACTCGTGTGAATTCAAACTTTATTACTTATCAAATCTTTCTATTCTATGCTTCAAAATGTAAAATAAATTCAAATCGTCACTCATTATAAATCTTATTTGTGATTTAAGGTAGCTTACATTTTGTTCTTGTATAAATATTCTATTTCAATCCTGTTTATTTTCTTCTTTTTCTATTATGCAAACTTCTTCAAATATATGACTTACTTCTTTATACAAAGAAGGCTTGAAAAAATGACTGTGGATTGTCTTTTCATGATAGAGGTGATGGCGCCGTTTGGTTTCGTTCTTAGATGAGGAGTAAGTTTAATTGATTTTGAATCGATTATGTTTTGGAAAGCTTCTATTTATTGAAGGCAAATTTTGTTCTATTTTTTTCGGAATTGACCCAGATTTACTATTAATCTACACTCAAATAAACAACAAATTTGCAATTGTATTTTAGCCAAATGTTTACATATGTAGACATTTCTAAAATACTAATTTTAACCTTGATTTTTCTGTAATTTTTTGAATGATCATTTTTTAAATGTTTTAAAACAGATTTTTTGTTGTTCCAAAAAATGAGGAAAGGGAATCATGTTAACTAAGGTAGCAGAGATTTTGGTAACGAGGATTTTAGTTTTTGGAAATTTGACTATGAACCCTATAAATGACATTCTACAAAATATTAAATTATTTTGATCAAATTTTTTTTTATTAAAAGTAAATAGATAAATTACTTTTGGACAGTGAGGTATAAACACTCATTTTTTATATAAGAAACTAGCACTCATTCACACTTGGTTAAAATATTTCCAACATTCAAAGACAAATGATGAAACATTTTGTAACAATTTCTTCTCTTCCTACTGCTTATATCAATAATATTTATCAATAAAAACTAAAAAAAAATGGTGGGCATCATGAAAGAGTTACAGCGAGTCGTCAGTCTTGTAAGTCGTCATTTTAATTATTTTCAAATAAAGAGTATGAAATTTTAATCTTGCTTCAAGTTTTTTTTAGTTCAAGTATTTATTCTATTCATATTTCAAAAAGCTTTTATATTACCTTATTTTCAAACGTTTTCTTTTTTTTCCAAATTTTTTGAGATAAGGAAGGATTTTCGGTGCATAAGTTTGATCCAAAAAAATTTAAAATAAGGAATTGAAAAATGAAGAAACTTATAAAAAACATTCCCCATTCCAAATTTGCATTTCCTGAGAAGCTTTTGGTTCGCCCCTTTTATACTCCTCCTAATTTTCATAAAAAATGATGTTTTTCTTTCTTTATTATTTGGTGCAAAACTTAAAAGACGACATTTAAAATGTACCGCAACCCCTCTACAATACGACTTCCTCAAAGATACGACTTTATTTATACACACAAATAATATTTACATTTAATTATACCCCTAGGACTTGTCTAACCCCTCATTTAAAATATTGATATATTACATATATTTTTATTTTAAATCACATGCTAATGATTATTTTTAAAATATTAATTAAAATTTGTATTATTTTCATTAAATTTTCGCTTTATAAAATTTTTTTTCTCAATAGGATTCGTTTTTATGTTAATTTCATGCATATTTAATCAAAATATGTTTTATTGAAAAAAAAATAAACAAGTTATAATACTGTCAGGACGTTATCAAAAAAAAACATAATTTTTGAAACTCCTTTGTAACGACTTCCTCTCAGATACGACTTTTTAAATGTGGCTGGATGATGAATGGTCGTATTTGAGAGGGTTTACTGTATTTTTATATATAAAGAGTCTCTTGTTTCAAAATTTAAAATGAAAACAACTGGTAAAGAGATGCGCAATGAAACACTTACCACTGAAAATAGGCAAATTTTGAGAGTGAGTTGTTTGAGTTTTTGTGTGTCTGCGTAAGACTTCTGAAAAATCTTGTTGATCTTGAAAAAGGATATCGTTGCGAGGAATAAGAAGGTGCAGCCCATCACGCAAATGATGGCTGTCGGGATGATTAGAAAGAGCTCGACGGTGTTCAGATTGATGTTTTCGGTTAAGCAGTTTTCTTTGCAAAAAGTTAAAGCAATGTTATGCCAAGCTTTTAAGTTAAATATCAAATCAGAATTTCGGTATAAATGCACGTGGTATTTATCAGCGTATCAGAGCAATTACCCACACAGACATTTAGTCCTCGTTTGCATTACTAGAGTTATGCTCAATAAAACGAACTACGTACCTCTTAACTGAACTAACTGATTAACTAATTCATTAATCGGCTAACTGTTTAAGTAATGTGAATACGCAACATATACTTCAACCAACTTGCTTCAACACTTGGGCTTTTAAGTAAGTAACTAAGTATAAGTAAACAAAATTACGTCAATAGTTATTTCTTTGGCCAAATTATCTAGTTTAACCGATTCAGTATCAATGTTCCCAAAGGAAATACAGACGAACTCTTGTTTCAAATGGAATTAACCTATTAAGTCCCAATGCTCCCATTTGGCAACATAAGTAATTTCATCTTCGTCTGCTTTTTTCAATGCCTTTGAATATAAATCGTCTGCGTTTTTTAGATATCGTCTGATTTCTATGTTAACAATGAAATCTAAAGATGTGAGAAATAAAAGTATATTTCGGAAACTTTTAGGCATGGGTTTTCTATCTTCTGCTTTCTTTCTCAATGAGTTTTTATACAAATTAAACAGAAGATTTTTGGACACTGGTGTCCCATTGTGCCTGAAAGGGTTAACAATAGTAAATAATGTAAATGCAGACTATTTAACAATAGGAGATAACATCATCGCATTTATATTTACTAAATATATTGAGAAGATTGATGCTATGACCCATGATTGATTTACGAAATATTGGAAAAGATATTCAAGAGATTTAGAATGTGATATTTCTGTTGATTGTTGAAGTGCATTCATAATTCTTTACCCTCCTGGAGGAGGCAGCTTTATTGCAGAAAGCGGTTGACAAAAATATAAATTGGGTCCTGTACTTCTGAATCACGTGAATAAAATTTTGCGATTTTTTAATTCATTGAAAATATTCTTTGAAATTTACCTGAGATGTTGTTCCTTCTTAGAATCAGGTGCAGAATTGTGAGGACAGCGGGAATGAACCAAGAAGAAAAGTGCAACCAAGCACAAATTGCGTGAAAAGCTTCTCCACTCCACTTTTTCGAAGTTGCGAGATACCACGAAAAGGTCAAGGTTAGCCACCAAAAGGACGCAGTCATTTCAAAGTAGTAGAGGATGACGAAAAAAGCTAAGCAGGAAGCGTCTCTGATGTCGCCTGTGCCGACGTACCAAATGCCAGAGCCTTTGTCGAGTCGGCAAGCAATGAAGCTGGGACCGAAGTAGAGTCTAAGCAGAAAAAATTGGAGTTGGAAAAGTTGTTTCAATAAATCCTTTGACTTATTTGCCCATTTGAACAAAGCGATATAAAAAATTAGCAATTGGTTGAATTTAAATATAGTACTTAGATTTTCTGCAAATCAGAACGAGGTAAAATGGTATTTTAATGGAGGATGATTATCCTCATGAAAGAAACCCCAAAATATTTTCAGAAAAACGCATTTCTAAACAGAGATAATAACCGATCCGTAAAACAAATTTTTATTATCAGTTATTTCCACATAATCCAAAATGCCAACAATATTTTCTATACGTGTATAAATAATTTTATAATATTATAATTCTTCAAAGTTACGATAAAAATTGTTTGAATGATACTTAATAAATTTAAATTTGTAAAATAAAATTAATTTTTTATGTTTAACACTTCTAATGTCTCTTCAGAACTCTCTTATGAAGTGAGTAGTTAAGATCTTCAAAAAATTTGAAATATCATTTTCGTTATCTCGAATAGGACATTTAGATTTTAACCACTTTTTGAATATATTGTAAAAGAAAACGAAACCAGAAAAAAAAGAACTTGGTTACAAAGTTGCTAATTTGTACGCTCTAAGAAGCTTTCTCGAAACAACTAGGGATTCAAGCACCCCTGATTTGCAAAATTAATTACAAATAAAAAATGGAGGATAATTAACGTGCATCAAATTTCAGCAAGTGATCCGTTATGGGTTATATAAAACATTGTGTCATTAAATTAAAACATGGCGGCATTCAGGTAGTGTAGCAAAATAAAATACAAAATGTGGATTTACTTTGCTATTTTTACGCTTTAATCGTGAATATGTCTTACATTCAACAAAGTAAGCAAATATTCAACGTCTAGCTTTTCGAATCGTAGAGGTCATTGACCCTGAAACCAATTTTATCCCTGGGATTAATTTCGTTACATTATTCCAATCAACTTGAGCACTGAGTGTGTAGCATTCTTCAACTTAGTTCAAACTTATTTAAACAGAATACAAAATGAATCTATGCCTTGAGGTAAACTTCACAAATCCAAAAAAACGTCTATCAAACCGGACAAAGTTCAAAATTCGCTTTTAACAATAAAAATTTTAAAGCACTCAAATGGCTCTTCAATCAGGGGATCCTCCATATCTCTTCTCAGTCCCGTAAATAATGTTCCTGCGCGAGGCCTTTCTAATCAAATAATAAGTTTGAGATTATTAGTCATTAAGGTAAAGGCACTGTAGGGCGTTTTCATCGAGAAGGCACAGTGCTGCGCTTGTATCGAACTATAAAGAAAGGAGAAAGGAGGCTTGGATTGAAACATCGATCTTGAGTTATCAAAGCGCAGTATCTTACCAACCTTACTCATGCCCCCATTAATAAGTATACTAAATTTGATTAAAATAAAAACTTAGTTCTCTTTACTAATTCAATTCAATTAGAAAATTCTTTTTTTTGTTAATTACGACCTCAAAAATCCGGGTTCCTTTCTTGATTCTGGGTCATATGATATGTATTATGATGAATGCAGAAATTGGTGTGTTTTAAAGCTTAAACCAAAACGATCTTTATGCAGTAATGGCATTTGCGTCACTTCGTAAAAATGACAATAATGGTGATAATAATAGAGAAGCAGGATATGTTTTTATGCAAAAACACGCTACGTATATTGCTGAAGCTGATTAGACAGGGCAAAGTCATAAATTTCATACATTTTATGCATATATTGATGAAATTTTAGATGTGCAAATTATAGCTTTTGTGATTGATACTTTTTTTCATACATGATATAAATTCCAAAAGAAAAGTATATAGAGCTAAGGAGCAAAATGAAGTATTCACTGGTGATGAATTATGGCAGGATTAATGTGATGTCAGTATAACTGCAGAAAAAAGTCTTGCCGCTTTCTCTATATTTATTATATACCACCAACAGAGCGAGAGAGAGAGAGAGAGAGTTCTGCGCGCCAAATCTCTTTCGGCAATAGTTTTGACCAATTTTCATCCTCACTATCGCTTTCAACGATTTCTTGATCTTTTTTGATTGGAAGTTTTTTAATGAAAAAATGATACACATTCCATTTCACAGATATTATTCAGCGTGCCATACCAAGAATAACATGACATACGCAAAGTGTGATATATGTGTTATTAGACTAAGAGAGATAAAAATAGTGATAATCCAAATCTATCTATTCCCTCTTTGATTGCTGCTTATTTTGTGCACTAATAAAAGGATTAATGCACTGTGCCTTTTCCATATCCTCAATCTCCCCTTCCCTACGTATATGTAATCTCTTCTTGAAGCCCATTTTTGCAATGAATATAATGCGATAAAATGATGAGTTGGATGGAGTTACATGAAAAGTTTACATGAAAAAAAGGAATATAATATGCATTTTTCTTTTGTAAAATACTGCTCTAAAATTTTCATTAATTTCTTATTGATGTTACTTAAGAATTTCACAACATGGCGCGTGAACAGATATATTTTTATTTCTTGGAAAAGATGTTAGGGAAGTTACGATTAGAAAACGAACCCAGGACCAGGGATGTGGAGGCGCACCTTTTGAGAAGGAGTCGGACTCCGATTTTATAAATATAGTTATATTCATATATGTTTGGGTATTACTATCCCATTATAAACAATTTTAATTAAAAATTGTTCAATATATAATCTTTCATATTCAATCTTTTCTTGAATGCGATTATAGTTTGAGTATCGCACTATACTCATTGTAGCAAATACAGTGCATGTCTCCTCCATAATACGATATATCTACATGATACACATATATGCGATGTAACGTGTCTATCATAATGCTGTGATGAAGAGATGATGAGCTGTATGAGAAGGGACGCTCTCTTATACTATATGGGATAGAAAACATTTGAGAGAAAAGAGTACAAGCGAAAAACAAACTTTTGAAATGAAAACAGTGAAGGAGAGGGTATTTCACAAATGTTATTGCGTCTTGAAAATTCAATAACTCTTGATTAAAATTTCAGCACAAATTTAATATTGTCTTCCTCTTTTTAAATATCTCGTCCATGTTGCACTTATGCCTGTATTGTCCATAATACTGGTCTTCAATTTGTATGTGTGTGTATAGTAGTGAAGAGAGAGAAACAGAGAGAGAAATGGAGGCAGGGATAGACTGTATTTGCTACAATGCACGTATAGTCCGATACTCAAACTATAATCGCATTCAAGAAAAGATTGACATATGAAAGCATTATATCATTGAACAACTTCTTTCCAATTAAAATTGCTTTTCATCAATGCACGGATAGTGCAACATTACCTATGTTTGATTAAAAAATAAATTCATAGACACACTTTACGCGATGTAAAAATGTTCATCATTTTACTCCAAGCCTCGTATTTTTGCAACCCATGAAAAAAAGGCTGAAAAATTCAATAAAATTGAAGAATGAACTTTTTTATTTAATGTTAAAATTAGTTTGCAAAGGAGCAAACCTCAGTTTATGAGTAGAAAGTTTTTAGGAAAAAAATTTTAAACCAAATACCTTTGGGAAAAAAATTGTGATAAATTGAGTTTATGAAGCGTATTCTTTTGTCTTAGATAAAAAGGTTATAGACACTAATTTGAAAATCTTTTTGAAGACAATGCAAGAAAAACACTGAATTACAAATACAAATTTTAATAAATTACGCTGAAGAAAATAGATCAAATATTTTGCTTGCAACACAGAGTAGAAATGTCTAAAATTCAGGAAATCTTTCAGTGACTATTTAAAATTAACATTCACAAATGACTTTGAAATATGGTTCATGTCATCAACCTTTTTGGAGGTTTAGAACATTTGACACAGAAAATTCAGAGAGAGAGAGAGAGAGAGTCAGAGTCGAAGTCGAAAAATGATAAATTATTTATTGGACTCGCAGTCGCCAAATATTTTGCTGATTCCACAACGCTGCACAGGACGAGCGGATTAAGATCTCTCGCTTGAACCAAAATTGCCATTTGCAGACAATTTGGTCTTTTTATCAAAGAAATTGCAGGTTTCTTTCATTAATGCGGAAAAATCTATCGAACTTTGCTTATTGAATCACAAAAGCCTTGTTTTGTTTTGAATGAATTTTATTCTTGGTATCATTAGCGAAGGGCCGTACCGAGAAAAATTTTCAAAGGTGTGGAGGCTTTTTCTGTGGATGGCTAAGGCATAAGTAAATATATAGTTTATTTGTTTATCAAAAAGATTAGTAAATACAATTTTTCTTTTTTAGCATAACATTTGCGATTTTTGGTAGAATCACCAAAAATAGGCAAAACTTGAGGAGCATGAGCGAGACAATTATTCTCTGTGGCAAGCAGAATATTCGATTGAGAGACAACAGCGAAAGTGCTGAAGCAAATCGCAGCATTTTAGATGCTCTTTTTAGATTTCCGTTGATCATAATGAAACAGCTCCAAAAAATGGTGAATCACATCAGCGAAAATGGAGAGCGAAATTATTGAAGTCAAATGTGATCATATAAGGAATGAAAAAAACGTCCTTTCTTTTCTTTTATTGCGGATGAGGCTAGCGATGTCTCTACCAAGGAACACTTTGCAGTTATCTTGAGGTATGTAAGTTTTTCAAAACTTATTTTGTAAAAAACCCCGTGATAAAGAACTTACCTATTGTATTTCCCACATAATCTGATAAAAACTTCTACTCTTTATTTTCGATATTTTTTAAAGATATTTAGTCCAAACGGACTGTATTCAAGAACGTTTGGTTGACTTTGTTCAGTGCAAGTAGCGAACAACTGGTTAAGAATGAGCAAAAGTGCTTTTTATATCGAAATATGTTTTATTGGTTAGATGTTAGTTTTAACCCCCGCCAAGGATATAACGGAGCTAGCCATATGTCAGAAGCATCTGCAGTAACTCAATGCATGCATTGTTAAGTCAACGGAAATTACATGTATTCTTAAAGTTAATTGTACTAATTGCTATGAAATAAAGTGAGGCCCTTTTTTGATGTCATACCAAATCACATGTGTGTTGAAGCTGAATTAGACTGTTGGTATACATAATGGCAGACTGTTTAAAATCTACAGAGCACAATTCAAGAAACAGTACGCTTTTAGAGTGACCAGTTGAGAGCAAAGGGTGCTTTTAGTGTTTTAAAATGTTTAAAGTCAAGTTTACGCAGTAATATGAAGACAGATGGATTGAATAACCTTTCACTGATTAAAGTTAGACATGGAAATCAACTTTGAAGATGTTATTACTTTCCTTGTAAGAAGACACCGACGCCGTCTAAGCACGAATAACTCCTTAACAGAGGAATGGCCTTAACTGAAATTTAAAAAATAAAGAGATCAAAATTATATTTAAATTCAACATTTTATGATTTTATAATAAAGAAGAAATATTAAAAGGGATGAAGATAGAAGAAGGGAAAAATAGGGGGGCGAAGAATATTGGCGGGAGATTCCAAGCACCTCGGAACCTTCAGTCCTGCATTAGCGATATTGTACCCGTACAGATGCCTTATCTGTAGCAGGATAAGTGTCAATCATAAAATATGTTTATTATATATATATATGATCCTTTATTATTTCAATAAGCTTTTACACCATATATGCAATTTGTTGAAAATATTTGATAAAAGTTTCCAGCTATATTTTTTTTATTTTTTTCTAAAAAAACAAAAAATTGAGACAAAAAAAGAGATAAGGAAAATGCATTTAACTGAAGCGAGAACCACATTTGCCCACTTCTGGTAATATACAAAAGAAATTAAACAATGGTAGACGTGTCATTATAATTATAGCGGATTCCTAATCTAAAAGAACATATATGATAATATATGTGAATATTCAAAGCTAAGCGCGACTACGCTTCCTCGCCATTTGTTTGGTTTCCGCCATCTTTGCATAATATATGTGTATTGGTTCATGGACTATCCATAGTTGGTGCTGAAACGAAAAAAATTGGTTTGAAAAAAAAGCAAAATTTTTTTATAAATATAATATCTTCCAAAACCCTAAAAAAGTTGGACAAGGAAGACAAGCCTTCACATTTTTACTCATTCTCTTCCAAACTCCCAAATGTATGAAGACATCCAATCACCTATCATACTTTAATTCACCATAATCAATTACATATTACTGCCATATAAGATAAAATTTGCTAAGGGACAGAGAGCTTTTAAATTTTGTTGGCTCCAGCATTACTTCGAATAAAACAAAAATTTAGTAGATTTGAATTAAGCTCTTCTTTGTTTTTACTAAATTGCCAGAGCCAACAAAATGGCAAAGTTTTAGTTTTGAAAATATATTTTATAAATGACTTTATCTAACCCTACGCCTAAAAATTCTCTTATTTTTGACAGGGTTGGATTAAAAATTATACGATGACTCTTTTTTAACATACTTTGTCATAATGATTTTTATAGTGCCACAATAACATATAGAGATCGGTTTTAATTTTATAGGGTTAAATAAAAGAAAAAATTCAAAGTAAAAAAGAAAGAACTCAATAACTTTAAAATGTGGAATTTATATTTTTTAACACAAAGAAAGACACATAAAAAGATAGTGCTCATTGTACAAAAGTTTTTTTTGTAGAGAAATGACTTTTTTCGCTTTTTTTTTATATTTGCAATGCCTTTCAAAATTATCATGATCATTAGTTTTAAAAATTTTATTTTATATAATCATCTCTTAGAATACGAAAAAGTAAACAATTTAATAAATAAATAAAAATGGCACGAGTTTTTGCAAAGAATCAAGTATGTTGAAGCTTTCCTCAATTTAAAAACTTTTTACAGATTTTTGTACACCCAATCATCGTGGACTCAATGAGGAGGCGCTCATTTTGATAGGTTCGCTAAACCGTCAAAGATGAACAAAGCTCCTTCAGTACTCTCACAAATGCCCGGTCAAGAAAGCTGTTTGCTTCACACATCACAAAGCATGACCAATGGCACGCACGCTAGCGAGGTGGAGTATTTCAATCGTAAACTTTATGTGTGATTCCATTTTTGCCATTTAGAAGTGGACTTTAATAATAACAACGGAGCAGACAATTTTGAAGGGAATATTGCGAATGCTTAATATGAGTGATGAAAAATTCGAATTGGTATAAATCTGAATACACGCTTTCCAAGAATGAATCTCTTTGTATGTGTAATTAAAAGTTAATAGTGCAATACAAGTATGCGATTTTCTTTTTGGGGCTTTCAAGTGATGAAATTCCTGCTCAAGGTTTTGAGGTTTGTCGGGAGATAGATAAGGGCGCAAGCAAAAGCTTGGACTAAATGAAGACGACGCTCTTAACAGAGAGATGTAGAGACAGCGGATCTTAGCCACCGACCCCCAACTTGGGGATAAGGTGTAGACAAAGAAGGAATATAAGGGCGCAAGCATAGGGTTTTGATGCTAAGATCATGGATTCGATACCATATGGTAGCCAATTCTTCTTTGCAGGAATATTCTTTGATTGGATGCGATAGCCGCTACTAAAAAACTTCAATTGAAAAAAACCAAAAAATTCATAAAATTTCACAAAAGTCATTGATGAATGATTTTATGTATACTTATATAAATTTGGAAACAAAAAGAGCCGATTAAAAAAGTGGGAAAAAATTGCAAACCATTGAAAAATCATATTAGATGGCGAAATTAAAGAACAAGACTTTAACACTAACCTTGATTAATTAGATTCAGATAAGGAAATGAAAGTGGGAAGATAAATGAAAACTTTATGGAAAGTTCGGTAACAAGATATCGTAGATAATGGTTGATATGATTTAGATCAGTGTTTTTCAAACTGTGGGTCCCGACACTTCACTGGGTCACGTGAAAAATAAAATGGGTCGTGACAAAAAGGAAGAGAAATCAAGGGAGAGCAAAGTGAAGAAAATGTAAAAGTATTAATATATTGTTCATACAAATAAATAAAACAATTTGCAGATCACGAATTGAACGTAGTGATCAGAGTTTGTCTCATTACACCTAAGTATTATGGGTTGCGATGCAAACAAATTTCAGGTTTGAAAAACACTGATTTAGATCACGGTTAATCAAAACTTAGTATATTCACAATTTGAAAAAGGTTTGATTAATCTAATATAAGTTTATTCAAGGATACAGACCCATGCTTTGTAAGCAAGCAAACAAAATTAGTAGCTTTGCATGCATATTGTTATATTTGACTGGTTTTGATAATTTTACCTTAGTTGAAAAATCATGTTAGTTAAATGAACCAATTATTATTATTTGAATAAATTTTGTAATATATGTATGATTATGCAAATATTTTGAAAAAAATTAATTTTATTTAATTGTAAATTTAATTATAAAAAAGCGAACACATTGTTGAAACAAAGAGCTTTGTTTACAAAGTAAAACTATGAACGTGTTCATTGTATGGAGGTATTCTCTATAAATAAGCTAATTGCGAAAAACATAGTTATCATCTCCAAACTTTTTAATTCATTTTTTTAATTAAAATAATAGCATATAAGCGTATATTCTACCCTCAAATCTTATATATGATGCCAAAAATTTTGTATTCCCTTGAAATTGGTTTCATTTTGGCTGAGAGTCGCGGGAAGTTTCGAAACCATAAGATTTCATACGCCAATTGAACGTTTTGCACCCAAGATGTGTTTAAACCTGGATACAAATCGTTTGGAACTCATGAAGATGAGTATAACTGATTGAACGCGGAGTTCATGAGTGACAGTACGCTATAATCGCGCATTGCTTTATATTACTCTGATTCAAAAGATGCAAAAATGCCCTATGTTTCATAAGTTGCAGCTGGCAGCATTTGACAATACTGAGGCCCGCATGCGGAGCGCGGGCCGCAATTTGAACAACACTGGCCTATTACTTGTATCATACATAAGCAACATTTAGTCATATCTAAATTATGCTTTTTACGCATAAGCTTTGATGTTAACAATAAAACATTTTTGTTTATAGAAATTTTAGGGCCTATAAAGGCTATAGGGTGAACCAGCCTTCTTGGTATCAAAAAATTTCCCTACCAAAAATCTCTGTATTCATATGCGTTGATCATCTCAAGACACATGAAATTGCACTGGTATATGAAAATGTGTTTGTTATATTCAAATACAGAAATACCAATTCTTTGATATCAATCGACATTGGAATAAACTGCAAGACCTTTGATTTTTTCAGACTTCAAACTCTTAGTGCGATTTAAGTAAATTCATAATTACATAGATTGAATCGTATCTACATGTAAGTAGATGTGGATACCACCCCACAAATTGTCTGCATAGCCCCGCTAAATATTCGTCGCGGGTAACCTGTATTCGCCAATGGTGGTGTTGGATGACTGTCTCGCGCAAAGCACTAGTGTCCACAGGTCTCTAGAACTTCTTTGCACTAACTCACACCAATAACGCTATATAGCTTACTTCTTATGAAAATGTGACGCTTAAATAACTAATTGTACAACTAACCAATCAAGGAACAAAGAAAATAACGGAATCTGTAAAAATAGCCTCAAAAATAAACGACTTAATTTTTGTTGTTTTTACATTAACAAATTTCCAAAAAGCAAAAATGATGCGAGTTGATGATGACTGTGGTGTGCAATTATTATCAATGGGGCGAGGTGGTTTTTCGGGAATTTGACCATTCTTCGTTGCAAACATCCACATTGGATTCATTTTGTGGCGTAGCCAGCTATGGGGCGCAAAGGGACAAGTCCCACTATCTAAGTTATGGGGTCGATAATTAAAAAAATTAAAATTTACTAATTAAATTCATTTTCTGAAAATAATCTTATACTAACAATATAAAGCAAATGGAATGGAAATACAAAAAATTATTGATATCAATGACGATGTCACTCAAATTGTTTAATTTGTTAATATGCGTCTTACACCAGAATGAGAAACAAAATACTCTTTGGTTCGAGAAACGAGGATTAAAATATTAACCATGATAAAATCAAAAAAAGAAATAGAAGGACCCAAGTAGATAAAGGAGCTCATAAGCACATCGACTAGAGTTTAGAGATGTAAAAAAACCAAAAAGTCGAAACTGTTCTTAGCACCGATGTTTCTTTCCAAACCATTGGGTTTGGAAAAAATACGTCAACAATTTTTTTTAAAAATGTTTATTTTGAAAACATGTTAAACTTTGTAACATAAAAAACGAAATAGCTATGGGCAAAAAATCATTTACAAAATAACTAACACTTCTTTTATTGAAAATATGATCTTAAAAAACAAAGAACATCTGAGCTTGATGCAGGCAATCTTTATTGCAATTTAGAAGAAAACAATCCAGCAAATCAAAAAACACGTTTAGATTCTAAACTAGTTGCTTCAAGAGAAAGAAGTGCCTCAAATAGCAAATCAACTCTTTTTGTTCTTGTTCCTGTTGCTTCAAAAACCTTAAACCCATTATTTGTATTAAAGCAGTTTGAATCTAAGCCACATTTTAATACGGATTGCTTCATTTCACTGATTTTGCTCATGAATTCTCTCACAAGTTCTTTACTAAAACAAGAGCAAAATTTTTGTAAAAAAATACTAAAGGCCGCAAAAATTTTAAATGTGTAAATGAAGAGTATCACAAACAAAATTTTTTAAATTTTTAAAATTTATTTTCCAAATTAGTACCTAAATTTTCGAAATGAGGTTTGTAATCACTTAGTGCTATTCTTAAGCAGCTATTTAAATGCAGGTCTGTTTAGATATTTATTTTTCATGATATTAATATGCGAAAATTCTGATTCACCTGAGTATATTGAAGAAAAATAGATTTTGCATATAAGGCACCTTTTTCTAGAAGTAGATATTTTCCAGACAAAAAACTCAAGTCAAAAAACTTTGCCTTCAATTCAAAATTGTTTTTCATTTTTAAAACTTCAAGCTCAAAAGAAAGTTTTAAGAAAGTTATAGCCAAATGACAAACTTCTTCATCATTGTTCTTTGTCTATGCTTATGCAAGCTATCCCCCAAAAGATTTTTTACATTCTCATTCCTCTTTATTTTTTTAACAAAATGATTCCTAATTATTGATTTATTTTGAGATAACATATTTGAAGAACAAATTGTAGCAGAAAAAAATTTAAAAATAAAATTGAATAAAAATCTTAATTAAAATTAAAAAAATATATTTTGAAAGAAAAACAAAAAAAAATTCAAAAAAATTTGACTAAAGCCAAAAACGGTTTTTTAAATTCGGTTTGGGTTTTTAATAATTAAAATGTTCTAGTAGAGTTGTTATAAGCTACATTTGTTATTTTAATTTAAGACAAAGCCTGCAGGTAGGCATACACTGTTGTGTCCCATTTGTCCCCTCCTAATAAAAATTCTTATTTACGTGACTGGATGCATTTATCATTATAATGGATGGAGAAATTAAACAAAATTTCAAGCTAGAGACAACTTTATGAGAAGGATAACTTTTCACCAATTCTCATCAGCTAAATACAGAGAAAAAGAAAAGCATAATGAAATATTTATATTCATGTTTATGCCTAAAAACATGATTCAAGTAAAAAAAATTAATTCATCCAGAATCCTATCCAAAAAACAATGTCAAATTAAATAACATTTCTTTTTGTTGACATAAAATTGGAGTTTTTTGTTTAATTTCATTTTTACATTGAAATAAAACATCAGCATTATTAATATGATATCTATTCTGACATTCAACATTAGAAATCAAACATCACTTTTATTTTTGAAACCAGATCTTAGATATTCTTCCCACGTAAGAGGCTCTGTTTCCACAATTATAAATGTAAATTACTTTACTTTTCAAAATATATTTACCATTTTTATCATTGCGACTATACGTGATAAAATATTTTTACAATAATAATTTTAAGGGTTCTCTTTTTTGCCAAAAATTGATACCACGAAGGATGAGACAAAAAAGTGGTATCACGATGTCAGATGTTAATTCCTCCACATCTAAAACATTTATATGCACGTAAGGAAGTAAATGTGCGCAAAGCTTGATTACTCTGATCGATGCCCACAACCATCTTTTGACCACAAAACGAATTAAATATGCATGGAAAGGCATTCAGAATTCCATTTCAATCCAATGAATTGCAATGCCTTGTCATAATTTGTCGCGAATCATCATTATTATTTTTTTTTTCATTGTCAATAGCGAATCCAATTTGCACAAATTAAAAATAAATTTAGAATTTTATTGTCGCACAAATAAAAAATGCAAGAAAAATTCCTTCATTCACTTATACACCTGTTATCTCGTATTTTTATTTGGAAAAAAATAGTCCTCATTTAAATACATGCGCCTCCGTGAAATTTGCACTTCAACTCCGTAGACATGCCTGTTAGAAAGATTTTATACATTTTGAAGAAAGTTATTTTTCAATTCTCTTCAATTTTTTTATATATAATATTACTTGATGTTATCTAAAGTTACAATGTGTTTAGATTTCTCTCACTTTTAATTTATAAATTATCTTTTTTAAAAAAATGCCAAAAATTTTGGCTTACAATTCACTTCAATCCTATATTTTTCATCTTTGATTCATAGATGCAGCATAGCTGACAAAATTTTCACGCAGCTTCGCTTAATAAAGCATTAAAATCATATTTTACGCTAAAAATGATGTGTCTATGGCGCAATTGTGATGGCGACGCTCTTTAGTTAAGATTAGATTGCAAATCAAATTGAAAAATGTGCGAGGCATTGATGCAAAATTGGAGAATGGATAAAGCTTTTTAGTTGATAGACAAGCAGCATCAAACTTGGAATACAGAAAAATCAAATTATTACAGTCTTTTCTACTGCTTTAATTCATTTAACCCATTTACGGCCAATGTTTCTATTTTGGAACATAAGTAATTTCATCTTCGTCTGCTTTTTTCAATGACTTTGAATATAAATCGTCTGCGTTTTTTAGATATCGTCTGCTTTGCTTGGCCTTAAATGGGTTAAGGCGAAGCAAAGCAGACGACTTTAGTAATTCTTATTTAATTCCATTTAAAGTATGAACTCATGAATTTAAAAATGAAAATTCATGAATTTAAATAATGAACATTGGTAGTAAATGAGTTAACGCATCTTTTTGCGATTCAAACGCACCGTTTTGTAATTCCGTTACATCGTTCCTTTTTGCAATTTAAAAATACCGTTTAAAAATGTCATCTTATATTTAAGCCAAGCAAAGCAGACGACATCTAAAAAAACGCAGACGATTTATATTCAAAGTCATTGAAAAAAGCAGACGAAGATGAAATTACTTATGTTCCAAAATAGGAACATTGGCCGTAAATGGGTTAATTACGTGTGTCATTTTTTAAAACTACTTTTATACTAATTCATGAAGATATCCAAAAATCAGATTCAAAAATTTAAGTTTTCAAATGGAATATAAAATTTTTAATATATTTTTATTTTCATCATGAAAAAAATATTTGTACGGAAAAATTTTGGAAAAAATAAAATAAATAAATAATGAAAATTAGGAACTGTAAAATAATATACAATTTAAATTTTATTATACCGCTGAAAGTTTGGTAAGAAAGGCAAAAGGAGCCAAGACTTATTTATCTCAGATAATAATAATTGAAGTAGCAGTTAGACAATCAATGCTCACGATTGTCAAAAGTATTTTGCTCATATGGCAAGAAATAATTAAAAAGGATTTTGATTTTTCATGAATTTGTTTGAATAAATTTTTTTATTTTTTTTTATTTTCAATAATTTTATATGTTAATACTTTTTAAATGTTATAATAGCAATTTGAAGATATGTAAAAAGTTCATAATTGGCCTTAAGGTTGACTTGTTTCATTCTTAAGTTATGCATCATTTAAGTAAGACTTGCGCGTTTTTTTAAAATTCATTCGACACTTGTTAATCAAATAGTATAAAAATAGTTTCAAAAGTAATTTTAAGAAAAACACAGACAAAAACTAGGAAAACTTTTAAAACGGTATTTTAATGTTGTAAAAATGCGCGCCGAATTGCAAAGAGGTGTAACAGTACTGCAAAAGGGTGCGCTTGATTTACAAAATAGTGGAGACCGAAATGCAAAAGGCTGCAATGGAATTGCAAAAGAGTGTAAAGGAATTGCAAAAGCGTATATGACACAATACCAAAAAATATTTATTCTCACACACACTAACAAATACTAACAGTCTCTATGTAATTTTTTCTTAACATCTGATTTATCTTTCAATCTTTTTAATACTTCAATTTGATTGGTGAGAAAAAATATTGACAAATATTACGAGCAGCTCAAAATTCATCAACCCGAACTGGCATATTTTTTTTATTTGGGTACTTTCGGGTACCCGCATTTGCATGTGCCCGCATATATACGCGGGCTTGTTCGCACGGCGCAATACTCTAGTATGTATTTATGTATGTGTATGGGTGTATGCAGGGACGGCCCTAGTGTTCGCGGGGCCCTATGCAAAATGGATTGCGCGGGGCCGAGTGTGGGTAGGAAAAAAGATTACAAGTGAGAAAAAAGATTTTGAAAAAAAGAAAAGGGATGTGTTTTATACTTTTTCATTAACACAAAATGACGATCAAAGTAACTTTACTTTGCGAACCTTGTGTTTAGCGAAATCATTCAATATATCATCAAAGTGAAAAATGAGAAGCGCGGGGCTCGCTGCGGTGGCATGGGTTGCAGTGGCCTAAGGCCGGCCCTGGGTGTATGTATGTCTATATGTTTTTTGTGTCAGACGTGTATTAATACAAATAAATACGAAAGTTTGTGTCAAGAATGTCAAAAAATGTATATGTAAATGTATGTATGTACGATTGCGCTAACACTAAAGCAAACCTCAACCCGAACACAAACTCTAATTCTACACTAATCCGAACTAGTGATGGAATTTAACCGTATTTTCGTTAACCGATTAATTTTGGTGAAATTTTGAGTCCATAGAAGATGAAAAAATATCGTTCGTCAAGAAAACAGAACAAGATGAAACTCAATTTTGGTAGAACATAATTAAAAGTACTACTAGAACATGAAAATAAGTTTTGTAATGATGCTTTAAAAAATGATATATTTATTGTATTTATGGGTCTTTTCGTTTAGACGGCCACATCAAGTAATCACCATTTCGTCTGCCTTTTATAGTTATGTCCTGGTTGCCAAATTCTAAGGAAAATTCTCTGCGTTTACCCACATTTTGTGTTTATAAAAGGAAACGAAATTAAAAAAAAAAAAATTAATAACTTTATTTATTAATAAAAAATTAATAACTTTAATGGATATTAAGAATAGTTTTATTCAAGCAAAAGAATAAAATTGGCAATATCTGAATAAAATTTTTCCTCTGAATCTAGAACTTTGTTACTTTTGCGCCAAAGAAATTCGCACATATATGAATCGATTAGTGATGGCGCAGTACCGCATTCTTTTATTCAGCAATTTTGCAAAAGCAATTTACTTTAAATTAAAATTATTTTTTTAATTTAAAGTTAGCATTATATAAATAACTATAAAAGGCAGACGAAATGGTAAATAAATAACTATAAAAGGCAGACGAAATGGTGATTGCTTGATGTCGCCGTCTAAACGAAAAGACCCGTATTTATATATGTAACATGGTTTTGCGAGTTGAATTAACCTGTGAATTACGGTTCGGTTAAGGTAAATTAGTCGACCTTATTTCATCGGTTAATTTTTACCGAATACCATCCCAACGACAAAAATAGCTTTCCAAAATTGTAAACACTAAGCCCATTAAAAATTGGTTGAGCACTTGTCAATCATCTATTATGCAAATTGAGGAAAAAATTGGAATAATCATCAAAATCAGCGCTCTAAATTTTTTATATTTTTCATCTCCAACAAGTGTCACATCAAGGTTTCAATAATTCTCTGGACAACATATACACCATTTTTACTTCTAAATTGTCCTTTTTTTGTTCGAAATTGTCATTTTTCAATACAAATTTGTCTTTCTTAAGTTCTAAATTGTCTTTTTTCAACTCTAAATTGTCTTTTTTCAATTCTAAGTTGTCTTTTTAAGTCAGAAATGGTCTTTTTTCAATTTTATTTTGTATTTTAGAAAGAGCGTTTAGAATTAAAAAAAAACTTTTTAGAATAAAAAAAGACAAACTAAAATAAAAAAAGACAAATTATAATTGAAAAAAAAACAATTTAAAACTAAGAAATGTGATTTAGAAGTAAAAAAGGTATATTTCACATAATAATAATTATATGCTTTGACAACCTAAATTTTTTATGGTGGCAACAGTTTGACAAAGTCTGGCCTAGACAACTTTACTCTCGTTCCATATATCATTTTTACTTTAGGTTCGTCCTTTAAGAGATTAAGTTCGTTTGTCTATTTGGAAATTGAGTTGTTATTTATTAAGTTTGTTTTGAAATTTAGAATTTTTCAAATCAAATCTTTCAACAAAACTTTTTCTAAAAATATAAAATTTTATAGTTTAATATTTTCCACTTCAATTTTTCAATATTAATATTTTCTGTTTTTGCTTTAAGTTTTTCAAATTTATAAAAAATTTATGAAATTATAAAAATCTAAAAAATAAATTTATTATAAAAATTAAAAAATAAAAATCTAAAATTCCATAACCGAACTGAAAACAAAACTTTAAAATGAATGCAAACTTCAATGCGCAAAAAAAACAAACTTAATTTGAAAAAGAAGAAAAAGAAGAATAACTTTATTCAAAACATTAACAGGATCAAAAAGAAAATACATATTTTTGTATAGATCAAGATTAGTAAAATTAGAGATAAAAATTCCATTGATGAGGTTAGCTTCCAAAGGTTTATATAAACCGCTTTAGGAAGAAAGAAAAAGAAAGTTAAATTGGAAAAGGACGAACTTTAATAGGAAGAGGACGAACTTAAGTTGGAAGAGGACGAAGTTAAGTAAAAATGGTATAATATATATATAGGAAGTAATGTGATGGAGGAAGAGAAATTCTTGTTGATAATGGCAAAGTAATTACAAATTAACAAAGCCATTAAATTAAAAGCAAAAAGTTGACTTATCGTGATTGATATTTGGATATTGCTTTTTCTTACACTTTAACAACATCAAGTTTGCATCAATAAATATATTATTATTACTATTTATTAATAATAATGTTATTCATACACGCGCGCATGTCAGACATTACTACATATACCTAAAGCAAAGCTTGTGAAGTGGCACTATGATAAGTAGCCCTTATTGAAATCAATACAATTTTGGTAAAGTAAAGATCGAGTATACAAATAGAATAACAATAATAATAAATGCAAATTTCATAGAGTGATAGCGAAGCCAAACTATTTTAGAAATAATACTAAATCCAATTTTTGTGTTTTTTGACTTATTCAAAAAATCCTTGTCTTAATATCAAATTTTCTTTATTCCACAAAAAATTTAAGTAGAACTTTTAACCTTTTTTAAAAATTTCAGACAAATTGCTTTAAGCTTTTTTTATTATAATTAATTAAGATTAACTGTATAGAATAAGGATAAGATTTTTTTTTGATAAAATATCAGAGATTCATCATGTCAATGAATTACAAAAATTCAGAACTTTAAACTTTGATATTTAAGCAAAATTCCGAATGCAGTAAAAAGAAGTAGAAATCTTTTTTGTGATCTTTCGGTATCTTCTGGTAGAATGTATGACTGCATATTTACATATCATGCACAATGATTTGGCGCGACTTTTTAGTTATATCCACAAGAATCGAGCTATTTTGAGTTGAATCCTCTTGAATTCTTCATTTTAATCACGATTTTTTTTAGATCTTAGACATTTTATGACGATTAAATTTCTCGTTTTTTAAAGCATTGTTGATAAAACCACTAAATTTACGGTTTTTTAATCAAGTCAACGTGATTCAAAGTCTTCTAAATAATCTTGAATAATTTCAAATTCGCTTCTAAAATCGTGCTACCTCATTTTATAGACCTATAGGCTATTATACATAAACTATTAGTTAATAACTAATCAACTGACTGATTTTAAAAACTAATAGCGATTAAGACCATTACTCTCTTAAGGATGAAAAATCACGATGCAAATGAAGGATTTAAGTGTTTTCAACTCAAAAAACTGAATTGAAGTAGATTCATGTGGATTTAAATAAAGAGTAAACTCCATAATAATTCTTGTTGAGAAATATAAAAGTTTAACAAATACAAAATGATGTTTTATGGAATAATTTTTGGTTTTATGGAACCTTTTTGAAGAAAGTAACTATAACGAAGATGAAGCAAAATAGAAAGTCGAGACGCGAAATGAGGAAATAAATGAATAGATAAAGTGTATGTATACGCATAGAGACATATGGGAAACAGAAATAGGTATCTAAATTCATAATTCATTTCAAAAACCTAGGTAAAAATGAAATTCAAAATTTTAGAGTATTAGCGTTTAGAGTATTTATAAAAGGTACACACACTCGATATTTAATTGATTATTATTATTCTTCCTAATCATGAACTTAGAGATTTTATCCACACACTTTAAAATTAATAAACCTTGAAAATAACAAAAAATTCAACCTATTTTCATTTTAAATTCAATTTGTAATCCTGGAAAAAACCTTGATTTTTAATAAAAAAAATGTTTACTTAAATTTTTTTATATTTTTATAATCTTTTCCGAACAGGGCGATCTTTATTAAAAAGCAAATCTGGTTGCAAATAATTGTAAAGAGGCTATAATTTGGGCTAATAATTATTTTAAACTGTTGCAAATTTTTGTTTTCTTCCCTTTCAATTTTTGAATCTCACTAAAACATTGATTTGTCTTTCAGAAGATGGAAAAGGGTTGGAAGAATTTGGCATTGATCCTATTGGTTCAATAATAGTAAAAACAATTTTTATCGAAGATAATATATTTTATATTTTATTCCTTCCTGCACTGACATTTTTCAAATATATAATTTTGATTTGTTGAATTAAAAGAAATTGCAATATTCTCAAATATTTGAATCAGATCATAAAAACTCAGAATGCCCTCATTAAAATAAACATTCATATATATATAGACGAAACGGTAAAAAATTTTATTATAAAAAATATGTTTATATATAGGGATTTTATTTGGAACTTCTATTACTCTTTTTACCGGGGCCCCCTAAGAATCCTTAAATATATAAAGAATTTAGTTTATATCAAAAAGAGGTGTTGTCGTCATGCAAAGTCTTTATACCAGGATTATATTTTACTTCGTTTCATCTATTTTAAAAATGATATATTTGTTTCGTGATGAAAATGAAAGTAAATTAACTTTTTTATTTAATTTAAATTGAATTTTTCCTCTAACTTTTTACTCACCCCCCTCGGTACATGATATTTTTTCTTTCAAAAAACGGCCCGTTAAAAGACAGCATATTAAAGGAACTCTCCTTTCAATATAAATGATAATACTTTACTGGAATATAATCTCTTTCACCCTAAAAGAATTCATAGGAATTATCAAAAATAATTTTAAATGTTACAAAAATCTTTTTTTCCAACTGACCTTACATATATGGTGTTTAAATTCCAAATTTTTTCATCTTATATTTGTTATAAACTGAAGCTAATTCATCCAATTTTCTTTACATCAATCTTCTTTCATTCTTTTTAAATATAGTAAAAGGTATTTAAAAAATTATACACATCATTTTGAATATTATAAGACATTTATTCCAAATTTTAACATCTATCATATAAATGATCGAAGATGTATATCTGCACTTGAATCAAGAAAAAGGTTTTAGTCTTATTTCTTGTCATTCATTAAATGCTACAGCGTTTCCTTAGAACTCCATAAAAGCAACTTCGAGGCGCTCGAACCAACTTTGATGAGCATCACTGCTCTAAACGTTCTACTTTAATGATTCGGAGTTTCAGTGAATCTTAATCAAGTCTAATCGGAGCGATTTTTTGGCAAATTATTAATAAATCATTGATCTAAAATAATAATAATCATTGCTGGGTTATGCTGTTAATTTTGTTCAAAATAAATTAGTCGTAGTGACCTATAACAAAGAATTTGTGAGGGAAAATTTATTACCAAAAAAAAGTCATGTTAAAGCACGTTTCGTTACATTTTGCAAGCGATAAAGGGGAAAATGAATTTTTTAGACTTTCTTAAACTCTAGAAATAAAAAGAAAAAATAATTCCTTTTCATAGTTTTGTAGGAAGGAACATTCTGCAGGGGCGAGGATTCCATAGGAAAGTTTTTTAACTCATTTTATCATATAAGAGCAAGTTACTATATGTTAAATACAGTCAGGGTGCTTAAGTCCTATAGGGTACTAATATAATTTTTTTCTAAACAAAAGAAAACGGTTTCCAGACATTTCGGTCTCAAGACTATTCGGCCTCAAGACAATATTATAATCAATTATAATATTTGGATAGCCTTGTTGATCGAGCTTGGCTGCAACACTTGGGAATCTGAAATAAGAAATTTTTAAATTTTATTAAAAAATCAAATTTTTAGTGCTGCTAACATTTTTGGATAAATTATTTTATGCCCGTTCTGTTACAAATCGCAGGTTACACTACATATGACATCGTGTAGTGTACGCTTTTGAATATTAAGGTATCCGTATTCTTACTTGATTATAGCCATGAGAATGAAAATTGAATTTTTTGCGTCTATATAAATTCTTCTAAAGCTAAATCATCTTTAAATCAGTATGCTCTTCGATTTTAGGAAAACTAGAAACGTTTTTAGGTCAACACAGTCAATTTTTTCCATTACGTTAACAAATAATTTTTCGCTTTGTCAAAAAAGTTCCGATTTATCCTTATTTTAATAAATTTTTCAAAGCTCAATTCTCAATTATCTCTCTCTCTCTCTCTTTTACAAAAATTGTTTTTATTTCTAACTTATTCCAATTTATTAAAAAAAATAGAGTATATATATATATAATGTAAAGTATAAGTAGGTAATAAAGAAATTTGCTTTTAGTAAAGATTTTTTGATTTTGTTTCTGTTTTAAATAATTTTTTGTCACATTTAGCCTGAAAAAATGATCAAACAATAAGTGTAAAATGACGCTAATTCAATTTTTTTTATGTTAAGAGTAAATATAAAGTTTATTTAATCACTTTTGCTAAAAATTTAAATAATATTCGATTTTGAAACTTTATACAAAATTTAATTTAGAAACAGTTCATCGAATTGAAACTAATAATGTGTAAAACAATATTGGAATTTGGAAAATACAATATGTAAGTTACAGACGAAGAAATCAAAACTTTTAGTAAAAAAAAATGTATACTAAAAAAAATTATAGTGGAAAAAATAAGTTAGAAATAAAAATAATTTCAAAATGAGAAGAGTTGAATTCAAATTTGAAAAGGACGAATCCCAAAGTGAAAATGGGATATATAACTTTTAAAAATTGCATAATTTTCTTACAAAGGGTAAAAATTCAAAGAATTTCTTAAAATGGAAATAATTACTGGCAAAATATCCAAACTTTAACTCTAAAAATATTCCTATACTTTATTTATTATAATTCAAAAATTTTTGAATAATAAAGTTGAGATTTGAGAGTCAATTTATTAATTTTAATTGTTTACAAGTAAATTTTTTCTAACTTTTACGTTTAAATTTGATTACTATTCCAATGAGAGCGTAATAAAGTAATATTTGAAAGGATAATTTACCTCAACAGATATGCTAGCGAGTAGACGCAATATGAGAGAGCAAAGTAAACGATGGGCTTTTCGGGGTACTTGAATCGAGATACGTCGATTGAATGAGAAAGCAAAACCATCAAAGAGGAAATGAAGGTGAAAATAGCTACGACAGAGAGTACGATGTCCGATTTTATGCTGTAAGGAAATCTTCTTTGGAAGAGCGTGGAGTTGCAGCGCAAGACACAAGTCTCAACTCCCATGTATATCTGGATCGGGGTCCAGTACGTCGGACATTTGGAGTTTTTGGAGGAAAAGAACGGAATTGACGCAGACTTGCCCATCTTGCCGCGATTCTTTTCATTGGGCAAAAGCTTTTTGTGAGCATAAAACGAAGTTTCTTGCTTCGAGTCGGCGATGATGGAGTGCGAGCCGAAAGAAATTTTTTCATTGCCAAAATTTGGAAATTGAATGCACAAGCCATCTTTTTTGGGAAGTTTTGAGCAGTTAAGTTCACTGCGCCAATCCAAGTCCATGCTCTTTAAAACGGACTCACACTTTGACTTGACGTGATAGCACATTGATTGACATGACGGAATCGGGGTGTTAACTTTCTCCGTGCACATTGGCGTGTAGAGGGAGCAGAGGAAAAATTCTAAGTAATTTGAGCAGCCGGAATTGACGAGTGCCTTCAATTCCTGAACTTGGAGAGCAGCTTCATATTGGTTACTGTGGCCTAGCCAGTTGGGAAAACGGGTCCAGTTGTACGGCATACTCCTACACATTTCAATGTTAATCTTTTCACATTTCTCACCACTTTCCCTTCTTCTCGCAACCTTCTCACCTACTTCCTCCCCTTTTTCTTCTTTAGAGGTCTTTACTTTTGCCACAATTGAAAGGAAGAGAAGGAAAAAGATGAAAAGTTTAAAGTGTTTTTCTTGCCTGTTAGGAACCATTCGTCAACTTTCCAATATTTCGCGATGACTGTGAAAACTGGCAAGAGTTCTACTGAAATCAAAGAGCGAGAAAATGGAGTGATTACAAAGTTTTTATATTATTTTGATTACTCCTTTGTAAAACTTTGTGTTTTCTCCGCGAAGCCGTTCTTTGAATTCAAGTCA
Source organism: Nectonema munidae (assembly GCA_030549495.1). NCBI lineage: Eukaryota > Metazoa > Nematomorpha > Nectonematoida > Nectonematidae > Nectonema > Nectonema munidae. The sequence continues at coordinate 73,012 of JAUIRK010000859.1, read as the reverse complement.
ATAAGGGAAGATAAATATTTTGAAAAAGTGGAAAGTATTAGAAATGAGATTTTTTGTAACAGCTTCAAAAAATTCTGTGTGTTTTTGTCTCTTTTTTTATTACGGTTGGAGTAGGATTGAGCTTTTTAAAAATCTAAAAAGTTGTGTGTGTGTGTGTGAGTGAGTGTATTGATGCTGTTTGATGGTGAAGTGGTAAAGGGAAATGGAATAACGAGAAGTAGATACGTTATATAGTGGTGGTTGGTGTGCCTTGCTGCTCACCATGACAAAGAAGACGCGTAGGAGAAAGTAATTTTCTTCACAGAATAAAATAAAATAATACTTAGTTGTAGTGGTTGGTTCGTTGGTTGGTGGCATTTGTAGCAAAAATAAAATAAAAATACTATCATTATTATTATTGTTATTTTTTTTAATAACAACAAAAATGTAGTAAGGATGATAATGGTGCGCTCTGGCTCTCACAAAATTAAAATATGAAAAAATTTCTCAATTTTATGTGATGTTTTCATTTGAAATTTGCCGCACATTAACTAATTTTAATAAGGTGATCAATCACAGATCATCTTTTAAAGCGCTTCTTTGATCTTGTCCGCAATTCTCTTTATCTCCACTTCTTTGTAATTTATTGCATGCAAGGATAAAATCAATTTCTATCGATATGAATGACTGAACGCTGCTGAAGAAGCTAGGAGGATGGAGATGCACAGAGTGAAGTATGTTTCTCTATACACACACACACACACACACAACGCCAATTTTTATATATGTGTGTGTTTGTGTGTGAATTTTTAAGACTTACACACAATTATACAAAATATTTTGTACGAATATATAAATGTATACTGCATTTATTATTATACACAGAGTCATATATATGTATATATAGGCTATGTTATCCATGAAATCTTCTAAAATAATGCGAATTTTGTCATCTCTAGGTATCTTGTGCACTGGGTCTTTGGTGTTTGGTGTGTGTGTGTGTGTGTGTTTGTTTTTGGGAGAGTTAATAAATTTAAAAAATTTGAAAGCCACACAAATATCAAAAAGTAATAGCAATATTTGTTATTTTCAAGTCTCGTTTCACCCATTCCTTCATGCTCTACGCTCTTCTGTGTCCAAGTTGTGAAGAGAGGGGCCCAAAAAACGGTGAGAATTTGGGGATGGTGAAAGGATTACGGGAATGTTGAAAGCGATAATCGTAGCATACTTCTTTCTCGTCTCCTGATTCCTCTATGAATCAGATGTTCATAAATTTCCTCTTGCTAGTAAACATTATTCACTTTCTAAATGTAAAAAGAGAGATATATCCATTATTGCGTAAAATTTAAGCAAATAGCAAGATGTCGTTAGCAACCAACTAACAAATTAACGAATGCTAACCTAATAGATGATACAAACTTTTTTCTATGATAAAATAATATATGTTTTAAAATATTGAGGCGTTAAAAGCTGTATTAAAATTTTTTTTGTTCAAATTCCTGAATTAACTTTTAATAAATTTTTTAATAACTAAAAAATAAAAAAGTATTTCTTTAAATTAACTCTTAATCATTCTATCATTTGTCATTTATATTCTTGACAAAGATCGTAAGCTAGAAAATTTGAGTAAAAAATTTTTATAAAGATTTTGAAACGGGAAAAGTCGAGGATTTATTACTTTACCTTATTATCCTCATTATATCCGCTATGTTTTAAAAAAATTAGAAGACTACACTTTATAACATTATCAGTTGATACTAGAACGACTAAACAATATTTTCATCAAAACGCTCAAAAGCGTAAATTGTTGCAAAATCAAGAATTGCTTTGAAAAAAGGCGCTAAAGACAACTTTTATTCAAAGTATATATAGCTAAGATATAAAAAATAATATTTATCTGAAAAATTTACAACAAAATTTGATATAAAATAAATTTAATTAATTTAAATGGCAAATCCAAAGGTTGTATAAAAATATTAGAACTGTGGAAACTTTATCATTCAATCTTATAAAAATCTTGAAATAAAAAACATAAATTCATAATGGGTCAAATAACCTAGCTGCTTGATCTAGCACTAAGAAACTTCATCAAATTCAGATAACACTAAACCAAGAAAGTTTTGACTTTGATAAAAGATAAAAAATATTCTGAACAGCTATTTTATCTTGAAAAAATATAAAATGCCATGCACATAAATAATGATTTGTTCTAGGATATTTACGTATTGAATCTAACTTCTCGCATATATAATGGCCTTAATTTTGGAAACTTCGTAGGAAAGTTTCAATATTTAAAGTAGAACTTTTGAAAAAAATTTATATTAGATAATTTTTTTATCAGTTTTTTATAAAAAAAAAAGACTGTAACGAACTAAGTAAAAAAATAGACAGATTTACTAACTAATGAAATAAATGAGCCATTACAAATATTTAACTCTACTAACTAAATTTTAACTGCACAGTTAACCTTGTAACATACGCACAAAAAATGTTCACAAAACACAAAATCTTATTTCAAAATATTTTGATGACCTTAATCTGCATCACTGAAAAGATTGGAACATGTAAAATTAAAGCTTTTTTAAACTTACTATTAAAAATTTCTTAAATTTCCCAACTTTATTAAAAATGGGATGAAAAATAATTGATAAAGCATAAGATATTTCTTCCGCCTTTACGACCTTTGTCAATTGAATGGTGCAATAAACAGTTAATGAAATGCCATTTTTGATATGAAAGCTACCAACTTTGCTTTATTTTCTATCATATTGGGTAACTCAATTAAAGCTATCATCGTTGAAAATGGGGAAACAAATTTTGGCAAATGCTGCCAGGATAAATTTTTGTCTTTCCATGATAAAGAATCAGGGATTGAACATAAGAGGGGGCCACAACGGTTGGATAGAAAATTCCTATATTGACAGAGTGAAGTATGATTCTCAAATTGGAGCGCATAAAGCGTCAAATGGCACGATCAAGTGCGCGTCATAGTCTACATCCCGAATATTCAAGTAATACTTTCAAGAAGTTCAGTTAAAAAGATACGCGGCTTAATTTTGCTACCTATACATTTGGCCCAAGACATTTGGCCCAAGTTGGCCGAGTTGGCATTTAGCGGACGTAGATTTGGCCGAATTGGCATTTAGCCAACGGAGATTTGGCCGAACAAAAATTTTGCAAAGGGATATTTGGTCTAATGTTCCTAGTAGATAAAATTATTCATCACATAATATGTGTATAGGAGTTATGAAAAATTAAAGACAACAAAAATTACGCTGTAGATTTGTAATCATTCATGTCATATCGTAACACATTTGGTAGCTTCGATTAGTTAGTTATTCATCACATAATTTTTGTATAGATTTTAAGAATGATAAAAGAAAACAAAATTTGGGTATAAAAATAAAGAAAATTTAATCTATAAAAATTGTCAAATTGTATGTACAGCCAAATCTTTGTCGGCCTAATATCTCTCGGCCAAATGTTCGTTGGCCAAATGTTCGTTGGCCAAATATATGTCGGCCAATGTTCGTTGGCCAAATATCTCTCGGCCAAATGTTCGTTGGCCAAATATCTCTCGGCCAAATGTTCGTTGGCCAAATATCTCTCGGCCAAATGTTTGTTGGCCAAATATCTGTCGGCCAAATGTTTCGTCACGCTCAAATTAATCAGAGTTAGGTTTGACAGTTCAGATAAAAAGAAACAAACAAAATAAGAGAGAAAGCAAGGGCCTCCCTATCTTTGATCTTTATACACGTGTGTGCTTTGACTCGATTAGCTTTGTGATGCTTCTAAAAATGGGTATAAACATTTTTTTTTTAAACTTAATTTATTTTTATGAAAGCTATTTCTACGTTCTCAAAATATTTCCTAATTTAGATCATCCCTTTTTCCTTCGCCATTGAATATTTTTTTTCAATTCTGACGATTTTAAAGAAATTTTTCACTCGTTTAACACAACACAACATAACATAACAACATATTTATTAAAGCAAAATTGAGGCAAATCCCTGTAAGGTTTGCATCTTGAAATTAAGCTAAATAATACAATCTCCTAGACTGCCAAACTGCATCCAGTTTGTTTTTAAAGTCATTCAACGTGGTAGAATTCACAACTTCACTGGGCAAAGAATTCCAATCTTCAAAAGCTATTTGTGTTAGAAATGTTTGGCGATACTTGTTTTGGAAACTTTCAGCTTTATATTTGAAGCAATGCGATCTAGAAGTTTCTTGTTGTAAAACCAGGCAGGACATCTTCTTTTATTATCATATTTTTCTTTACACTGTTGAAAATCGTAATCATTTCATTTCTCTTTATTCTATAATAAAGTGAAGGTAAGTTCAAAACTTTCATTCTTTCAGAATAAAGAAAATTTCTCATAGCAGGTAAACTTTTTGTGAAGTTTTTTTGAACTTTTTCAATTTTCCTGACATTATTCGCGGAGCAATCCCTTTTCATTGCGTTTAATATGTATGTAAAATCTAATTAAATATCTAACTAAAATAAATAACTAAAAAACAAACTAAAAATTAAAAAAAAAGTTTATTTATAATTTCATTTTTAAAAAATAATTTTTTTTTAAATTTATTTTATATCAAAAAAATGTTAAATTTATTTTTTATAAAATTTGTATTAGTTACAAATATTTTTTACCATCACTTTACAAGAAAAATAATATCTGTGCACGAATATATATTTTAAACTTAAAATATAAAGAGTTTTCTAAATCATTCAGATGATAAAATTTCTAGAGTTTTTAGGATCAAGCACATTTGTTTTGTAAATTCCTAGCGTACAAACTGCTTATTGATTTTAAGATTTCTTTATCAAGATTCTAAATTAAAAAAAACCTTAAAATATTCAAAAAAAATTTCAGCATTTTCTTTTCTTTTGTTTCATTGAAGGACAAAAAAACTATCCTATTTCTCCATGGTGCAGCTTTCAAAGAAGTGACTCAAGGGAAATCACTAAACAAACTTGTAATTTTCATTTTAGTTCCAAGGAATAACCAAAAACTAAACATGAAAAATAGGATACCAAATGCTATATTTGAAAATTCAAACTTTTAAATCATCTTTTTAGGGTAAAGGTTAGAGTTATTCAAAATTATTTTATAAAAAAATAAGTTATTTTAACCCTAACACTAACCTTAACCGTAATAAATTTTAACTGAATCTGCTGAAATAAATTTGATTCTTAGATGAAAGAATGCAAAGTTTTCACCTTTTTCTTGCACCTCTTTAGACAAAGCGTATAAAATTCACGCCAACAAATTTAAATTAATATAATTAATTTGAAGAAAATAATTAATTGAATGAGAAGGAAATTTATTTTATTAAAAATAACAATTAATTTTATAGACTCTTCAATACTCACAATTACTTTTTATAACTTGAAAACGGTGTTAGTGTACACCGAAATTAATTGTTATTTTTAATAAAATAAATTTCCTTCTCATTCAATTATTATTTTCTTCAAATTAATTATCGATTTAAAATGGAAAATCCAAGTTCAATTTTTAAATTTAAATTATTCAGCCCGAATTGTCAAATCATTTCATGCGTTATTATCAGACCTTTTACAAAATTTTGATTAACATTTTTTATAAGGTTAGGCCAGGAGGTAGCATTATTTTCCACCTGACCCTGTATTGAAGTCTAAGTAGGTTTTAGTGGTAGCAATCAACCCTTTCTTGGGGGCTAACGTGATTTTCAACCATTTGAGGAGCATATGTTGAGGCTTATAGGATAGCAGGTGATTATTCTTCAAAATTATTCTCTTTTAAGGTTGAATTACTAAATCTCGTATGCTTTTCTCGGTTAAAAAAGATTAAAATTAGTTTGAATGTCTCTCGTCTAAAGATTTGAAAAGTTTACAAAAAATATTTGCGATGTAATTTTTCAAGGTTTAAAATGAAGGAAAGCCCACATATAAAAGGTTCACGGGCAGCATGTGACTCGCCCGGCGTACTTTGCCGAACTGTGGGATCAAGTGTATCTACAGCCATGCCGTTGTGAAAAAGGCTTGATTGGAGGGAGAACACATTTATTGTTTTATTGAAAAGCTATTGTACCAAAGCTCGCAGATACAGCATGATTCATTCATCTACAACTCTTCACATTCGTCTCCTCTTGTTGTGTTCTATCCTATATTATTAAATGATGAAATTGCTACAGCTTACAAAGTTTGCTAATATCCGCGACTCCATAGTCGTGATCACTTTGGAAATAATAATAAAGCTATCATAAAAAATTAATTTAATTAATACTTCAAAATGAAAAAATCGAACATTTTATAAAGTAATTTGCTTTTGATGATTTACGAAACTTCTCTTTCAATCCATAAAAAGTGAAATTATAACTTTGACAATTTACAAAACAAAGCAGCCATTTTAATTAATTCATTAGAAGATTGTTCGCAAGCGAATCGATACTCTTCTTTGATCTTGTCATCAATGTTACTCGTAGGCTGAAACAAACCAAAGGCACGATACACACACACACGCACACGCACACACACACACTTCACAGATGCTCTCTCCCTTTGTATTTTACATAACCAAGTATGTAACAACACTTTACTCTTTTGCGTCCCTACGCGCCTTCCATATCAAAGGAAGAGTTGTGAATTGATATGCCATCAACAGTTCAGCACTTTATTAAAATGGAATAAATCGGATATTAGGCTGAATCCCTGCTATTTTAAGACATTATTGCAAAAGGATCGTTATATATAGTATAAAGACGCTTTGCAAACCAAGTTTCTTTATCAAGATACTATATAAAAATAATAAGTGGTAAAGGCAAAAAAGAATCCAAAAAAAGTACTAGTAGTATTTCCCTATATTGTAGAGCATTGATCATTCACAAACTGTTTGTCACTCATGGACACCAGCTTGGCCCAATAAAAATAAGATTTTTAAAGCACCATTTTTCTTCCATCTCAGAGATTGGTTTTGGAAATCGAATCTTCAGTTCTTCTTTTTGAATGAATACTTTGAGACGATGTTTATTTCGTCGGTGACTGATAACTCATTATAACTGAAAGGGTTATAAAAATAAGTTTTTTATTTAAAACGATTTTTCACTGTTTTTCTGATTTTTTATCCTCCACTAACATTGTGTAAATTACAATTTAGTATACGTATTTATTTTTAAAACATTTTTTCTTTTAAAGCAAATATTATCTCTAATCTTCCAGTTGTTTCAGATTCAACTTTGGTCTAAATTTTAAGTCGGTATGACTTTATTTCGCCAATTTTATAATTTCAAATTTTTAGTCTCAACATATTCTTTTCTTTGAAATGCCGAAGTTCTTATTATTTTTCAATAAAATCATAACTACTGAACGCGAATCTTAACATTACATAACATACCATATTTTATTAATGGAAATAAAGATAATTATACCCAATGCAATTCGCGTCTATAATTTCAATTATATTACAAATGTAAAGAAAGTGTTGCTGAGACATCATGAATAAAAGTTGAAGAGGAAAATAAGTAAAATTTTTATTCAAATAATAATAGGAATAATATATTCAATAGTAAAAGTAATTTTTAGTCAAATAGTAATAGGAATAATATAGCGACAATTGGGTGAATGTGATAATTCGTTGAAATGTACTTAACCCATTAATTCCCAATGTTCCCATTTGGGAACATAAGTAATTTCATCTTCGTCTGTTTTTTCAATGACTTTGAATATAAATCGTCTGCGTTTTTTTAGATATCGTCTGATTTCTATGGTACTTAATGGGTTAAACCCATTTATGCCCACAGCAAGCAGACGATTTTCGAAATTCATATTAATTACAATTAAAAGAGCTATCGTTTGTGTTTCTTTAAAGAAACATTCTGCACACCTAGGTTAATTTTTAGCAAAAGTTATAATTCTACTCTAACTAATTTTAACACTAACTCCAAGATTAATCCTAAAAACTAACATTAACTCTAATAATCCTAAAAACGAACACTAAATTTGAAAGAATTTTTGAGTTTTGCAAAGCTTAGTATATATTTGAAAATAAGAAACATTTTTTCAATATGAATCGTTGACAATTTGACGACCAATGGGACATCAGTGTCACAAGAAATGAAAATCGTCTGCTTTACATAAAATTTCATTGAAAAAGAAAGCAGACGATAAGTTTTCAATGTTATTGTCCCAGGGTTAATTCGTATAAAGTTATGGCAACAAAAAATCATTTACATTATATTTACTTGAATAATTATTAAAATATCGCTTAAAAAATTTTATTGTAAAAAATTTTTATTTATTTTTTAAAATTAAAAATAAGTTCAAATAGCAGACGATTCGAAAAAATTGTGGCGGAAGGAGATCTAAACAGAAAGTTACAAAAATTTATGAAAATTTTAATTATAAGAAAGATAAAAATTTTAAATAATCTTTGATATTTTAAAATTGTTGTCAAATACCCCATTCTATTACTTTGGTGTAAATATTTTATCGTGAGCAATAACTTTGTATCACGTGACAACCGTTTAACACTTCACAGATTATTTCTTACCTTTTTCCACCATTTTTGATTTAGCAGTCTCGATTTAAATCTTAGCAAATTTGGAAACCAAGGATGAAAGAACATTATACTAGTAATTTTGAAAAATTAGAGAATTTGTACCGAAAATTTATTAAAAAGGAAACTTTATATCAAAATGATTTGGAGAGATATCATATTATTCTCAAAGAAGAAAAGTTTATTTCTTTCAAGCAAAATGAAAAAACTATTTCTGAGTAAGTCTTTAACTTTTTTACAATGAATAATTATAACTGTAAAAGAATCTAAAATATTTCTAATATCTTAGTTTGATGAAGCAATATTCTTCACACCATATTAGTAAGATTTCAAAGGAAAAGTTTAATTATGACTTAAAGCTATGTTAAAATGTTGATTTAATTTATTTAGTTGTTTGATTATGTATATATATCTACATAGTCTCACCATTTTTATTTAATTGTAGCTCTAAGAAATTTTCTGTTACTCCATTTAACCTTCCTAGCTTTGCAAGTATTTAACCTTAAATTAATTGAAATATTCTAAAAATCTTAGAGTAAATATAAGAATAATATTATTATATAACAAAAATTTCCAAAATATCATCTCGGCGATCTTTCTTCGTCTGCCGTGTCACAATACCACGTTAGGTTTCTTATCCTTCGAATTTATATTTTATTTTTATTGCTTTAGTAGTATGAAATATTTATCTTTTTTCTTTTCTAAGCTTTTACTAAATTATGGAATAAGATTATTGATTTATTTCTCTGCTGTTATTAAATATTTATTTAAAAGATAAAAATATCAATATTTGTCGGTTAAATAATTTATTAACCACTGCTAAGAGACTCTCAACTTTGATATTGCTGTTATTCCAATATTAATCAATAGAAAATGTTCAAAATGACTTTAAAACTATTTTCACAAAAATTGCTTCTTTACATTTATAGAATATGAAATAGAAAAATTATGCATTTTGTCACTTTATAAAAGTATTTTGCGAATTGGTTTATTGATAAATTAAAGTAAAGACGTGGAATATAAATATTCTTAATCTTGAATAAACGTGATTAACGTGGAAAAATATCAACGCATATTGAAAGAATGTAATTAGACTAAATCTTTAAAAACTTATTAATTAACAATTTAACTTTCTTAACAAACGAAAGAATAAACAGAGGATATCTAATGTAAAATAGACGATTTGTATTAAAAAGAATATATAAACGTAGACGATAATCTTTTTGGGAAGTCGATTACAGTCAACTCTGGTCGTTAACCGCTTAAAGGGATTTAATCATCAATTAACCTATGAACTAACTAACAAAAGTTTTATACTAACTATAATGAACTTGCTAATTAAATTCATCTCGTTTACTGACGCCTGGTTTTTCAATCCATGCTTTATTGAAATTAACCCTATAGGCCCCCTAAATATTCATTGAAGTCAAAATCATATACAATATAATAATGATTATTTTTTAATTCAAAATCATTCATCAAAGGTATTTGAATATAAAAAGCCCATAACAAGAAATTTTTTTGGGAGAGGCTAATTCTAATAAAGATTGGGTACTTTTCTTGCTTCTCAATTATGAACACCATATTTTTTTATTGTTTTTTATTCTTCAAAATTTTTTCAAGTGTAGGAAACATATAAATCAAATTTCTTTTATTTTTATAATGAATTAATTATGAAACCAAAGAAGTAAAGTTTCAAAAACAAATTTATTTAAATAAAAACGAATTTTGGACTCCACGCGTCTTTGTCAAATTGAAGTAGTAAATGTAAAAGATGTAAATGCGTTGAATGCCTTTACATCATTCAAAGAATTTACATAACTTGATAAAGACTCGTGGAGTCCAAAATTCGCTTTATAAATTTGTTTGAAAGTTCACTCTTTTTATTTCCTCTTTTTATTTCAAGCAAATGACACTTCAGCACTTTACTTATATGAATGAATTAATTATTATCATACAAAACCAAAAATTGCAACATTCTAGCTTTATATAGAGATAGGTTTAGTTCATTTAAAACCTCTGAAATTCAATCTTCATCAGCAAACTTTTTTGTGCTCTAATTTAACCCTTTGAGGACCAAAATTTTGAAGACTATTTTTTGTTCTTTCTTTTTTAATAGAATTTTAAATATTCAAAGCGGACGATTTGTATTTCTTGAGGCACTGGGGCCCCACTGGTCCTCAAAGGATTAGCAGATTTTTTTTGAAAAAAAAATTAACTTAATTTTTGAGTTAAAAAATCAATACTTAACTTCTAATCAATCATCCAGTTTCAGTATGTTTACACTACAATCGAAAAAGTAATAAGTTTGATAAGCGATGCAGTAAATTTTTGCAAAACTCTCACTAAATATTATAAACTTAATCCTGATTATGCTTTGGCATCCAAGGCTATACGTGATGAGCGTTATAGACCTATATGCTATCTGCTCACAAATATGAGTAAATGGTGGCGCCTACCCCCGATACAGAAAGCTACACAAGCTTAGTGCCATCTCATTTTAGGCGGAAAAGAACAATGTTTTAGCCAGTGTCCACACGTAAAGAGAAATAAATCCTTTCTGCACTCGGAAATCAAAAGAAATGTGATTTAAGTAAAGAAGGAGAAGCCTACCTTTCAGAGTCGAACAACTCAAGTACAAACTGCTTTTTTGGAGTTTGAGATGAACTTTGTAATTGCCAGGCCACATAGCTTGATCAACGCAGGGCGGTTTTGCAGGTAGAGCGTGGTGATGTTGCTGTCAACAGTAGTCAGAATAGAACAAGGCTCTCAGCAGTTGTGCAGTAACAAAACAGCGTTTGTAACAAGAGTTTTGAAACGTAGGTAAATTCCGGTTAAAACAACCTGCTCTACTTAAAACAGTCTTCAAAATTTGTATAAGTGACCGAACATATTTGGATGCCTTGGGCATGTTGACATAATGAAAGCAGTGAACTTTGCAAACAAAAAATTTCAAAAAAAGTTTGAATGTAGTATGTTCACCAGTTATTAGTGCTATTCATAATCGTAGTAAACGCGCAAGTGCTGTATATGTATAAGGTTGTTGTTAATTTGCAATAATATATTTCTTAGTGTTCGAAAAACAAAAATGGGAGCCAATGAAATACCGCATTATAACGGTTATTCACTATTTATATAATAATAATCATTGTGTAAACTCTTTACGTTTTTTTTTTGGATAAAATAGAAATCGTTTGCTTTAATTATATAAAAACTCATTTATAAGATAAGCAGGTGATTCCTTTTCAAAAATTGAACAAAAACAAAAACTTTTAATAATTTTTGTCTCCCAGAGTCTTCTTTATTTCAAAAAATATTGCTCTGCATAACTCTGAAGACCTAAAGTCAACCTGTTGCATTTCAAAATCATTAATATCCGTCCACCCTAAAAGTTTCAAGTGTGTACTTGTCAAATACGGATCAATGCTTGTGGAAGTCTTGATTAAATCCATCTATATTCACTTTCTCAGAAGATTCTTCTCATTTATAAAAACTACTTAATTTCTTTGTTACTGATGTAACGGTTAAGAATGTCGAGTTCCATTGCAAAGGCTTTCCAATGGCCAAAAGGAAAGAATAAAAAAAAATTGTTTCCAAGAATCTGTGGCTTAATCTTTTGAGGGCCAGAATTTTTAAGATTAATCATATGCTTTCTTTTTCGATGGAATTTAAACAGACGATTTTTATTTCTCCCGTTGTGAAACTGAACTCAGTTGGCTGCAAATAACATGAATACTTGTCTTAGAGTTAAGTTATCAAATTCAAAAAAATTGCATAATTTCTGTAACCTGTTGAAAAATGAAGAATCCGTTTTTTTTCCTAGCGGTCTTTGCGTGGAATAACGTTGTACTAGCCAACTTACCGACTTATTTAATAACTAAACCTTATTTTAAACTTACAGAGGGAAATTTTCCAATTGACTAAGGTAATGGATAGTGTGAAGATGTGCTATAACTTGTATAAATAAATAACTATAGCTAGTAAACTGTTAACTAGCTGACTTTTCTCTCTCACTACTTTATAGCATTATTTTTTGTGTATCACATGTTTCTTCATGAACTATACCCTCCATATGCTATATTTTATAGCTTAAGACTAATCGCCTGTTTGTTTTCAATAGAATTTTATATACGTAAACCAGGCGATTTTAATGTCATGGTACACCGGTAGCACACTGTTCCTTCAGGAGTTAACAATTTTAGCCTTGAATGCAATTGTATTTAAAAACTTAGTGGGATATGCGGGATAGAGGGGGGGGGGGTTCAAATGACCTGCCTGGTTGAAAGCAGGTCTTAAACTAAGTGTGTCAATCAAGACAAAGGATAGATGAGTACTGGTTGATATGTTAATTTTGATTTAAATTCAAAACTAAAACAATAACACCAATTCTACATTTTCAACAAACATTACTTCCACCAAAAGTTTTGTCTTAACTCGGCCGTGTAGTTTTAAACCAAAAAACTCATTCAAAAAGTTCTAAGCCTTAAATAATCACAAAATTTGGCTCACAATTGAAATTTGGTTTGTTGTGCAAGTTCACTAATTGACACAGGACTTCATTAAAATATTGAACTAATTTGTTACGAATCAATTATAATTATCTGAAATAAATATTACTATCGATTCACTTACTTGCCTAATTAATTTTTTTAGCATACTTGTGAATTTAGAAGATTGCAGATCTAAAATCTATAAACAAATACAATTATCTTTTGCTAACAAAGAGGACTTAATCCGAAACAACATCCTTGACTTAACTGAAGAAAAAAGAAAAATTCAAGCGGTCCACAGGAACTTGAAGCAAAATTGCTATAAGCCAAAACACGTAAATTATCATCTAGCTCTTTTATACAATCAAATTATATATAAATACACATAAATACGACAACATTTGTGCACAGTGAAAAATGGGTTTGTAAACAATACTATTTTGTATAGAAGAATGGAAGAGTATATACTTTCAATCTTTCATTTTTACTAAATCGATGGTAAGTTTTCCAAAATTTAGTTTTTGAACAAAGTTTTCACTCCAAGACTGTAAATCAAACAATTCAACCCTCTCAATTCTTCATAATCCTTACAAATAAATTTATTTTTCTCAAAGTTTTATCTTTCTCTTCTCATCTTTGAATGAAGGAAAGAAAAAAAAGATTTTTTAACAAAAAAATTAAGCCCCGCTCGTTTTTGGTAAAATATTCGAGTATATGATTAGTATTATTATATTATTTCCGTAAAATATGACAGCTTATTTTCACCGCATTCTGAAGAGTTTTTTTAAACGTTTTCTTTGGATTAAGGAGGGTTGAGCGTATATTATTCAAATGTTTGTACATCATTTAATATATGTCAATTTATCCACCTTAATATCTATTTTTAATTTTATTAATTAAATTTAAAAAGAAAAGAAAAAATTATTTAAATAGTTTATGTCCATTTTACACAACAACTTCCATCTCTCAAATGGAGCTAAATTTGAATATAAACCACAAAATAAATCGCGTATTTAGATTCAGCATTTCAAAACAAAGGATACACATTAACGCTAGCATGAGTAAATAAATACTTTATTTTATTTATTAGAAGACTACTTTACCAAATGGCGCAGTACTATGTCTTTCTTTATGCTTAAACACCTAACTTAAATGTTGCCAAACTAAACGATTAATTAACCCATTTTATTTCATGTAAAGCAAAGGATTTTCACTAATCCCTATTGAATTTCATTGGAATACAAATTCGTCTTCGTTCCTCTACCTCTTTAAGAACAATAACCAAAAATGAGTTTAAACCAAGTAAGAAGCAAGTGAAACATACCTCTTCTCAAAGAATTGAAGAATCTAAAAAAAAAACGGAAAGAAGAGAGAAAACATAGAATGCAAAATTTGATTCAAAATAAAAAAATTAGAGAGACTTTTCATCAAAAGAAAAATTGCATGAAGAACTGTTTGAAGATTCAAATAGGCAGTTTGATGAGACAACCTTTGAGAAAAAATACTTTCAATATCTTTGACATCAAAATTTGGACGTAAGTATATTTAGCAGTGTAGGATGATGTTAACAAGAAATGTTTGACGATATTTTATGTAAAAAATGTAAAAACTAAGCATTAATAATTTCAAACACAATACTAATGGGTGGTTATCTTGTCTGTCCCAAAAACACAAAAGATATTTGTATATGAATTATATATACCATTTTTAGTTCTATTTTGTATTTTTACAATTCCATTTTCTCTTTTTACAATTCTATTTTGTCTTTTTACAATTCCATTTTGTCTTTTTACAATTCCATTTTGTCTTTTTACAATTCCATTATGTCTTTTTACAATTCCATTTTCTCTTTTTACAATTCTATTTTGTCTTTTTGCAGTTCTATTTTGTTTTTTTGCAGTTCTATCTGAATTAAAATTTTGATTTTGTGTCTATATTGTTTTGACATGTGCTATTCTTATTTAAACTTATTTTTGAAATGTGAACCTTATTTTCAAATTCAATTTTCTAAATTTTTCACAAGGAATTAGCAATTTTATTATTTCTTCAATATTTTTTTATTTACTTCTTTAATTACAAATTCTTTCCCTTTTAAATCAACAATATCCTTTTAACTCACTCTTAATATCATTTCAGAAAACAGACATGTTAATTTAATCAGTTAGAATTTAGAAAATTTAATCGGAAAATAATCTTAAAATATCAAAAAAAAAATTAATAATAAAAATAAAAGATATCAAAACAATATATACACAACAAAGTCAAATATTTAGCTTCAGATAGATAAGCTAAAAGACAAAACAGAAATGGGAAAAGACAAAATAGAATTAAAAATGGTATATATTTGCAACAAGAAGGAATTCATCTTCGGCTGCTTTTTTCAATGACTTTGAATATAAATCGTCTGCGTTTTTTTAGATATCGTCTGATTTCTATGGTACTTAATGGGTTAAAGATGCCTTGTTAAAGATAAAGCTGTAAAAATTCCAAATTAACTCATAGACAGTGAATATAGATCAAGAACAAAGGCTATATATATACAATCAAATTTAACAACTGTAAATATCGATTAATTCAAAGGTTTAGAGCTAACCAAGTTAGTTTTCTATGAATATTATTATTATTGATCATTTTTAGTAAGGGATATTTTTTTACCCAGATTTTAAAATGCATTACGAATTTTGGAACGAGATGACAGTATATTGAAATTATTTTGCACCAAATTAATGGATAAATATAAGCACCCAAAGTAACACTTGTTATTTTTTCTCCTAATTATTATTTTTCATATTATTAAAAAGAGCTTTTAGAGACGCTTTTTTTATATAAAAAAGTCGAAATAGTTAAGAAAAGGTATTTAACGTTTACAGATATAATATTAAAAAAATTAATGAAAAATAATTTTTATTTTTATTTAAACCCCTTTTCGAATATAACATGTATAAAAGAAAGCCCTTATAGATTCAAAGCGTCCCTCTTTTCAAGGGTCAGGTAGGTATAGCATATTCAACCAAAATCAAAATTCGTATCCCCATTCAATCTTTTTCCTTTATTGGGCTATTTAGGAAATTTTAACATAATATATATATACTTTCCTTGGTGGAACAAAAACTGATTAGTGATGAAAATTATTATTTATCAACTTCTAATTCTGTCTGGTGTCTTCAGAATGCCAGTATACACTTATACATAAAAAATATCATTTCTCACGCATCAATCGTAATAAATATTTTATCACAGAGACAAACATTTTGCTCAATTCTTTGTTAAAAATATGTAGGCTTCTTTGTTCCTCCTGCTCTTGGAGTGTCTGTGATCGCATGTATATATACGACATCAAATGACCATGATTAGTCAGCAAATTTTCTCTTTATATCCTTTTAATCTTCAGTTTTTTATATTCAACACTTTTGTCATGATCCTGCAGATAATTCATGATGCATAGTTGAACAAAATACATCTTGGTGGAATAAAAAATGCGCTAAACATGTGTTCAAACATTTTTCCCTATCAACAATATCTTGCTTCATTCCATAGTCTAACTTTTTGATAAACACTTATATTCTATCTACGCATCATGCACATTATTTTTAAAATATTTTTTTTATCTATTTCCACAAATATCGGTAATACGGCAATGATTTTGTTTCGAAAAAGACAGTTTTTTTAGAAAAAGAATTAGTGAAAAGTTATAATAAATTTTAATCAAATAAGAGTATAGAAAAATTTATAAGTAAAATTAAAAATGTTTAATTGATGATATGGTGATTAGTTGCTAAGTTTGCTGGATTTTAACCCTTGGAGGACCAGAATTTTAAGACTAATCGTCTGCTTTCTTTTTCAATGCAATTTTATATACTTAAAGCAGACTATTTTCATTTCATGGTACACCGGTGTTACACTCGTCTTCAAAGGGTCAATCAAATACATGTCTAATTCCCTAGCTAATCCAACCTGTAGAAATCTTTTGGATTTTTTTTAAATCTATCATTCTTCCACCTTTAATCAAAAATTATATTAATTTTCTTTTTTTTCACTCTGGCATTCTGCCTTCTGAATTTGGGGTGATGATTGAACACATGAACGCAAACTACTGTCTTTGATGATCATTTATATATAAATAAGAATAAATATATTAAAAAAATTTATTTTAATCCGTATATTGCAAAAATATATTTTTTTCCAAAGCTAAAATATTTTTCGATTGCGTAATCAACAGCATATAATCTAATTAACGTGATTTTTTCTACTAGAACTAAGATGTAGAAAAATATTTGCATATAAAACAGATTTAATAAGTTTAAAAAATTTGGAAATTAAGAAAATGGGTTTAACTTTTACAAATTAAGTTTGTTCATTATAAATAAAAATAGGCACTTTTCAAAGAATTCAGTACGAATCTTACACCAAAAGAAGGATATAGTGATATAGCATTTACACCCAATAAAATGTCATTTTTATGAAGTTTTCTTAACATTATAATTTTCAAATTATATTTTATTGTTGATGGTTTTGTTTTTATATATAATGCGAGTCTGATTTATCTATATTTATACATTGGCACATAAGGGCACTGTTCCAAATGAAAAAGTTTCTGTTTGTTCCGAAAGGCTGTTATATAGGGTAACTTTTCAATTTTTTTCTTCTCTTTTGTGTATGAAGCGTATTTTTTCAATCATAAATCATTATGTAATTACTATTTCACTTCTTATTCCTTTAACTTTGTAACCCTAAAAAAATTTAATTGGTTAAAGGTTTACTATTTATTTGCTTTTGTTACATTCTGGTATTTAGTCTGGAAGCTATTGTTTGCGTACTTTTTATAAGTGTTACCAGCAAAAATTCAGATTTGTCAATGTTGCGAGAAAAAAATTGTAGTAAAAGCTTGAAGTTTAATATCTTCAAAGCAATGTGTAAGAAGTTTTCAAGATATTGAGAATTTTATGAATAAATTTGATTTAAAATGTACATTTTGACTAAATCTCGTCAATTTCCGTGAAATCACGCAAATCCAGACGAATCCGTTTTCCTGAAGAAATGCCTTGGAAACGATAGAAATTACAAATCAAAGATTAATTGTGAATCCAGTTTCTCATTTTTTCTAAGCCGATTTTTCAAGTAATGAATGATGGTTGCGAAAAACGTCATAAGGTTGGTTGATTTCTCGATTCAATTTCTAAAATATGCACACAAAATTTAAGAATCTGCAGCCATAGCATTTCTCAATAATGAATGCACTAAACACTTCTTATTTATAACGCATATCCACAATGATAGATGAAATAAAGTGTATGTATGTATGTGTACACAAGATGTGACAAAATGTGACATATTATTTGTAAAATTTGTCACTATTAATTAAAAATAAAGATGACACACAGAATTTCCTGCTTCGTTATTTTTTTATATAAACTTCATTCTGCTCCACTATTTTTTGTTCTTCTCTTTTTCCAGCGCCGCATTCGATTTCAATTTCGAAGGAAACCTTTTGTGCGTGCTTCACATCCAAATTTTTCGCTATGCCAAAGCTTGCATGCCTCTCACTTTCTCTGTATACACTGATTTTATGTTTAACACTAGGATTTATTATTATTATCAACCTTTCTAATCCAGTATCTCGTTTTGGCGTACCTGTTTTTGTAAATTTGTCAGCTCAACCATTTTATTTTATTATTTTTCGTTTCTCTAAAAATCTTGCTTACATATTTCGATGTAGTTCTTATAGTTTTAAATTTCACATAAAAACAAATTGCATACACTTTCTTGGTTTAAATTGTGCAATATCGGGAATATCGGTTTTTTGATTAAAAGTAATAATAAATTGCAATTTATTTTTAAATGACATCTTTATAGTAAAGTATAGACAATGAAAAAAATGTTGAATCTCTTCCTAGTAAGATCTGTTGTTGAAAGAAGGCATTATTAAAAATTTTTAAGAATAAATTATACTCGACAAATGAGTAAAGTGGATTATACCAAAATTAATAGTTTGAATTAAATCATTAATATTTATGATTAAATATAATAAGTACTTGCTAGTATAAGTTCTTGAAATGTGTACTGATTTTTGATATGCTGAATCCAAATATCTAGCTTGCTCTAATTTCTATACTATTCTGAAGCTAAATTTAAGAATTTAAAGCTGTGCCTAGTTATTGAAAACAAAAAAGATATTTTTTTTAATTAAGGTAAGCGCTTGAAGAATTAGTCAATAATTAACTTCTTTTTTACTTTTTTGTTATTGAGTTTGCATCTGGCGGGAAGAATATTCTTCAATTACTGGACAGATGATATATAGATGTTACGAACAGGGTTCGAACCAGGAAATCTAAATCAAAACCAATCGCTTGAATCAAAGGAACATCTGTCGACAACTTATTAATTTTACATAAATATGATTGATAAATTTTCTATTTTATATTTTGTGAATAAAAAGTTTATTTTTTACAAATTGAATTTGTAATATTCGTATCATTTTAAATACCTAATTAGCGAAATCATTAATTAATACGATAATTTAGAATTTTGCTTATAACGTATTAAATGGATATGTATATTAGCATGATTTCTCTGTGTACAAGAGAAGTCATTATTATCAGGGACTCATCACCCGATGATGAAACGATTTGTTGATAATTCAAAACACATTCCATGCTTTTTGATAGATCAAATTAGCTTTTTTGAGGGTTAGACTATATTCCGAAAATTTATACTGTTTATGCTGGCATACACTAGATTTTTTTATACATAGCTTAGATTTATACCCCCAACACAAAATATCCAGTTTAAAATATTCACCAAATTCAAAATTAAAATTTTATAGATAAACTATTTATTTTATTATTGTTGTGTCTTATACAGCAAACTATTTAAATGCCAACATTTTGTTCTCAAATTTGGAGGTCGGCTACAATAATTATACCCATTTTTGTATATTTTCACCAAAACAAAAGTACGAAATGCATCGCTTTATAACTCGTGGAACTAAATTTATTATTTAAGATTTTTTTTGAAAAATTTGCTTTTTTTATATTTTTTATGTAAAATTTAACTTAATCTTATTTATTTCAGTTTTTTAATTACGAAAATAAATTTAGTGTACAAATCGCTTTTTACTCATCTTCTATAAACTTTTAAATTTTAAACCTAAACTTTGTATGTAATTAAAAGAATTTAAAATAAAATAAAATTTTGCCTAATATATATAAAAAATGTTAAAGAAAAAAACTTTTCAAAATAATAAATTATAAAATAAAAAAAAATTTGCTCGATTGATTATAGCGTACATAAGTTATAAATGATAGTGAAAATATGTAAAAATGGTAAAAAAATATTTATCGATGCATAAGTCTTCCTGTTTTAAGTTAAAAATAAATCAGGATGACGTACCTACTTTTCAATCATTTTAAAAATGTTTTTAAATGATGGCAAACTAAAAAATATAAATATAGGAAAAGTGCTGAAGGGTCATGCTTGAAATAAAATAATAAATTGAAAATTATAAAGTTACAAGCAAAATGTTTATTTTAAAAACAACACATATTTTCGACTCCAAGAGTCTTTCTCAAGTGCGTGTAAATGTAAAAAAGCATTTTTTAAAAAATATAAATTATGGGCAGCCAAAAAATTAGGAAAAAAAGTTTTTACGCTTAATGACTACATGACCACCAACTGAACAGATAACACTAAAACCGCTTGCAAATTATGCTTCTTATGATTATTTTACGTTAGGGCATAGAACTAAACAACTTGTGCAAAATATGTGATCTGGTTACTCCATTTTACTGTTCTCTCCCTTTGATATTTTACAATTTCATGGAATTGTCATTCTCCAACATTTTTAGACGGCAAAAAAATGGAAAAAATTCTAAATACAGCGCTATACTGATGATTAACCTTTGGAGAATAAAGTAGACAAAATATTTTCATTATATTAACTTGTAATATCATTGTAAGGGACAATATCCCTGTGTTAAGCTTTTGTGGAGTGTTTACATTAAGACTTCATTGCAATATTCTAAAAAAATTTTCTGCATATTTTACACAAGTATAACGAAATTGGAATCACTTTACCACGCATCAAAAAATGCCTTTTCAAATTTAAATATAGATTAGAAATACTGTAGTAATAAAATTAAGAAACAAATCTTTGACAGATATGCGCATTAAGGAGAAATAATTATAACAAATATAAAAAATTGTAAAAACTGGACACTTTATTCCTGATTTTGCTGACTAGTTTCGGAGTATAAACTCATTTTTCAAATGAAAAAAAATTAAATTGTAAAAAATAAAAAAAAAATAAAAAATGAAAAAAAAAATAAAAAAAAAAATTAAAAAATGGAATTTTTTTTCTCACTATTTTATCATTTATATATTTGCTTTGAAAAGGAGTTTATACTCCGAAACTAGTCAGCAAAATCAGCAATAAAGTGTCCAGTTTTTGACAATTTTTTATATTTGTTATAATAAAATTAAGTTGAAAATTGAATATGAAATGAGTTAAATTCAACCACATTTCGATTTAATTATTTACAAAACTGTTTTGGGATATCATGACTAATTTGATTAGGGCCTCAACTTTTCGTTAGGGCTATAGGTCTATGCATGCTAAGTCATTTTTACGTGTATTCTTGGAAGTTGTCATTTATAAAGAGTTTTAAATTGAAAATCTTTACAACGTTTTAATAAAATAATGATTGTTTTAAATATAAATGAAAATTTATAAAATTGTTTCTTTATAAACAAATAGGAAAAATTTTTTTTTTTCAAAAGTTTATAAACAATTCAAGAAATTGATTTTTTTGAAATCCGGGTTTTGATTCATATTTCTATCCTTGAAAATACTTAACAGGTATGGTATGAATAAAGAAAGAAAACTAAGATCATAAATTAAAAACAGAAGACTAAAATTCCACACTTATGTCAAACGGAAATTTTACATTGAGTAGAAGAAATGCTCAATTTTATAATTATGCCATCTTTAATTTTACTTATACGAACATTATGATCATAGTGATATGGTCATTTCGTTTCACTTTTTCCCAGAAATTCTCACACGAATTAGAAGACTTCAGCAACTACATTGAAGGAAGCTTGTCCGTAGCAAGGAAAATGTTGGAATCATTTCACCTACCCAAGTACTACGAAAGCAAAGAAGCTTTCAAGCATTTGAAAGCCGAAAATATTGGCTTTGTGCGCGACTTGGCTGCTATGCCCGACGACTTGAGATTCAAAAAGGCGTACACCCTCGTATGATAACCATCATTTTATTGCATTTTCACCCTGGAACACTAGATTTCCCAAATCTGGCAAGAACATTAGGGTGAATCAAAGGTAGGCCATATTTCTAGTGTTATAAGTATGACACTAGTTATTATAAGAAACTACAACTCATTCCCTATTTAGGTGTCCAAAATATAGTAATCCTTGTTTGAAAAATATGCCTGATCATAAAAGAGGTCAAGGTTAGGGTTTTATATTGTTTTACTAGTAATCGAATACTGTTCTTCAGTTAACTAAGATTGTCAGTGCGTTATGATTTATCTCGTGACATGTGTCTTATAAATTATGTATCAATTATAAGGTTTTCTTCAATTTCTTTATTTTCAAATAAACAGTGTGAAATTTCAATCATGTTTTACTTTGGCTCTAAGTTTTTTTTACCATTGATTGCTTTAGTTCAATAATTTATTCTATTTAAACTTTTAGAAAACTTTTATTTTATTACTTTCAAGTTTTTGAGTTCTTACATTTTTTTAAAATATTTAAATAAAAAAATTTCATCTCCTCGAGAATTCCCAATCTATAATTCAAACACAATTAGGCTTCAAGGCATTTCGGCGTTTGGACTATTCGGCCTCAAGGCAATATTAAAATCAATATATTTAAAGAGCGAATAGATATTCACAAGGTCGAAATTTTTTCAGGAGAACAATCTAAAACTTACACCTATAATACCAAGAGGTTTCATAATTTCCATAGATGAAATTTTTTTACTTTTTACAACTCAATTCTTTTCACTATACCCTTTCTTTGATTTTTTATTTAAAATGTTTACTTACAGTTCACTGACAGAAGGCCTCAAAAAGTTTTATCGCAAGACTCTTAAATAGGCTTAAAATGAAATGATTCCACTAAATCACAGGATGTATCAATTAAATGAATATAGAGTTGTCAATGTTTTTAGCATTATTAAAAAAATATGCAATTTGCTTAAAATTTGCTTTAGATTTTTCACTGTTACGCGTGTCTGATATATCCCCCTTTGAAAGTAGGACTTTTTAAGTAAACCCTTTTTTATTAGCAATTCTATTTTCTTGATCATACCTCTTGTTGCTAAGTGCGGAAGTCTTTTACAGGCGTGAAGTTGCTTAGCTGATTACTTACCATTATTTGTTTATTACTTAATAATTTTTAATTAAATTATAAAAAAAATTGTATTTAAAATAATTTACCACCATTTTTATGAATAATAAAATTATATTTTTATTAAATTATGTTAAAAAAAATTAGATAAACTCAAAATGCGGCTTATTCCCTGGGAAAGGGAGAAATGAAGGTGATGCTTACAGTTCCACAAATGTAGCAAGCGATCCAATGAGGCTTGAGGGCTGCAAAGCAAGTTGCTTTTTTTTGACTTGATTTCAGGCCTTCGTTTTTTTGGGGGGTGTTCGCGTTTTTATTCTGATATCCTGCTTTCGAAAATGACACTTTTTTCATATTATTATTCAGACTGTTGATGTGAATAGCAACTGTTCCGTTAAAATTGAGTTATTTAGAGACTATGACTTATTTAAAGGATACCTCTCCTTTGAAGTTTTATTAGTTTCAAGCAAAGTTCTTATCCCGTGCAAGCTGAGAAAAATTTCGAATAACATGCTACAGATCAATTTTATTCCCAAACAGTCAGGTAAAAGCTTTCATTCCAAAGTTTGTCCATCCTTAAATTTGCCTTATTCTTGATTCGATCAAAAAAATGTATCCAATTCAATAATCATTTTCTTCCATGCTATTCGCTTAGGACGGATAAAAATGAAAAGTTTCTTTGCCAAACTTTAAAGTTACACTTTTTATTTAAATTATTTGCAGTTGCAAGTGCTTCCAATAAATGAAGTTTCAATCGTCTCTTCCATCTTGTCAATTGAATCTGAAATTTTTGCATCGCTTGGTTTTGATAAAATACTTTAAAACATATATGAAAATAGGTATACAACGTGAAATGTATAAATGTCCTAAACATTTTTTTAAGTGTTCACTATATAGAGGGTATTCACAAAAAGAACTTATATTAGTTTACAATAATATTCCAGTTAGGTTACTAAAAATACTTAAATTTTTCATTCATAATGTATTTGATGAGTTTATCTACTTCAATATTGTTAGAGTAAGAACATCTCCGCGTTAAACTCTTAGGATAACTGTGCCTTTTTATAAATACAAAAGATTAAAACAATATTTTCCTTATAAAGTCTCAACTATCTCATTCGACACGGACTTTAAAATTTATTAACAGTTTAAAAGTCTTCAGTAATGGAAGTTTTTTGCAAATAATAATAATATGCCTGTAAATATAAAATCTTTTTCAACTATTTTACTTTATATGCTTAAAAATCTTAAAATATAGTTTGTAAACTTTTTCCAATAAAATTCTAGTTATATGAGGATTTAAAATAGTTTTATATATCAAAAGGTGTGTGGTTTCTATTTGTCTAGGAGGTGGGGGGTGGGGGCGGTCTCAAGATCTTTCCCTAAAACTTGAACAAGATGGGGTAAAGAAAAATATATTATAAAAAAAGGTCCTTAATTTATACGTAGAGGGTGATTCAAAAATTGCCATAAATATGGAAAATTTATTGATCTTTTCATAAGAGATAAATTATAAGAACAGTGTATTAATGTAACAAGCTCCATTAATTTTTTCATAGAAACCAAAATGTGATTTTGGTATGCTAATTCGTTAAAGACGAGAAGATTAATCAAACGATATCTTATGTAAAGCAGAAAAGCATTAGTTAATTTAATTTTGTTAATAATTTGCTTTTTTATATGTATAAGGACTTTTAATTAAATGTGTATTAAAAAGGGGATAAAAACAAAAACACATTTTCTTGCTTTTCAAGTTAAATAAACTCCATTCTTGAGTCTCAGTTTCCTTTAGTTTCATTTTCATTAAATTTTACCACTTTCAAAACAAGTTTTTAAAACAATACTGATAGATCAGCAAAAGAAGATTGAAAATAATTTAATCAACTATTCAAGTTTGACAACAATAATAATTTCCCATTTTTTATTACAACTAAAGTCATACAATGATATCATTATCTATATGATTTGGAAATAAAAATGAATATTATCTTTCAATATCTGAGGGTGTCAAATGACCTATTTGCCACCCCCCCCCCCCTCCTCTTCCGAGACCATCTTTACGCGTAGTGAAAGGCCATAGTGGCACGATGTGTAAATGCCACCCTGATAACACTTATTTATATTTACTTAATGCAGGCTTCTACCAAATTAGCTGCTTTTTGTATGGACAAAACATTGGAGGCTCTCCTTGCTGCTTGCTCGCTCTTAGAAAATCCTCCAATGAAAGACTTTCTCTCAGCCCAAGCAGCAGTGATTGCAAACACAACGCAGATTCCAGTTCGAACTCTGGAGTGTCTATTCCAAAAAAACTTTACACTTCTTCTCCTACAAAGAGTAAAGGCAAGACTCATGAAAGCAGGAAAACTCCACTGCAAGAGAACAAAAACTTTTACAGCCCTAACAACCAGAAACACTTTAAAACGGTATCATTTGGCCAATGTACAAAAATTATATGGTTATTTTTGTTCAGGCGAACAAAAGCTATTTATTATAATTTGGTCTTTTTTATATATATATATATATTTTTAACTTTTTTATAGGTCAATAAAGTCAAAATATAAAGTCAATAAAAAGTTCGAAAATCTTTTTTTAAAGCCAATAATCACAGGGTTAATAAATAAATATTTTCTTGAAAATAATAGTATTTAAATTAGTTTTATATTAAAATCAAAAATTTGCATTATATTTTTCAAAAACATATGGTGACAATTAAATAAAAAAGAAAAAATATATATCAATAATAAATAGTTGAATGAACTTGGGTTGTTAAAACACTCTAATCAATAATAAGTTTCTTTTTCTCGAAAATCTTCAATTTTACTTAAAATTCATGTTGCTTTATTATATGCACTCATATTGATAATAATAATTATAAGCTAAAATATTGAAAAGTTAAAGTTTAGATTTGTCAACGTAATCTCCTTTTTTTAGACCAAATATTATCTCCATTATTGACGAAATCTCGTTATAAAGAAAATTTCGTATCGACGAAATCTCAATTCGACAAAATCTCGTGTTCTCACTTAATAAAATATGTTACTTATGGTTTGGTTTGAACCGCAGAAGTTTAAATGGTTGAGAGACATAAAAATCTTTCAAAATGGGTAGAGCAATCACAAAAAATGGGTTAATTTCCAATTTCAATTTTATTTAGAGTAAATTGCATAATTACAAAAACCATTCAAAGCTTAACGTTAAGAAGGCTGTCAATGATAAAGAGAGTTTGGATATGTGTGCTGTCAAAGTGAATAGCGATGTGGTAAGGCAGGCTAGACAAGATCGCACATCTATACACTACAGTCGAGAGTACTTGCTTTCTCTAAAGGAAGCCAAATCTTCGGAAATCGTCAACGACATAGTGGCAAATAAATTTTCCTTTCTTCTTGCAAAATCCCAATTCTCTGGAAAAGTATTTCAGAATAACGTATACTTTTTTTTGACTTTATGACATTTTCCCAGTGGACATTTGCCCAGTAAATAAAATTTAGAAATGTCAGGTGATAAATTTTTCACCTGTTCATAAACATTTTTTATAAGACGGAATTTGTATAACTAAAAAAGCCCTATCTAATACGTATCTATCTAAATAACTAACTAAAATCTAATTAACTTAATAAATGACTAATTGCCTAAATTACTAACTAAATAAATAAAATTAACTCGTTAACGACCAAAATAATCAGACGATATCTAATGTAAAACAGAAGATTTGTAATAAAATCCATTAATAAATGCAGACGATTATAATTTTGTAAAGTCGACATATGTCGACTGTGATTGATAATAACTATTTAACTAGTTAAAAAATAATATGAAATTTTTGATTGTATAAATTTCTGACTCCCATTTTTTTCATACTTCTATTTGGTAGAAGGGTGAGGATTTTGATCATTCAAACTTGATTTTAGAAAGGAGATGCCGATGCTATGTTGCAATTTTATACAAATGTGAAGAACTTGAGCAAGGATTCCTCTCTCATTGAAAGTGTTAAATCTATTCTGCGAAAGTGTTCTAGTGATACCAACTTGCAAAACCGGAATATGAATTCTTCAGGTAAATGTTTTCCTATTTTTTAAAGTGTAATAAATATTTTGGGGTTTATTTTTATAATATTTATTAGCTGGCAAGCCAACGGGGAGACAAGGAATACATTGAAAACTTTTATAGAGATAGGTAGATAGATAGATAGATAGATAGATAGATAGATAGATAGATAGATAGATAGATAGATAGATAGATAGATAGATAGATAGATAGATAGATAGATAGATAGATAGATAGATAGATAGATAGATAGATAGATAGATAGATAGATAGATAGATAGATAGATAGATAGATAGATAGATAGATAGATAGATAGATAGATAGATAGATAGATAGATAGATAGATAGATAGATAGATAGATAGATAGATAGATAGATAGATAGATAGATAGATAGATAGATAGATAGATAGATAGATAGATAGATAGATAGATAGATAGATAGATAGATAGATAGATAGATAGATAGATAGATAGAAAGAAAGAAAGAAAGAAAGATAGATAGATAGATAGATAGATAGATAGATAGATAGATAGATAGATAGATAGATAGATAGATAGATAGATAGATAGATAGATAGATAGATAGATAGATAGATAGATAGATAGATAGATAGATAGATAGATAGATAGATAGATAGATAGATAGATAGATAGATAGATAGATAGATAGATAGATAGATAGATAGATAGATAGATAGATAGATAGATAGATATACGCATTTAGATTTTGGACGAAATAAAGAAGACGCATTTAATAACTTTAATCCCATTGAAAATAAGAGTTCGTCTGTGGTTCCGTTGGGAACATATTACATAAATGGGTTATATGAGTATACATAGTAATTTCCTGTATCTAACCATTTGTTCTATATCTTTTTCGAATTATTTTTTTTAATCATTTTTTATCTTAGAATCGCATTCTATGGGTAAAAGATCCGGTGGAATTTCTAGCAGCCTTGGAACGAAATCTTTATCACTAAACACTTCAAAAAATTTAACTAGCTCGCTCTCAAGTACTTTAAGAATTAGTTAATGACAGAATTATTTATGATTTCCCTAAATATATGTAATTTTCTTTATCCGAGTTTGACTTCAATGACATTTTAAATCTCTATGGAAGATAAATAGAGAATTTGTAAATTGGGCATAAAAAGAATACGAATATTATTGTGATAAATATATTGTAAAAATATATCACTAGAAACAAAGAAGAACATAAAATACGACGATATCACAATTCCTATCCTTTACATTTCTCATTTTCTTTTTTTGCCTTTTATTATGATGATTTTCAATATATGTACAGACTCTAACTCAGAATTAAAAAAATATTTAATAGAAACCGTATTAAACTTAACTTGAAAAAAGTGTATACAAAAAAAGCAATTAAAGCAGGTATTTAAATCGGTTAATATTTAGGCAGGTAGTTAGATGCCGGATTTTAATAAGCCAGTTAATTTATTAACCCATTTAGTACCAATCTTCACAAACAAAACGCAAATGAACTCTTGCTTTGTATAGAATTAAATTAAATTTATTATAGTTGTCTGGGTTCCATTTGGGAACATTAATACTGAATGGGTTAATTAGTTAATGACTTAGTTCATTAATTACTTGTTAGCTTTTTGTTAGTTTGACAGCTTCTTTTTTTAATTGTTTGGATTGTTATATAATTAGTTGGAGTTAGTAATGGATAATCTCTTAGCATTAATAGTTAGTGATTAATTATAAGAAGAAATAAGGAATTTTTTTAAAAGAAAATAATAAAAGAAAAAAGGTTTAGAATTTTTTATTCTGATACTTCGTTTTCACCCATTTTATTCTCTTCTTGATTATAAATGTTATTCATCGGATAAACTTTGTTTAATTAAATTCAAAAATAAATTATTATTTACAATGTGATAAAAACTAAGTTAGACATGTACTATAAAGTATTTATATTCATCTCAAATTCTATTTTTTAGTTACTTCTCAATAAGCACCAAATAAATTGCAATGTGTGCTAACAAAAATACGGTTTTGTTTTTTCTTAAAATCACTTTATAGTATGTTTTAGTAACTCTTTGTTGATTCTGAAAATAAAATGATCAAATACCCTGTTGAGATTGCTTATTTAAAGAAAAAAGAAATAACCCTTGTTTTATAAAAATATTATTTATTATCCAAAATAACCACCGGAAGCGTCTGCCTTCAAATAAGTGTGCTTTTATTTATCACCAAAAGATTGGATATAATTATAGTCAGGTCTTTCGCTAACCTAATTAAGCTCGTAAGAGTCTTTTGAGCTTCGACATAGAGTTTTACAAAAACATATGTAAGTAATACACAGCTGGTAAAAATTTAATTTGAAATAAGGTAACTAATTTACTTTGTCAGTAAGATCAAGTAATAATTCTACCAAACACATATTAATAGAAGTAGCTTATATGTACAAAAAGCGTTAGTATACTACTTCAAAAAGTAAGAAAAATATGCATTATACTTCTTTTTACTTTTTATAATAACTCATACATACACTATTTATACTTTTTCTGGCTTTTACAAATTTGTCAGCAGAAGTAGTTAAAGTCTAATTATGTCAAATTGTTGGTCTTTAAAACTTCAAACCAACTTGCAATTAACTTTTTTTCTGTTTTCAAATATTTTAATATATTTGAACTGATTTGAAATAGTTTGATATCGACAAAATTTTCAAATCAGATAAAAATCAAATATTGGCTTAAGAAAGTTTTATTAAAATTTTAAATACAAAAAGTTCTTTTTCTTTTAAATTTAATCAGTTATTTTTTCTGAAAAAAATGACACCTTATATTTCAACTATGAAATTTTGGAAACATCACATCCAAAATTTATTGAAAGACCGCTGAATTACCGAAAAGATAAAGAAGAGCAAGTTAAAAGAAGTCGAATTTATGATTGGCATCCCTTGAGGTGGCATCGATGATAGCAAATTGCAAAAAATCTTATAATATTAGAGAGGATAGGTGAAACCAACAGCAATACCACTCTTGGGATAACAGATGTTGCAAAGAAATTTCAATCACGACCATGGTCTGACAACATTATTAAACATAGAATAATTTTCCAAGTTTTTATAATTTGTTGTAATTTTTTTGTCTATTTTTAATTTCCAGATTATATATTATATAAAAAATAATAAATATAAAGTTTTTTTCTTTTTAACATGTTTGCATTTCAGCTTTAAATGTATTCAAACTTATTGTGCTAGTAAATATAAATTAAATTATAATGAAGAAAGCTCATAAACACTCTGTAGCATAAACTGTATAAATTATTTATACTTACAATAACTTTGGCGCATATTCAAAATAACTAATTGCATCTTAATAATATAGGGTATTGATCGTTGTTTTGCTTCTTAGCTCACCACTTAAAATTGGTAGGATGGCGGGCCCAAACCGCAAATGGAGATACATAAATCTCTTTGAAGGCGAAGTTGCGCCTGATTGAGACCCAATTCCCTACGCCTATGTACGAATTGTAAGCATCGTATATTTCAAACTGATTTCTTTTTTTATTCCGAAAAGACATCTCAAGAAGCATAACGGAAGAGCAGCATGACAGCGTTGATTCCAAGGAAGAAGGCTTTTTTGAAAAGTGCAGTCTCGCCAAATACATCCAATACGATGATAAAGAAGAAAAAGGTTTCAGCTCACTCCAAAATCTTCCTGAGAAGAAACAAAATAACTTTCATTCTTTTTTTTAACAGTCATAGAAGCAGTATTGGAATTTGAGATCGGGAAATGGGGCAAAGGAATTTTGGAGCAATTTAATTTTCCTTTGGGAGTAGCTGTTTGCCCCAAAACAAAAAGGATCATCATTTGTGATACTGGAAATGCTAAAGTCAAGGTCTTTAATTCAAATGGAACCCAAGAAGTATTATTTGAAGTTTTAGTGGAATTTGATTGACTTTTTAAAAATATTTTCTAGGCTGTGATAGGCGCTTCTGAATCGGATAAGATGTTTCATAGGCCGAGTGCCGCAGTCATTCTCAAGGATCAAAGTATTTGTGTGAAAGATGACATTTCTTTGAAAATATTTTCTCCGATTGGCAAACATTTGCGCACTTTTGGCGCAGAACATCTTAAAAGTCCTTTTGGTAATCTTTTTCTTTATTTATCTCTAAGGAGCAATGATATAGAATTTTTTGTAGTTGATAACTATTTTTTCAGTTTTTTTAAAAATTAACATTTAAATAATTTATTCAAATTAACTATAAAATATCAACACTTCGTTGAAGGAAGGCGTAGTTCAATGATGTTTTCAAAATAACTAAAAAAATTTATTTTGTCTTTTTATATCGTGAACAAAAATTCACATTTTCTGTGTCATAAGATGGAAACTATCATCAAGTATCTAATTTTTTTCACACCATGATGAACAGCTGAAGCATAGTTTAAAATTTGAAAGAAAAACAAGACTAGATTTTGAAGGTGGCTTGATTAAAAGAAGGATATAAAATTTACGAATTTTCCCATGTTTATAAATCGAGACAATGATAATAATTATAACTTTAGTTAAGCAGAGTTAAAACATTTTATATATTGTTTATTGATGACAAATTTTTGTTATTTTAGAAGCATACATATATAGATGTACCAAGTATAGCTTTATTTTTCGTTGTTTACTACTTAAATTGTTATTTGTGTATAGTGATATTCTTATATAATCCCAAACATAACCATAATACAGAGGAAGTGGTACTCACAATTCACTAGGAGACTTCTCCACCTCTGAACCAAATTTACCTTCAAAACTTAGAAAAATGTGTATCCTTTAGCTTTCACAAGGTACAGCTTAGATACGCTACCCTTTATGTGAATGTGTTAGTATGGGTTTAAAAAAGTTTATTTCTGAATTTTAGTCACCTATGATTAAGATACTATTAATAGATTAGGATGCAATTAAGATAATCAAGTCTAATTAATAATTGTGTTTAACTTTTTACTAATTTTGCTCTAAGGTTACACTTTCAAACCGGTAAACGTTACTAATTCTTTAGTGGATTTTAGGACAAGAGCCATCACTAATTTAGTAATTAGTGTTTGTAATTAATTTTTTAATACTGGTAGAAGAATAAATGTCTGTTATCTTTTGAAAGGTCTTTTTATCCTTAACGCACTATGTAATGCCTTTAGCCGATTGCTACAACAAATAATACTCCCTTTTCTCATAAATATTTTTATCCAAGGTTCTTGTGATCGTTTGTACTAAAAGTGAATCTTCGTTATCCTTTCCGTTATTTGCTTGAAACCCCGGCTCGTTATCGTTTTCTTAAAAAAATTATAAAAATAATTATACGCTGTCGTTATTTAAAAAATTTAGTTGCGTTAATTTTTCCAAAAATAATTATATATTGTAAAAACCTTCACCTTCAAATTATAAATATTCTTTTGCAATTTTTACAGAAAATTTGTGGTTAGACTTTTTTTTAATTATTAATTTTATTTTTAAAACTTTCAAACTTTCAAAACGGGAAATTTCTTTACTATTAAAAATTTATTTCTTATTTTTATATATAACACAAAATGAATATTTTTAATTGTATTCTTCTTATCAATTAAAAAATATATATTACTTCATTAAAAAATCTCTCAAAGGATGAAAAATAATAATCAACTATAACACATTGTGAATTCGTTTCGATTGAATTACGTTTTCACTTTTTTAACAAAGATATCGACATCAATAACCAAATTGTCGTTAGTTTACGAATCGTATTATCTAATAATTACATAGAGGTTAATAACCCTAACTATATTTATTTACCTTCCTTTCTTCAAAGGAAAAAAATAATTCACAAATGAGTATAAAATCTTATAATAATAGTGTATTTCTTTTATTATCATTTTCACAACGCTAACATCTCATGTTCATATTGAGGTTATTAACCCCAAAAGAATTTACCTCGACTCTGGTAACCAGGGTATACATAAGATTTACTTTTGTACACAAGGTCTGGCTTTGACCAAAAACGATTTGCTTGTCACGCTCTGCTACACCAAACCCAACCCCTCCCTCATCTTCTTCAACCCGTACTCTGGAGAGTTTGTAAAATCTTGCAAAGTGCAGCCCGTGATGAATGATGGTGTACGCGGCTCAAAGTGCAGATTCATCGACGCAAATGACTCCTGCATCGCAATAACGGATTTAGGTTCTCTCTCTCTCCCTAACCTTATAACTTTGAAATTTTGAACTTAATAACTATATGGCAGTTAAAGTCAATATAGTCAATTTTTAATTAACTTTTTTGAGATTCATTTACAAACTAATATGTTAAATACATTTTTTTATTTTTTAGTTCAATGGAGGAGTTTTTTTTGTAAAAAGTTGGTATCTTGTTAAAATTTTGTTAAAAAGATTTTTGAATTTCCTTCTACCTAAATTTTTAAATCACTTTTTTGTTTACTATTTTTAATTTCTTTTAACCCTTTCCTGCTCAATGGGACACCTGTGTGAATAACAATTCTTCTTTAAATTATATATAAAAAAAATTACTAAAAATGTAGGCTGACGATTCGTTCTCAAAAGTTTGAGCTTGAAAGCATAAAAGCTTTTGACATAAAATGAAAATTTTTAGGTTTTGGTATCATAAACGAATGTATATTTTATTATAATTTTTGTTTTCTTTAATTTAAAAATATTTTATCATTTACCTTAAAAATTGTATAATTTTATCATCTTATTTTTCAAAAAAACATCTTTTCCCAAAATTTATAGAGTTTTTACTGTATTGCAATAAATG
Organism: Nectonema munidae; assembly: GCA_030549495.1. Taxonomy (NCBI): domain Eukaryota; kingdom Metazoa; phylum Nematomorpha; class Nectonematoida; family Nectonematidae; genus Nectonema; species Nectonema munidae. The sequence goes on along the minus strand of JAUIRK010000859.1, from coordinate 38,825 downwards.
GAATTTTTTATTGAAAAAATTAGATCTATCTAAAATCGCATAACAAAGCTTTTTTTGAAAAGGATTTTTTCTCATAATTGTTTAGTTAATTTTAATCAAGACAAAATATCAAGGAAACATTAATTTGCCTTATAATATTTGTTGTAGGACTGAATATCGAAAAAACAATGTCGACAAAAATTGTAGGAAAAATAAAATTCCGTGCAAATTTTATTCAATAGTTATGCATTGTGTGACAAATTATTATTATTGGCAAAAAAAGATAATAATAATAATAATAAAATTAACGGAAATATGATGGATCTTTCAAAAACGCAGACGATTTATATTCAAAGTTATTGAAAAAAGCAGACGAAGATGAAATTACTTATGTTCCCAAATGGGATCATTGGGACTTAATGGGTTATAATGAACAAAGCAAAATTTAGCTTAGAATATTAAAGTAAAAATTTTAAGGAAAAAATATGGTATACTGCATTGATTACAATGGAAAGCCTCTATCAATATTTGGTGAAGGATTTTACAACAACAAGATAAATAACTTGGTTCTGCCTTCTGGAGTCTTTCTTGACAATGATGGATTGGTTGTTATATGCGACTCGCGAAATGACAAAATTTCCGTAACCCTTTTACTTCTCATTTGAAACATTACCTTTTTCAATTTTTTAAAATTTACTCATCATTTCCAGGTGTACAATGTGAATGGTGAATTTGTTTGCCCCATAAACTTGAAAGCTAAAAAGGGTTTGGTATCTCTCAAGAAACCGGTTGACATTTTCTTTGGCTTCGATGATGACATGTACGTCATCAATCTGCTCAGCCACAATGCAATGAAGTTTAAGTTGAGCAAGCCAAAACAGCACCACTCCAAGCAAACTTAAGCTTGCTCTATGCATGAAGATTTCCATTTTGCCACCATATTAACATTAATTGTCTAAACTATTTTGAATACATTCCTACTAAAAAAATTTGTTCTGTATCATTTCCAAAGATTTTAACATATTTTTAAAATAATATATTCTTACTGATGTTTATTAAAGTTAATAAAATAATTAAAAATTTCTAGGTATTTATATTAAATTCAGTATTAATCGGAGCAAGCGTTGATATAGTGACATATAAAATCTATCATAAGTAAATATTTAAAAGGAATTTAATAGTTGTTAGACCTTTTAAGAGACTACCAAATTTCGATCGCCCCCGGTGGCAATTATGTTAAGTAGTTCATGGACAATTCGGTCTCAAAATATTCCAGCCTTTGGACAATTTATCTTGAGGCAACTCGGCCTCATCGCAATATTAATATCAAAATGTTAACAGGCCAAATTGCGATGAGACCGAATTGGCCGGCTTTCTTGCAAATCTTGAACCCTACTCCAAACAAATTTAATTTTTTGAATACATTTTTACTCAAAAAATTGTTTTCTAGCCTTTTCCAAATAATATTTTTTGCTCGTAAAAGTAACTATATATCTTCACATAAGACCCCATTTCCTCGAAATTGGGCATTTCCATGAATAAAAGCTGGCCTATCGATATTTTATCATCTAAAAGAAAAACTTAATTTTCCTTGAAGATTCGTTTTTTTCTTAATTATTTTAATTTATTGGAAAATTCACAGCAAAAACCTTTCTTCAGTTATAATTATTTTTTTACTAATGATATTCAAACATTTTCAATTGTTTCCACCTTCAAATACAAGTAAATATATCAAAATTTTCTTTTATTTTTGAAATGAGTCGCTAAGTGACAAATTTTGAATTTCTATTTGAATGATAAATGTGTTGAAGGCCTGATCGAGCTAGTCATAGGATGCGTCCACTCAAAGGTTCATTGTTTAAGTACGTGGACTAAGAAAGGTTGGCGTTTACTGATTTATAAATTAGCTGTCTGAAATTTTCCCATAATATTTTTAAGTATCTTAAAGAGTTGAAGGCAATTTGTTGTTAAGCATTTTAGTTTATCTTAGACATAGTTTGAATTTGATTGAATTAGAGATTGTCTATTTCATATATATATATATATAATATGTATCTATCTTTTATTGCTTGAATTTGTAGGTAGATGAGTGTAAAGAAAAGAATGCCGTAAAGTGATTGTAGAATAAGCTAAAAGAAAATGAAATAAAGATAATTAGTGTTAGAGGCAAAGTAATGACGGCAATAACAATAATGATAATGATGATAATGATAGGCAAAGTAATTAAATAAAGCCATGAAACAAAGCAGACTTTCTTTTGATCCTAGCTCCATTTTTATTGCTTTTTCTTTTTCGCATTTCAGCGCAAACAAAAAGAGATCGTAAACCACACCCGTCTTTGAGGATGCAGAATGTAATAAAATTTTGATCTCTTAGCAATCCTCTGTTTATTTTGTTTTTTCTTCTTTGACACATCAAAAGCACATGAGCTAGTAAAATGTAGTCATAATCACCATCTTCATCATCATCATCATCATCATCATCATCATCATCATCATCATCATCATCATCATCATCATCATCATCATCATCATCATCATCATCATCATCATCATCATCATCATCATCATCATCATCATCATCATCATCATCATCATCATCATCATCATCATCATCATCATCATCATCATCATCATCATCATCATCATCATCATCATCATCATCATCATCATCATCATCATCATCATCATCATCATCATCATCATCATCATCATCATCATCATCATCATCATCATCATCATCATCATCATCATCATCATCATCATCATCATCATCATCATCATCATCATCATCATCATCATCATCATCATCATCATCATCATCATCATCATCATCATCATCATCATCATCATCATCATCATCATCATCATCATCATCATCATCATCATCATCATCATCATCATCATCATCATCATCATCATCATCATCATCATCATCATCATCATCATCATCATCATCATCATCATCATCATCATCATCATCATCATCATCATCATCATCATCATCATCATCATCATCATCATCATCATCATCATCATCATCATCATCATCATCATCATCATCATCATCATCATCATCATCATCATCATCATCATCATCATCATCATCATCATCATCATCATCATCATCATCATCATCATCATCATCATCATCATCATCATCATCATCATCATCATCATCATCATCATCATCATCATCATCATCATCATCTAAAAAGCTACACCCATTGTTATCGAAGCAAACTCACACTGCTGGGCATTGCTTAGATAACATTTGCTGTGAAACTGGCTTAATAAATCACCTTAGTACTGAAATTATTCCTATCGATTTAAGTGATCATTATCCTATTGTTTTCCCTCTTAACTGTCCTATCTTACTTGATACCAAAGAGAAATCTATCACTTTTAGAACGTTTTCCACTATTGATAAAGATTTGTTTAAAGAGGAATTAAAAATGAAAATAGTTTCCTTGTTGGATCATGAAACAAAAGCAAGCATTCAATTTAATCACTTCCGCCTAGCAATTGAAGAAATTACGAACAAATATGCTCCCAAAGTGACTAAAAATATTAGTCTATCTAGACCTAAATGGATTTCAAGTGACTTCATCAAATTGAGAAATCAAAGAAGAAAACTTTACAACAAATGGTTGAAAACTCGAAATGATGCTCACCGTCATAAGTATGAAGCTTTAAGAACTTCAACTTCGTTAATTTTACATGAAAACAAAAAGCAATACTGTGACCAGGTAATAAATAGATCGACTGATGCTAAATCTCTTTATCGTTTTGTTCGTGAAATGTCAAGCATCAATAAACGCCAGGACAGTTTTTCTTATTCAAAAGA
>JAUIRK010000859.1:2500-30000 GCA_030549495.1 Nectonema munidae | reverse complement strand
AGGCTCCGTTCTAGGACCTTTTTTCTTCAATATCTTTATTTCTCCACTTTTAGACTTCATTGATAAACTTGGTTTCAACGTCTTGGCATACGCTGATGACTTGTACATCTATACGTCATTTCACTCAAATTTTAAAGCATCTACTCTCCAAACTAGAATTCCTAACCTGTATTCTAAAATAAAAAAAGAAATGAAAAGGTATTTACTCAAACTGAATAATGAAAAAACACAAGTTATCGTCTTCTCATCACAACGTGATCTTTTGCTTCATAGTCTTCACATTGATGGGAATCTAATCAAGATTCAAAATGAAATCAACATACTGGGTGTTCCTCTTGACAAACATTTATCTTATGATACCTTTATTAAATTTAAGCTTAAAGAAGGTTATCTCTTTCTGAGAAACTTACAACAATTTAAAAAATTTCTATCTGAAAGCCACCTTGTCACTCTTGTCAACGCATTCGTTGTATGTCGTCTAGATTACTGTAACTCTTTGCTCTATGGGCTGCCTAAAGTGAAGTTAAAAAAATTACAAGTGTTGCAGAATAATTGTGCACGTTTAATCACAGGAAAAATGAGACATGAAAGCGTCTCACTCGTTCTTAATGCACTACATTGGTTGAATATTGAAACTAGAATTGTTTTTAAGCTTTTGGTTTTAATTTTTAAATGTTACAAATACCAGAAACCTCATGCCTTGGCATCTCTTGTCGAAACAAAAAGCTCTGGTTTCATTTCTAAAAACTTAGCAAGTAGGCTTCCTCTCCATAAAGCATGTAGACTGTGGAATCTTATACCTTGTAATCTGAAAGAAGCTGAAAGTTTAATTAATTTTAGAAAGAATTTGAAAACCTATCTGTTTGTAAGCTATAATGATTTAATCTCTTCTCTTAATATTTATCTCTGAAACTATATTTCTCCGCGTGACTGTACCTATACTTTACTATGTATTGTAGTTGCGCGTAAAATAAAATCTTCCTTCCTTCCTTCCTTCATCATCATCATCATCATCATCATCATCATCATCATCATCATCATCATCATCATCATCATCATCATCATCATCATCATCATCATCATCATCATCATCATCATCATCATCATCATCATCATCATCATCATCATCATCATCATCATCATCATCATCATCATCATCATCATCATCATCATCATCATCATCATCATCATCATCATCATCATCATCATCATCATCATCATCATCATCATCATCATCATCATCATCATCATCATCATCATCATCATCATCATCATCATCATCATCATCATCATCATCATCATCATCATCATCATCATCATCATCATCATCATCATCATCATCATCATCATCATCATCATCATCATCATCATCATCATCATCATCATCATCATCATCATCATCATCATCATCATCATCATCATCATCATCATCATCATCATCATCATCATCATCATCATCATCATCATCATCATCATCATCATCATCATCATCATCATCATCATCATCATCATCATCATCATCATCATCATCATCATCATCATCATCATCATCATCATCATCATCATCATCATCATCATCATCATCATCATCATCATCATCATCATCATCATCATCATCATCATCATCATCATCATCATCATCATCATCATCATCATCATCATCATCATCATCATCATCATCATCATCATCATCATCATCATCATCATCATCATCATCATCATCATCATCATCATCATCATCATCATCATCATCATCATCATCATCATCATCATCATCATCATCATCATCATCATCATCATCATCATCATCATCATCATCATCATCATCATCATCATCATCATCATCATCATCATCATCATCATCATCATCATCATCATCATCATCATCATCATCATCATCATCATCATCATCATCATCATCATCATCATCATCATCATCATCATCATCATCATCATCATCATCATCATCATCATCATCATCATCATCATCATCATCATCATCATCATCATCATCATCATCATCATCATCATCATCATCATCATCATCATCATCATCATCATCATCATCATCATCATCATCATCATCATCATCATCATCATCATCATCATCATCATCATCATCATCATCATCATCATCATCATCATCATCATCATCATCATCATCATCATCATCATCATCATCATCATCATCATCATCATCATCATCATCATCATCATCATCATCATCATCATCATCATCATCATCATCATCATCATCATCATCATCATCATCATCATCATCATCATCATCATCATCATCATCATCATCATCATCATCATCATCATCATCATCATCATCATCATCATCATCATCATCATCATCATCATCATCATCATCATCATCATCATCATCATCATCATCATCATCATCATCATCATCATCATCATCATCATCATCATCATCATCATCATCATCATCATCATCATCATCATCATCATCATCATCATCATCATCATCATCATCATCATCATCATCATCATCATCATCATCATCATCATCATCATCATCATCATCATCATCATCATCATCATCATCATCATCATCATCATCATCATCATCATCATCATCATCATCATCATCATCATCATCATCATCATCATCATCATCATCATCATCATCATCATCATCATCATCATCATCATCATCATCATCATCATCATCATCATCATCATCATCATCATCATCATCATCATCATCATCATCATCATCATCATCATCATCATCATCATCATCATCATCATCATCATCATCATCATCATCATCATCATCATCATCATCATCATCATCATCATCATCATCATCATCATCATCATCATCATCATCATCATCATCATCATCATCATCATCATCATCATCATCATCATCATCATCATCATCATCATCATCATCATCATCATCATCATCATCATCATCATCATCATCATCATCATCATCATCATCATCATCATCATCATCATCATCATCATCATCATCATCATCATCATCATCATCATCATCATCATCATCATCATCATCATCATCATCATCATCATCATCATCATCATCATCATCATCATCATCATCATCATCATCATCATCATCATCATCATCATCATCATCATCATCATCATCATCATCATCATCATCATCATCATCATCATCATCATCATCATCATCATCATCATCATCATCATCATCATCATCATCATCATCATCATCATCATCATCATCATCATCATCATCATCATCATCATCATCATCATCATCATCATCATCATCCTCATCATCATCATCATCATCATCATCATCATCATCATCATCATCATCATCATCATCATCATCATCATCCACATCATCATCATCATCATCATCATCATCTACACATGTATCAAACAGGTTCCTACATCTTTGATGCATCAATGAAAAGAAGCCATTCTGAAGGGCTAAGAATCAATTCAAAATAAATCAATATCATTTCAAAAAGCAAAGTCATCTTTCATTTCAAAAAAAGTTTGCACACTTTGGGAACATTTTATGTAAAATGATATTTTTACATTTTTTTCAAGCACGTTTCTCTATTAATTTCTTAGATAAAGACTAAATTATTTTTTTATTTAGAAAAGCTAAAATTTCGCTTTGTTATTTATTTACTTCGAAATCTCTTATTAAATCATTTAAAGCATTATGTGTAAAAAATTTTGCTTTTCTATTCAATTCGAAATCTGGTAGTATGTATTCAGAGTCCGTTTCTACCATACATTTTCTTCTACATCATTTGTGAGACCCTCTGTAATTGTGAGCAAGGATAGTTTTTGTGGCACTGGAATTGAAAGGGAATGTTTAATTGGGCGAGAAGCTGTTTCCATGTTAGGATATTGTATTTTTTTTAATTCGAATAGCGGTAAGAGTAATATCTGTGCAGAAAAATTAAAATACCAAATGACATTGGGAATTCCATTTTCTTCCATTTTATCAATCTAGAAACACAATTCATGCAACAATTTTCTGGTGTCCAAATAGTGGAATCAAATTTAGTATCAAAGTAAGCTCTATAGAGAGTCTTCACATGAGTATTAAAAGTACGTTGATTTTTTGCAACATATCTCCACAAATATAACTTTTATTATTTTTAATTTTTTTATTATTTTTGCGGGTACGAGTTGTTTGGAGTAAAGAAGTCATTTTATTTTTAGTATGAAATAAAAAAATTAAAAATATATGTAAAAAAATATTTATGTATCTTTAAGAATAAAAAATTTCAATTTACAAAAAATTGACCCATAAATATATCTTTAAATTTTTATATAAAAACTATAATTAAAAAAAATTGATGGAGGGTGTAATCAACGCAAAATTTGATTTAGGATAATTAAAAATCATGGAAAATTTAAGAGACAACTTTAAATCTTTTTGCCAGAAAATAATTCTATCGCACGTATTCTGTAAAACTAGCGTTCTAGACGTTTTAGCTTGGTTCGTTGATTGGAGATATCAAAGCACTTTCAGCCATAAGGCTATATACTCGCATTATACTTACGATTTTTCGTATTATGTTTGAGGTGTTAATCACATTTTTGTGATTTCGTTTTTAATAGTCGGTAGCCTTGGGGATCGAACCCCTGACCCTCAAACAACTTAACCACCATTGAGGCTCAATTTGTAACTTAGAATAAGAACAGTTAATTTGCACAACAAAATAAAAAAGTGTTATAGGAAAATGAAAAATTTTATTAAAATTGAAAGCATGAAAGATAAGATAAAAATTGGTATGGTCAGGAAGTTGAAATCGTAAAAAATTGTAATGTCTCAAACTGTTTCAAAGTCTTTTGCTTTTATCACTCATTTGATGTAAATCAAATATTTCTGATCATATTTTTATCGCCGAAGCTACGAAATTCGTTGGAAAGTGGCAGATCAAAATTGTTCTCATATTTTTCGTCCATCATGAAGTCTGGCATTGAAAATACACTTTTTCTAGAACCTTTCTTTCCTGAAATACAAGAAAATATTACAGAATTATGATACACAACACCATAGAAAGAGGTTTTGGAGTATTCAGAGAAATTATAGATTAGTAACAACAATACATTATCCACATGGGTTTGAAAAAAAAGAACCCCATGCATTTTGACACTAAACAACAGTATCCCCACTTTTGTACTTTACTTTTTAAAACTGTAAAAATGATCTTACTTTCGTAGCTAAATCAGAAATGTTAATAATGCACACGTTAAAATTTCCAAAAGTAAAATAACATGCGTCGTGCTACAAATGGCTATCTCATAGACATGTCATATGTGTGTCAAACAGACGTATTTGTATTGAGAGTTTGATATGAAATTAAATGCTTCATTTTTCAAATTCTGCAAACTTGGTTATGTATTGATAATATACTTTGAATGAGTAAAAATAGGTAGTTGCAGTGTTAGCGCCAATTTATTGGAAAACAAAATTGTTCTCATTGACTCGAGTTAAGTGGCACAAGTTAGCAACGTACGTATTCTACTAATCACAAAGCAAACTGCAACTAATATAAGAAGAGAGAAAATGTGTTCATTTGTTTAACCCATTTAAGACCAAGCAAAGCAGACGATTATATTCAAAATCATTGAAAAAAGCAGACGATAATGAAATTACTTATGTTCCAAAATAGGAACATTGGTCGTAAATGGGTTAAATGCCGATTCTAAATAGGTAACTTGTTTTAAATACCTTATGATTTCTACTTATTTAACGGCCTTAAAGTTTTTACTTTAGCTATATTCCAGAAAAAAGGAGATAAACAATCATAATTTTTTTCAAAATCCTTTTTTTTAACATACAAGATTAGGTAATTACATACAGAGACAAGATATTGACATAAAGATTGGTCTAAATCCTCGGATTCCGTTATTAAGGAATGGTAAATCCTGGGTAACCCAGGAAAACCAAAATACATTTATTTTTACTAATTTCAATTTGTGATTTTTTCAACAGTAGTGATCAAAATGTTTTCCAATTAATAAATTTTACCATACTAGTTATTTTCTGAGAGATAAATTACATTCTAAATTTTTTTTGGTAAATTCGCAAATCTGAGCATCTCTGTGTTACTAATCCTCATTTCGAAAAGCCTAAACTCGGTACAATACGACTCCATCACCAAACGTATTGCGTTTCGCAACGTAATAAACTTTGTTCCTTTCTTGACGAGAAAAATCAGACGATATTTATTAAAAAGCAGAAGATTCCTATACAAAACTATTTGAAAAAGCAGACGAAGGTAAAATTGTTTATGTATCATATATGATACACTGGTCACCAAAGGGTAAATTATAGATAAACCAGCTGTGAAAACTACTTTTGAGCATCAAGCTAAAAGTGAAATGTCAGAATTAAAAAAGAAGTAAAATAAACAGAATAAATTTAAGGCATCAAATGGTGAAGGTAGAAGTGAAGAAAAAATAAACGTTACCAAGGCCTTCTAACGGCGAAATGGGATAATCTGCATCACTATAATCGGATTGGGGTTGATCTAAAAAGCAAAGATAACATTTTTTTGCGTTATTTTGGACACAGCATATATAACACACATTGTGAGAAGCAAAAATACATTTCATATGGAGGAAAAACGTGAAGGTGAAATATCTAGTTTAAAAGATGTTATATACTGGGCATTTAGATTAGACTGGCCTCTTGGTAAAACATCTACTAACATTTATATTATGAGAGATGCATCGGTTTGTATCCTAGGTTGCGAAGCGAAAGCGCATATCAAATTTGACATCCTAGCGACGTAGCCGATGTGAGAACTAATTTCTTTAGTGGATGCGGATGAGGATATCATCATTGCTATTCTGTTATCATAAAGACATACTTATCATAAAAATTTTGGATAAGGTAAAAATTTAAAAAATCGGAAAAAACTTTGTGGTATATAGAAAAAAGAAAAATGTATGGAAAATGTAGTTAAACGATCAGCGGATGAGGATGGTAAGAGGATGTAAAAATTTTTTTGCGGAAGTGGATATCCAATAAATCTTTTATTTAAACTATTTAAAAAAAAAAATTTGATCCAGCTAATTTTATGAAGTTTATATGCCGAATCACGCATAACTTATATTTATATTCTCAAAAGATTCCCTTTCCAAAAATGACAAATGGCATTGGAAATTTGTTGGATAATCTTTTATTACGTTTTCAAAGTTTGTAATGCACTCTACCATAGCTTTGACTTTAGAATTAAAAGTTTAATGGAAAGAAAATATCAAGAAACAGCCATTAATAATTTTAAGTTGATTTCTTGACCAATTTTCTCTAAAAACTATGCATTATACTGGAAATATTGTTATTTTAACTAATCGACGAGTATCATCAGACGATATCTAATGTAAAGCAGAAGATTTGTATTAAAAAGCAGACGATTTTATTTTTGTAAAGTCGACATATGTTGACTGTGGTCGATAACCGGTTAAAGAGTTGTATTTAAATCAAAAAATATTTAAAGATTTTTGAAAGAGCTATAGATTATCCAAGTTGAGAAAATACTCACATAATATAATTGAAAAATGAAAACTTTGTTTACAAAGATTAGAGGCACTGATAAACAAATTGTTTCAAAAATATTTTCCCACTTGTTCCAACTTTCTTTATTAGCAACTCATTTTTTATGCCTTTTACTTGTTAGTCGATAATTTTTTATTTAAAGGGAATTATTATTTTTATGTTGCTCAAAAATATTTAAATATAATTTCAGAGAAGTTTTCGTGGTTATGAAATGTTACGGTAAGATTTTCTTTTGATACTCCAAAGTTAAGCAGGCGCAAAAAAAGGTTAGTTTGTGAAATTTTTGATTTTTTAAACATTTCTTATGATACAAAATTTTAATTCATTTTTAATTCCTTGCCAATTTTATTTTATGTATATAAAAAGATCGATAATTTTCGCAGTTTGTTGCTTCAAAATTATTCGAAAAACAAAACCTTGGTCAAAAAAATAATGATGTGTAATTTTTTTAATATTCAAGCAAGTATATCAAAATAAATTCTATATTCGGGTATATGGAGGGGCTTACTTTTTAATTCAATTAGTTTGAATCCAAATTTTTTGAATTTAATCCACTTGAATCCCTCATTTTAATCTTGTTTCTTCGATCTTAGGCATTTTATCATGATAAACTTCCTTGTTTTTAAAAAGTTCGTTTTTATTATTATTAGTTATTAAAATAAATTATTTGTTTATTTTTGAATAGTTATAAGTTAAACTTTATTAACCAAAAAGAAATTTTATAAAAAAATATTTGACAGAAATGTCACTTGACCAATTATCATTATCCACATCTCTTAACTAATTATATTCGTTTGTCGAATGTCATAATACCATTTTATAAGTGATATTTAAACTATTCAAAAATATTTACAAAATGTTGACTTGATTTATTAAAAAAGGTGAAGTCAAGTTGTCAAAATTAAAAGTTCTTTTTTAACAAAACTTAAAAAAAACACATACCTTAAGAAGATACTTTAGACTAGGATAAAAAATTCTTATTAAAATGAAGGATTTATGGACAAAATTTCTGTCCACTTCGACTACGAATCGAAAGTCTGCTATTAAATTATCAAAAAGTCAAAATTAGGATTCATTGACAGAGAAATAATTTCTTGAAACAAATTTGCCTAGCCTTGGATTTGAAGCCGAGACCTCAAAGGATCCCGTCCATTTTAAAAATGTATATAAAAATTTAAAGAATACTTCCATAGGATTGAGAGAAAAAGTTGTTTGATAAAAATTTATTCCCATCTGTATCTAAGTATTGATCTAAAAAGAAAGATCTTCTTTCAGAAAATGGAATAAATGTAATTTCCAATTTGGGCAATAGAATCGTCCTGATTTGCTGAAAAATTGGTAATGGAAGAGAGAGAAGTGCAATCGCCCCATCGTCTCCTTCTGAATCCGCCACTGAATAAGACACATGGTGAAATTGGTCAGAAATAGCAAATTACAATTTCACCATCTTTCCTATTCATTTTATACTTTTAATAACTTAGCAAAGAAATTTGTTTTATCACAAAGGAACGTAAAGATTGAGAAAATTTTTTTAGGAAAAACACCCAAAAAAATTTTGCTAAAACAGAACATTAATTTTAAAAACCTTCTGAATAAATGAAATGGGAACGCTTAATCTTTCCCAAGAATAATGAAGCATCAGTGACGCGCTGAATAAAAAGTGTCTGCTTTAAGTTATAGAAAAATTCAATGAAAAAGAAAGGCAGGCGATTAACTTTCAGAAACGAGAGATAAAAAAGCCTCAAATTCAGAGGAGCGCCGTAGCAAGTTATGAGGCACTTGGGATCCATGCCCGCCATCTAAATCACGTGCCCTAAAATCTAAAAATTTAGGCCTCACTTTGATCATTTTCAAAAAAGATGCTCATTTCTTGAATTATTTCGTGACTGTTGCCTGTGAAATGAACGTTTGTAGAGTAAAGTATAATTTATACGGTCGTCCGAAAACTCAGTCTCAGTAAACTCACAATGGCAAATTAGGTCTCAAAAAACGGAGTCTCAAGTCAATTCTTAATTCGTTAATTCGTTCGTTAATTCGTTCGTTTGTTAATAAGTTAGTTAGTTAGTTCGTTCGTTTGTTATAATTGTAACTATAAAAAAATATAATACCATCATAGTTCGTCAAATCAAATTTAAATATGATAGTTTAAATTCCATTCAAATAAAATAGTTCCCATAGGCCACATATTCAAGTGGGAGACCCAGTTTTCTAAGAACGAATTTTGTGACATCTAGTTTTCTTTTTTTTTTAAGAAATTCCTTTGCTATTTATTTGTGCACACTTCATCTAAATTTTATGCCTCAATTAATCTTATATCAGCAGTTATACATGCCTTTCTGAAGATTTTTTGTCATCGTTCTACTAATTCTGACTCTAATATTCAATGTGAATTTGTGACTTAATATTACAAGATCGAGTTTTCGTAGAGCGAGTTTTATAAGAGAGATAAATTTGAAGAGTGAAAGTTTCGTTTTGACAATATGCTTGTTTTTTTATTTTAGTTTTTTCAAAAGTAATCCAATTTTTTTTATCTTCCCACAGATGCGTCTTTATTGTAATCCATTGAACATCAACTTTTTGGAGAAAAGCCATCTGTGGCAAAACAAAAATTAGCTGACTTATTTATTAACTAAGATAAGTCGTCAAAGAACTCATCCTTGAGTCCAGTGATGCTTTGTGTTACGAATTGAAAAATATTTTGCATTTTTAGTTTCACTATTTTTCGTAGCGTAAAATGTAAATTTTGAAGAAAATGACGAAACGTAATTTCGAAATCAAACACGATCCAAAGGATTTCTTCAATGTTTTTTAATTTACAAATAAATGCCTCCAAGATTTATTAGTAATATTGTGTTTTTAAATTTTTAAAATTTTTATATTTATTTTTATATATTCTTCGTTAAAGAGGTAGTTTAAAGAATTTGTTTTGAAATAATACAGTTTTGGTTAAGCACAGCAAATTCATGTGAAATTAGTTAAATGTTGAAAAATTTATTGAAAATTCAATTATTCAAACGTAAAAAAGGGTGTTGTCAATCAATTGTGCTTCAAATGGTCTTAACGTATTTCAGTGGGCAAAAATTCACAATTTCAAAAAGATGAAACAGTTTGAATAAATACTTTTCTAGGTAAATAAATTTATTCGCTATTTAATCTTTTGTGTAAATGGGTATAATATCATTGATACTGTAAATCAAGAAATTTTCGCTGAAGTTTTGTTATTTTTGAAATTATCTTCATATGTTATACTTATTTTTCTATGCAGGAATTTCAGATAAAAATATTTTCGGGAGTTCTATTTTTGCAAAATATCAGTTTTTTGCGAATTTCGCAAATGTACCGTGGGTATTTTCATTGAGAAGGCACAATGGCGCCGTTTTTATCCAACTATGAGGGAAGTAGGCTTGATGCGGGATCGAACCCAAAACCTTGAGTTATCGAAACACAGTCCCTAACCAACCTTACTCACGCCGCGATAAAAAGCAAAAATAAAGATATCGCAAAAAATTTCATGGTTTTCTTCAGTATGTAAATGCTATATATTTTTTACAATCTTTTTTTATGCCTCATCACATTGACTGGAATATTCTATCACTCAAGTAAACGACTTCATCTTATTTTTTTACAATTCAAAGGCTGTATAAAAAATCGTATTCAATTTGAATGCTTATCATACTTTTATTTTTTTTTATTTTTTTTTTTATAAAAATGCGATCGTACCGTATCGTCACTTCGAAACGTAGCGCACCGTATATGCCACCACTGATTCGATCTCAACGAATTTCTATTTTAGTTGCCTAAGGAATCTCGTATATATGCGTTAGTTACGTGTTTTCTCTGGCAAAGATCTAAAATAGAGATATTCACAAGTGATTGACAGCAACATCCTAGCCTCTAAGAATCATTAAATGCTGAGCTTCTATCACAATTGACTTACAGTGAGATTATTTGATTCGTCGAAAAAAGACATATTTAAAATTTGAATATTTGAGAAATGAAAATTATCAAATTTGGTAAAAATATTTTATTTATAAAATATTTTCTATATATCTTAAATTTGAAAAGGGGTTTTAAATTTACTCCACTCAACTTACAAAGTAGAGATTTATTTATACTCATAATATTTTTGCAGAGAAATAAAAAAGTTTAGTGATTAATCTTTTATGGGAAAACCAAATCATTTTAGATTTTTACGATAAGTTGTCGAAAATTAGCGAATGCAGTACGGTCGGTAAATTAAATTAGGCCGAAATGATAACGGCTATTCAATCTCGCGAAAAAATGAGTCGAATGCAAATAAGAAAAATGAAATTTTAGAAGCTTGCTTATACATACAGTAATCAAATGGAAGAGCTCTACAAATCCTGGCTTCTGGTTTTTCTTCAAATGTTAGCTGTGAAGTAAATTGGATATCAGGAGAAACAAAGTTAAGGAATGTAAATTTTTTAGCATTACCACCGCCAATTCCACCGCCAATTCTACCACCAATACCACCACCTCCAATACCACCCTCAAAATTCATTCTGCTTTGACCATAAGAGCCTAGATAAATTTGTAAAAGATTTTAGCATATAAAAGTAAAACCGATACAAAATGTTTGCATATTTTCCTTTTAAATTTGGCATTTTTCTTTTGTAAGTCTTTTTTATAATTTTGGATATGTCTTTTTTGGTTTTTGAATCATCTGCTGAAAATAAGATTACTTTTTAACTGCTATTTTTCAAATAATAAATTAAATAAATGAAAATTAATGCTATGAAAGCACAAAATATAGTAATGATATTGCTTTGATTCAAATTCAAGTTTTATGCGCCTAAGAGAGGAGAAAAATCCGAAGAAAATAAGTATTCAAAACGAAAAATATAGAATTCAAAATGGAAAAAGGGTGAATTTAAAATGAAATAATACGAATTCAACATGAAAAAAACGATTTCAATTTGGAAAGTTGAATTTAAAATTAAACAAAGAAACGAATTAAAAATGGAATATGGTATATTTAACATAAAATTAAAAAAAGGATTAATTTAAATTTAAATTGAAAAAAGTCGAATTCAACATTAAATAAGATCAATTTAAAAAGCAAAAGTATGAATTTCAAATGAAAAATTCCAATTCAATAGATGATTATTTCTTTTTTCCTTTCATCGGACTCTGATGTCCAACTATAGTTATTAACTTTCTACCTAGTTTTTAATTTTTAACGACTCTTAACTATCATCATTTACTAGATGATTTGTATTATTATATGAAAATATTAATTAACCAATTTAATTTTTATAAGTAGTCAATGTTTTGTCTTTCTTTATTTGGATCCACTTCTTTGGGCTTGATAATAATTTATTGAAAATAAAGAATAAAAATATTGATTTTAATATTTTCTTTTTCAAATTTCTTCTTTAACAATCAAATATATAAATTTTATATCAATATATAAAAGAATAACAATACGCCCATCATTCCAGTCAATACATTACATATTATCCAATAAAAGGCGATTAAAGAAAATCAATCAATTTAATATTCTGCATTTTATACGACTCTTTAAATTTGATTTGATGATATAGAAAGCCTTGATTAGACTTGTTGACAAGAATCCTCATTGATTAATTCAGTGGCGGATTTAAAGGGGGTGGAACCGGCGTACCCCCCCCCCTCCTCTAAAATTGCATTGCCAATTGCTTGACAATTTTTTTTGATCTAATTCTTTTCGTAAAACTCAAATATTATGATGATTTCTCCAACTCGTTTTTTAAATTGAATCTTTCTCTAAAGTGAGAAGCCCTAAAAAGTTTTTTGTGTTTCAATCGTAGTTCTTATACTTTCTTATAATAAACTTATAATTTTTTGATATATTATTTATTATGATACTCTAAGTTTTATGATAAAAAGACAATTTTCGCTTTTTATTAAACTATTACCCAAAATAAGATAAAAATAGCTTAAAAATTTTGGTAAAGCTTAAATTTATATGCTTCAAATTTGAGTTCTAGTTTAGTAAAATCCGTCACGCCCCCCTTAACCCATTTAAGACCAAGCAAAACAGACGATATCTAAAAAACGCAGACGATTTATATTCAAAGTCATTGAAAAAAGCAGACGAAGATGAAATTACTTATGTTCCAAAATAGGAACATTGGTCGTAAATGGGTTAATGCCAATTTCTATTCCGCCCCTGTAATTGATTAGCAGTTATTTAGGAAAATATTGAACTATAAATAATTCACAATCAAATAAAACTTTGTAAGAATGCAAATTTAAAATTCATAAGGAAACACTCTCATCTTTTGCTAAAAAGCTTTGATCTCTTGACTTGACCTGAGAAAAGACGCGCTCTATTTTGGAGGCAGGCATATTTTTGAGAAATTTGTAATCTTTGAATTCTCTTTATAAGGGTTTGAAAAATTATGAAAAATTTTCAAATTTATATCTGAAGAAATTATTTTTAATTTTTTATCAATAATAAGACAACATTTTTTATGTATTATTTATATTTTTATATTGTCAATTTTCAAAAATATTGATTTCAGGTGATTTTCTACTGAACTACATGATAATCATACATGATTAGCTAACATATTATTGGTCATATTTTTACACTCATCCCAAAAATTTGTTAATAATATTCTAAATTTTAGCTCAGTTGATAGATATATTTTCTTTGACAGTTTTAAGTATTAAAAATATTTAAAAAGAAATATGTTATCACATTTTTTTCTTTTTTAAATCCTTCTTAATTGCTCCGAAATCTCCAAGTACTTTTCAAAATTTACTAAATTGATAAAAAATTTGTATTAACTAATTTTATCTTAGTTTTATATATGAAAAAAGTGAATCTTAAAATCGAATTGAAATCAATCTTGAAAAAATCAATTCTGAATCTTTTGAAATCCTTGAATTTTAAAAAAGTATTATAATTTTTATATTTTGAACGCACGTAATTGCCAAAAATCGTAGAATACTTTTCAAAAATGTTTACTATTTTATAAAAATTTATTTTAATTAAAAATTTTATATATGAAAAAATAAGAACATTTTTATTTTGATAATTTTGAAGAAAAATAGGATAAAATTTATTTATTTTTACTTTTTCATATATAAAAGTATCAATGGAATCAAATTTTTTATCAATTTTGTTAAAACTTTCAAAATTACTAAAAGATTTCTAGAGTTGACATAGCAGTTCAAATATAAATATCATAAAATTTTAGTTATTTTTTATTTTTTCAAATCTTAAGCTATCCTAAACTTTTCATTTTGTGAGCATTTTGAAAAAGTAATAGAATATTTTCGAGTATTGATTACAAAAAAAAGATAAAATTTAACTTTCTTATTCTTTCATAGTAAAAACTTCAATCAAGACAAAATATTTTCAATCTAGTAAAAATTTAGAAAATTTCTGCATTTCCAGAGTTTACGAGGAAATACAGGGATTTCTGAAAAATTCACAAGCATAAACTCTTTTGAGAAAAGGCCTTTTTTCCAGAAAATATGCTCAATATAAAATAAGTAAGAATGTAGGTAAGTTAGTACCGAAGGAATTTCCGAAAGGAGCCGAACTTAAGCTTTTGAGAGAGAGGAGGGGAGAAACACCTCTCAAGCCACTTGGAACATTAAAGTTGTTGAAGTTGGATGGAAATTGTAAGCCTGTGTTTGCTTTGTTGATTTTATTCTTCAAGGTATTCAATATTCCGTTTGACATCAAATCGCGAAGCTTAAATATTTAAAGTTGTTATAAAAAAAATTTTTAAAGTTTTATATTTTTAAAAAAAAATTTTTAGTTAAAAGCAAAACTCAATTTATAATAAAGTTCCCTAAGCGAAAAAATAGAATTAACATTTTTTTAATAATAAATTATTTTAATCAAAAATATTTAACATCGTGTCAAAGAATGATCCTTACATTTAAAGAATTGTTTACATCAAATATGATGGACCGATTTTTTAAAATAATTATTTTTATTTAATATTTTACAGATACCTACCACATATTTTGAAAAACAAACGTAAAAGTGTTTTATTCTCATCATATCTAACAATCTTTAGGAAAGGTTTGAGCACACAATACTAACATGTATCGCTATAAGCCATGTTTCTACATCCATCAAATTTTTGAGCACGGTCAAACACGAATAGGGTCAGACTTTTTACAGCAGAAAACGGAAGATGCTAAAATGTATAGAATTTTTAGTAAAATACATCAAAAATATCTTGAAACTCTATAAATTTAAAAAATCTTTATGGAAAAATTATTTAAAAAAAATCTATTAAAAGATAAAAAACTTACTGGAAAAAATCGGAAGAAAACAAATAAGATATAAAAATCATTAAAAAACCTCTAAAAGAAAAAAAATTGTGAAATCTATATAATAAAATTATAAAAAAAAATAATAACTTCGGGAAAATAAATTTAATATCTTTTGGAATGTTCGGGCTTCTACGCGTAAATTTTTATATTTCAATAGTTTTTTTTCCTAATTTTTCAATACAGATTTTACAGAGTTGTAGTGTTTAAAGATTTTTTAAATATTTTCAAATCTTTTTTACTAAAAATTTTTATATCTTTCGGTATCTTCCGTCTGTAAAAAGTCCGCACCGCATATTTTCTTCATTTTTTCAATCTTGTTTTATGGTAAGCCGGATTTTAAATATTTAAAGTCATTAATTTTTCATTTTATTGTATGCAAAAATAATTTAAATAATGAAATATTAGACATTATTATCACTTTGAAAAGTATTTTTAGGTTTAATGCAATCACCTGAAAAATGATAATTTTCACGAAAACACACTTCTATGAAATTTTCCTATTGAAGCTTTACAATCCAAATTTGAAAATCATAAACGACTGACTTATCTCAAAAATTAATGCGAAAGGGATACATAACAGGTATTATTAAAAGTTGCAATTTTCCCGACTTAAAACAGTCTTAAAAATGGCATCCAAATTGGATGAATTTTCTAGATATATTTGAAATATTTAAAATTATGGAGATACTGAAATAAGACTAAAGGATTTCTGACTATTGAATACGTAAGCTCTTTCCAACACTTTTATACTAAAATTGTAGAAATGTTTGTAATTTTTTTGCTGTAATTTTGACATTCCATGTTGGAGCTCTCCTTATCTTACCATAAACAATTGATGGGGCGAAGTCGGTAGACATTAAAGTAATAAACAAATTCAAAGAGTAAATTCATTATCTCGACTTTTCAAATTTAAATGTAGGCATAAACACGCGATATTTCGACCTTACGGTCTTTTTCAAGAATCTGAAATGAAAACAAAAATACAATTGATGGCCAGTTGTGTCCTGATATATATCATATATGTGTGCAAACAACTTACATAAGAATAAAAAGAAATTTTTCTGTATTTAGAGCTGTTACTATATAAATGTGTTAGGTTATTTTTAGTATAAATTATTTTCTTACGTTGTTCGCCTCCAAATATTTTGCTAAAGAGAGAAACAAAGAAAAGTGGATGAAAAAGGATGATGGAGTATTCATTTTGACTGGAGCTAAAATTCTGAAAATCATTATTAAAAAAAGTATGCAATAATCTTTACAAATAAAACTAGTATGAGTCAATCATATCGTTACAAAGTTTACAATTTACATTTGTAAATAACCGTATAAATACATTTATTCGGTCAAGAGACAATTGAGCAGAAGATTAATTGCGCCCTGATAAAAATTAAACTAGGAAAATGAATTATAAATGCGCCACGCTTACGGGTAAGCAGTCCAATTTGCGTGACACTTTCATTTAGTTAATTAGGCGGTTAATTAGAAGTGTGCAGTAACTTGTTTATAAAAGAGGACTGCTCCTACCCAAATGAATTTTGAAACTTTTCACTTTTTTCTTTATTACAAAATCGAAAGGGAATTTGTATTAATTCACGTATTTATAAGTAAAAAGAATGGCGCAAAAGAGCATGCCCTTTTTTAACCAAAGCAACATGAAGAGGAATTATAAAAATAATGATAAAAAACTAAAATTTAAAATACCAAATTAAATAACAAAATCTATAAAAATCTATTCTTTTTCTTGAAGGTTATGATCTTTTTAAAGAAAGGTTCTTGCTTTAGGAGTCCACTTTTTAGTTAAAATGAAGTCAGTGGTTATGTTTCACTGAAAATAAAAAGGGGTTACCCTAACTACTTTGAATGCTTACTATAACAATGCATAACTTTATTATTCTTGGTAATTAAAATAGCATTGTAGTAGTAAATTCACTTTCAATGAGTTAACATTTGACTGAAAAATCATTTTAAACCAAAGATTTTTAAGTTCTCTATATCATTAATATATTATTGATATATTGGTATTGCTAACATAATAGAAAAACCTTGTTAACATTTATTTGTTCAAAAAATTGATTAAAAGCTCTCAATTTCCCATATACATATATTAAAAGTAATATTACCCATTTTAGCTTTCTCTATACTCCTTATATTATATTTCCTGTGCTCTGAAGAATATGGCATCCCGGTTGGCGTCTCCTTGCGGCAGTTTTTGGCCTTTGACATTCAACCCTCAGAAGCTATATTTGCTTTTTTTAAATGTAGAGTTTTGTAATTTTCACATCATTTTATTTTATTTTTTTCTTATAATTTTTACATTTTGACTATAACACTTTTGAAAATAAAGCTGATATGATATGATATGATATGATATTACTATAAAAATGGTAAAACTTAATTTTTACCACTTTCTGTTTACTTCTTTAGTAATGAAATTACCACTTTTCATTTTCAATGGTTAGCGTGTCTTATAACTTTATACTAGTTATTTAAGTTTGTCAATCAGTCCCTCTCCATATCCTCAGTCTTAAGTTGTCAATCTTAAAGTTTGATTTTGTATTTTTTATTGATAAATGGAACGAGTGAAATATTATTAAAAATAATTAGATAACGTTGGGTCGCTACCAAATTTGGTAAAAGAAAAACCTCATTAGCATCACATTTCCTGACTTCATATATTCATATACAGGACATAACATCCCCTTTTGCCATTTTCTTCCATTTCATGCCACGAAATTGCCTGCATTGTGAAATTGAAATTATATGTGCTGAGATTACTATCTCTTCTGGTAACTTTCATTTTATGACTTTGAAGACTCGTTTTTGATCATGGCATTTTAATTGAAGCGTAGTTTTATAGGCGAATGCTCTTCCTGACGCCAACCATTTTGTTTTAGGGGCTGGAAATCCTTAGCCGTTACTTACTCAAAAGCTATACCAAGAAGGCAGTGATAGTTTGAAATCAGAGTTGCTCTCTCCTAGAACATCTGCCAGTGAAGGCTAATGAGCATGCTCTACCCAAAGCT
The DNA here is from genome assembly GCA_030549495.1 of Nectonema munidae. Classification (NCBI taxonomy): domain Eukaryota; kingdom Metazoa; phylum Nematomorpha; class Nectonematoida; family Nectonematidae; genus Nectonema; species Nectonema munidae. The sequence continues at coordinate 11,109 of JAUIRK010000859.1, read as the reverse complement.
GTAGTTTAAAGCGCCTATCAATTCGCTTTTCACCTCAAGATCCTTTAGCTTGAAATAACTTCGCCACATGAAGGCAGATCTAGAGATTCTCTGCAAGAGGCTTTACGAGACGCGGGCCTTATGAGATTGATAGAAAGAAGCAAACTAAGGTGGTATGGTCGTATACTAAGAATGAAAGAAGAGAACATCCCTTGAAAAGCTTTTGATGGGACTAAAGTCGGCAAAAGAAAAAGGGGAAGACCTTGCAAGAGATGGAAAGATAGGCTCTTGGAAAAAATACACACTCTCGGCTTAGAACAAGATGATGCTGAGGATAGAGGAAAATGGAGGCTCAAGATCATGGCCACCCACCCCCAACTTGGGGACAAGGTGTAGAAGAAGAAGAAGAAGAAGAAGAAGACTGCGTGTTTTCGAAATATTAAATAGAGCATTTAGGCTAGCGTCATTTTACGTTTTTATTAGTAAAACCTTTTTTTGTATTATTACGTTTACAACGACTCAATCAGTTTTGTCAAAATTCGATCCATTTTTCTCAATACTTCCTTTTGCAAATTTCCAAAAAAATTCTTCCTTAACCAAACTCTCTCACGCAAAATTTAGGGATAAAGTATTTTCTGGAGCAGAGATTCCCAAATTTTGATAACGGACCATAACTTTTTCCACAAACAGATGTTATTGCTCGAAACAAAATCATTTTAAGGACTATTCTTTTATTAATAATAATAATAATCGGTTTAACGACTATTCTCTCAGCAAGCTAGGTTCTAGCCGAAGATTACAATTATGGATGAAATTATAATGAACTTTTTCTCCATTCTTCTCTGTTTTACTCTTGCGCAACTTTTAGTCCTCTCTTTAACAGATCCTTTTCAACCACATTTTTCAAAGTAATTTTCGGCCTTCCTTTACATTTTCTCTTTCTTTTTTTGTTCCTGAATTTTTCTAATTAACTTTACCTTGGGGCTTCTCATTATGTGGCCGAAGCACTTCAATCTTTGTATTTCAATTACAGAATTGATTTCATTAACATCACAAAGTTTTTTCTATTCTTCATTCTTAATTTTTGACTTAAAATTTTGTCGGTACAAAAGTCGCAACATTCTCTTTCAGTGGTGTTTACTTTTCTTTTTTCTGTTTCTTTTAAAAGTCCGGCTTACAAAACACTACTTATGGATTTAAACCTTTTCCAAGCAGATCTAATTCTGTTTTCTAGAGAGTTTTAAATACTCCCAATGTTATTTAAAACCTCTCCTAAGTAGCAGAATTTATTAACTTTCTCTATTTCTATATTTTCTATATGCCTCTACAAATTCTGCTTTGAAATCTTCACAAGCTTTCATCCATTGCACATGTTTATTTTTAGCCCTTTTTTTCTAAATCCAAATAGCTATTTTGTTTTCCAGTTCTTTAGCAAAGTTCGCTCATATCTTCTTTAGCTATATCTTATGACATTAAAAAGAAAAGGTCTTAATACAGAGCCGTCATGCAAAGTATTGCGCTCCTTGCTTCCCCATTCCAGAAGCACGTAAGCCTAAGTGCTTTCTTATTTGATCTTTTGTCTACTCCTAAAACTTTCTCGGCTGTTATTGTGATTTCTTTTCTAAAATTTCATCAATGACAAAATTACGATCATCTTTAAAAATAATAGATTTACGCATTTCTTTAAGAACTTTTTCTTTAGGCTCTATGTTTTTTAATTTCATAAACAATACATAAACATACATAAACAATTTTACTTTCGTCTGCTTTTTCAAATAGTTTAGTATAGGAATCTTCTGTTTTTTTTTATAAATATAGTCTGATTTTTCTGTTCACAAAAGGGTTAAGCTCTGTGAAAAAGTTGGTACTATTCTTTTTGTATTCAACATATTTTGGAAAAACTATATTGGAAACAAAAAGTCACCGGCAAAAGTTTTAGGGTTCTTTTCTTTTATTAGGACCTAAATTTTAAATGATTTAAAAAGAGCGGCAACATGCAGCAGATATTCCAAATGTCAAAGTAAATGAAGCATTTTGCTTCAGTTACTTTTATTGCGTCACGATCCAAAACTCTCAAGACAAAACAATTTTATATGCTTATAAGTAAATATTTTATATATGGCATTTCAATCTCAAGTGAAATGTACTCGCATTTCAGTAAAATGTTTTTAATATTTTAAAAGTCAAATTGTTTAGTCTTTGGATTCAACTTGAAAATTTTCATTTATAATTATTTTTGAAATAATCGTAATTTTAAATCATTTTTTTTAATTTGTTTTGAAATTTCTTGGTGTATTGGAGAGCACGATAAACATTGAATTACACATCTGTTAAAAATAAGAGGTTGAAGGAGCTAAAATTCTTGAAATTACTTATTCTCAAAAATACCCGTGCATTTTACCGGTTCTCTAATTTTTTTTGAAGAACCCAAAAATAAAGTATAGATTATTATCCTTAACTTTTAAGATTAACTTTTATTATTATAGAATTTAAAAATATTTTAAGTTTGGATGTTTCTAGCAACATTGGGAGTTTTGTGTGAAAAAAAGTTTTTTCAAAAATTTTTAAAACTTTTTTTGATAAATCCCAAGACATTTTGTTCTTCGTTCATTATATGAAGGCTTACATTACACTTTTTCCACATCTTAACTGTATTTTTTTTTTGCAGATTTTAAATCTTTCTGGATTTATTTTAATTTTTTTTTTTTTTTTGACAGAGTGTTTCATGCAAGGGAAGTAGAAACTTCCATATCTGCACTGATAAACTTTTTATGATAAGTCGATGGTATCGCCGGGATTCGAACCCAACGGCTTTGGATCGGTAGGCGGCGCCTCTACCTATCAGCCCACCAGCCCTGGCGGTTATGGAAAAATGAAATTGCAGGTAATTGAAAAATGATTACGTGTGTCGCATCGAATAGAATCAATATTGTATTTTTCTCTCACTCAAGTTCGAACTTTTATTTTCTTTATCAAAACCAATAAAAAATAAAATTAAAAAATAGGAATATTTCAAATGGAAATAATAATTATATACAAAAAATTGTTTAACTTTTTAACATAAAGATAAAAAAAATTCACTTAAAACCAAAAAAGATTATATTTGAATTTGAAGATTTTTAACTTGAACTTAAAATGCTATATACCACAGGTTGACGACCTCTGCTCAAGATCGTTAAAATTTTGCGTAAAGTTTGACCCAAAAGCTCGCTTAAATTTTGAATCATGAAAGTAACTTAAGGAGACTTTAATTTTTGTTTACAGCAAATATTTCCAGTTTTTTCTATTTTTTTAAAAAAAAAGAATATTTCAATATGAAGTTTACAAATATTTATTGGGTGTTCTCAGCATTTAATTTTTACTAATACTCTTAATCAGCACGTCTTAAACACTCAACCAAATCTCATATTTCCTCTGATTTTATAGTTTTATGTAAACAGAACTCAATTACACTATTCATAACATTCTAGAACGTATATATAATTTTTTAGAGCAAAAAAATAAATCATAACCAAAAAGTTATATTGTCGTTAAAGGGAGCATATCATTTTATTGATGATGTGCTCCATATATAATATATAAAAGTAAATTGAAAAGAAACTCAAGGGGAAACTTAAAAAAGTAAAATATACACATGTTTATGAACCTGAAAAAGTGGACTCAGTGAAACTGAAAGCTGAGATTGGAAATAATGAAGAGAGCAAATACCAACCTCCGAACCTTAAAACTAAAGATGGAGTATTGTCAGTTTGAAAAAAAGAAGAGTGTCTATTTTTTTATTGTAGCAAGAAACAAGATGAAAAAAGATTCAACAAATTTATTAAAAAACTTTATTTTGAATGAAAAGCTGTGAAGCAATGCATATGTAGAGCCACGTTACACTTGGTGCATCTTTTTTTAGTACCTTTTTTTACAAAACACACATATTTTTTGAGTAGGAAGATTGCCAAAGTCATGGTCTTTTTGATCAAGTCTAATGTCATTGCTAACTTTATTTGTAAAAAAAGGAATTTGAATTTTGTTTGCAGAATTTTGCAGAAGATATGTGTTAACAATTTCACGTATGAACCCAAGTTGATCCAGAGGTTTATCTTTATACAGACAACTTTTTTTTGTACAAAAACCAAGAATTTTGTAGCGATGCGTGAAATAAAAATCGGAAGAAAAGCCACCACCACTTCTTTAAACGTATGCTCATTTGGTATTGTGTAACATTTTGATTTGATCTGTCCACTCCACCCATCAATTTGTTATATTCTGCTATACCATTTGGTTGTTGTATGTATATAATTTTTTTTGTTGAAGAGCACCATCTTTTAATTTTTTTTATTGGCTTTACTCCTAGGCAGGTAGATGCAAGATTCACTACGTTATTATCCCTCCAGGTTATAACAATTATTTTAGAACTTGCGTCATAGCGATAATCAAAATTACCTCTTTTTTTTTAAGTAAGCATTTTTTATTAAGAATTGGACATTTCTGCAACCTATCACTTCTTATTACACCTGTGGCGTGAAATCCCTTCTTTCTTAGAAGTTCGAACAAATGCAAGGAGCAGAAGTAATTATCCATTATCAGGTGGTAATTACTTTGTGGTAAAAGATTAGCGAATTTCATTACCACACTACCTCCTATTCCTAATTCTTTGTTATATACTTCAGATTTACCCGCATATGGTGAAATAGAAATAATGTAGCCATCTGAAGTGCACATTGTCCACGTCTTATACCCGAATCTAATAGGCTTTCCTTTCATAAATTGTTTAGAAGGATGCTTGCCGTAATATTCAATCATGGATTCATCAATACTAATATTTTTCGATTCAGGCATATAACGTAAAAAACGAAGGTTTATTTTGTCATAAAAAGGCTTTATTTTTGCCAACTTATTACCGCATTCTAGGCACTGGTTATCAGCTAAATGAATATAGCTAAGAATTTTCTCAAAGCGATTACGACTAAATGCTTTAGCTATCGCTGTTATGTATATCGTCTTTTTGCTCCCAAAACATTCTAGTTCTGCAAACTGGGCTGTAACCACTTATCATAAGAACACTTAAAAAAAGCTTCAACTCAGATTTATCCATACTAAAATTTAAATCCCCCTTATCCCTTTTAGCATACAAGATTGTCTGTTGTAGAATAAATTCCATAATTTCATCATCAAAAAAAAGCTCAAAATATTTTACTGGGGAAAATGAGTTTATATCATCTAGAGAGGCTTGAATGCGGGAATCGTTATTACACAATATACTTTTTATGTCAATTTTTTTTCCATTTTCTTGAGTCTGGAGTTCTTTTATCTATCATAGTATCATCTTCATCGCCGCATAACTCCTTCGAACCATCGATATTATTTAAAACCAAACTTGCACTAGCATTCAATTGTTTTCCCGAAAGGTTGTCGATTGAAAGTTCATAATCTTCATCACCACTGTCAACATCGCTTATGTATGAATTTTCTGGAGGACAAATGTAAATTTGAGCAGAAGAAAATTCACTATCAGTCAAAAATGATATGGCTTCATTCACATTCATATTCTGAAACATTTATTAGTATAAAAACTCTCGTTATAACCTTACTACACACGGACATAACACACACACACACACACACACACACACACACACACACACACACACACACACACACACACACACACACACACACACACACACACACACACACACACACACACACACACACACACACACACACACACACACACACACACACACACACACACACACACACACACACACACACACACACACACACACACACACACACACACACACACACACACACACACACACACACACACACACACACACACACACACACACACACACACACACACACACACACACACACACACACACACACACACACACACACACACACACACACACACACACACACACACACACACACACACACACACACACACACACACACACACACACACACACACACACACACACACACACACACACACACACACACACACACACACACACACACACACACACACACACACACACACACACACACACACACACACACACACACACACACACACACACACACACACACACACACACACACACACACACACACACACACACACACACACACACACACACACACACACACACACACACACACACACACACACACACACACACACACACACACACACACACACACACACACACACACACACACACACACACACACACACACACACACACATCATTCTATTCTCTTTTACATAAATACACACACATACATATAGACGAGCAAAAAATTGGTATACTTACGAAAAAGAAATTAAAAAGAAAATTTAGATTCAGAAATTCAGTGAATGTTTCAGAAAAGTAAAAAGAAATAAAGAAAATTGAAAAAGATCGAGGTAGTCGTAATCGAATACGGATCAAAAGGCAGTGCAGTAATTTTGGCCTTGAAAGATACTTTACGTTTTGTATCACATCAATATTACTGTCGCATTTGGAACTTCAAAATAAAAATTTAAACAATATTCTGTACAAAGAACAAATGATAAACAAACGATAAACTTTTCTTCTAGAAAAACTCCATTACATTATTGTTTACATTGATTATGTGCAATCAAGGTCACATAGTTACTGCGTAAATTTATACGGTAATGAAGCCTGCACTTAAAAATGGTATATTAGGATCTTGTTGTAACGAGTTTTATTGTCGATTGGCCAGATAAAAGTGAACACAGAGATTTTTTCGGAAATTACATAATTGACCTTGATTATGTAGTCTTTTGTGACAATATAACTTAAAAGTTATATTTTATTTTGTTGATTCAAAGAACTCCAAAAATATTTTTTTTTTAATTCTGAGTTTTAGGTTCTCCTTATTACACTCTAATTTAGTTATAAAGATTGCATCGAGGCTTAATGTCTGCTTTATCGTGCCATAGTTTTGGTACTGGTAAAATAGTAATTATTTTGTAACTGGTTTTCATACTGGAGCTCATTATTTCTATTTTGAAGATATGTGCCCCAATAAATCAACAGGTTTATTTAACAAAACTGTCATTAAGGTCTTTAGATTAAAAAATATATGAAAAAACGTTTTTGTGTTAAGAAATTTTATAGTAAAAAAAACATAACTTTTAAGTTAGGATGTCATTAATGGGTTAATCAGCACGTCTTAAACACTCAACCAAATCTCATATTTCCTCTGATTTTATATTCATTCTCTATAACCAGTTTTTCTTAATCTATATACCACGACGCGAAGGTGACTGTGAAAGTTTTTAAAATAGTTTGGATATAAATAAGTAAACTCCTTTTTTATATGTATAGCTATAAAACATTTTAAAAATAATAAACCATAATTTTATTCATTTTATTATTTCCAAATTTTTCAAATAAATTTTGTGTATACATTTTGATATCACTGATTTCTTTTCAACTTTAAATGCTGAAACAACATTTTAAAAAGCATAATAAGGGCCGCCATTTTAATTTTGAGCATTTTTGGGCTCGGTGCAAAAATGGAATAATAAGCACTGTTGTAAAATTTATTAATTTTTTATTGTGGGTATTACATCGAAGAAAAGAATAATTTGCCATCATTTGACAGATAAGAAAGGCATGCTGGAACATCGAACCGAGGACTAGAGGATCATAACGCAACGCTACAACCACTGGGACATGAAATGCAGATTTTTTTGTCAAAAATGTTGATTAACTTACGATGTGCAGGAGTAAAAAGTGTGCTAATTTCACGGTATAATAATAAGCAGTTAATAAGAAGAAAATGTCTAGTTCAGTGTGCACAAAAGCTCTTCATCTAAGTGTTTTAAATCCAAGAGTTTCCTACACTAGAGCGAAGAAAAATGATGATGATTAACCTAAAAAACTGCAAAGAAGGAGAGATAATTAAAGAAAGAGTGTTAGAAATACCAACATCACAACATATCTCTCTACACCCCTATCTTGTCTTGCACACTGCGTGTGTCTACTTCTGAAAGATTACAGAACACTTCTAGACCGGCATGTGTGCTTAAAGGTGTTTGTGCGTCTGTGAAGAATATCTAGTATCAAAGAATTATCTGCTTAACAAGAAAAGGGGATTTAGGATCAGCGAATTCATAAGTATAGAGGAAAGAGATTTTATTCTTTAGTTTAGTTTTTTGAATTAACCAAGAGGAAAAGTTTTATTTATGGCGCCAAAGTTGAAAGATTGTTAAATGAAACAGCGTAATAGTTTGTAGAAACAGATTTATAATGAAGCTTGTATACCCACAAAGTCCACCTCATTCAACGGTGTGTCCAGTCTATATTTGAAAGAACATAATGACATCCAGCATTATGTTCACGAAAAAAAATGAAAAATATAAGTCTATTATTTAGATTAGTGGTGTTGAACATACGGACCGGCGTCGAGTCAGGCGCGCGAAAAGCTGCAAAGTGGTGCGCATAGTATTATGGAATCTGATGGAGAAATTTTCGTTTCAAAAAAGTTAGCAAGAGTTATGATTTCAATAAGCCTGCTTTAAATACAATGCTAAACTATATAAAATGCAGCAGCGAGCAGGAGAAACAGTTACTGATGACTACGAGATTTCTGATTTTGAAACTTAACTG
>JAUIRK010000858.1:0-7500 GCA_030549495.1 Nectonema munidae | reverse complement strand
TGCACGGCAGAATTTCTTGAAAATCTCCAGAAAAAAGTGATGGAGGATCCTGGCATTGGAATTCAGGCTTTGTCTCGTGAATTGAATGTTTCAGCCTCTATCATGAAGCTTGTTCTCAATAAAGATCTTCGAATACAAGCGTCGCAGAGTTCAACTTCTTACAGAAAAAGCCCGCCAAAATCATCTGATAAAAGCCAAAAAACTTTTAAGCAAAGTGAAACATCCTGCTAAAGCACAAACGATCTGATTCTTTTCGGATGAGAAAAATTTTTGCCAAGATCAAAAGCACAACACGCAAAATAACAGATGGCTTGCATACAGTCCAAATGACACTTCGCGAGTCATGCAGACTAAATTTTCTCCAACTGTGATGGTTTTCGGATGTGTGTCCTCTGAAGGTGATGTAATGCCTTCGCATTTTTTGAAAAGGGTCTCAAGTTGAATTCAGATGCCTACGTGGAATTGCTGACTACTGTAGTTAAGCCCTGGATAACAAGAGTGACCAATAATAATAGGCCATATGTGTGGCAGCGGGATTTCGCGCTTTGTCACACCTTAGCAAAAATTCAAAAATGGTTGTCAGCTAACTTTTACGACTATGCCAGTCGAAATGTCTAGCCTCCAAACTCCCCAAATCTTAACCCTATTATGTATGGGGCGCTGTGGAGAAAGACACCAATCGCTGTCTAGTACTACAAAAGCCCACTTAATCGACAGAATTAAAGTTTTTGAGACAGTTCCGAGGAAAAGTGTAAAATGAGCTTGTTCTAGATTCCGAAGTCAAATCGAAGCTGTAATAAATGCTAATGGTGGTTATTAATTATCTTGGCTTGGATTCATTGTCAGGAAATCTGAAAGAAATGGAGTTCTTATAATGAATGGTTATTTTACTGGTAACTTTTCCAAGACCTAGACCTTCTCGAAAAGCTTTATATCACTTTTATCTTTTTCTTTAGTAGGAATTAGAATATCGTTTTTCTACGGTGATGACTCGTGTAAATCTTGAGAATACGGTTTTGCTTTCTTGATTGGAAGTTGAATTGATTCATTTTTATTCATGTCAACTTTTTGCGAAGAAATCTTAGCACTTATTTTATCAAGTTTATCATTTATTTTTATCCTCTGTAATGAAGTCCTTAATGAGAATATAATGTTTCTCTGATGAAAATAAACACTCTTTTTACATTTCCTAAATTTGTCTTTATTTGCATCAGATTAAACATTATATTCTTGCTTTGATATCAATCCTTGAATTTGTCAATGGCAATACCTCACTGCAAATTTTTGGAACTGTAAAAACAAGCGTTTACAGATAACTTTAACAAGTAAACAAGCGTTTACAGATAATTATTAACAAGCGAAGAAACTGTAAACTTTCTTCCCTTTCTCATAAGAGCGTAGACAGTCCCACTAAAAATGCAGTTGATCTTAAATGTATCAATTGTTTACGGACAAAATTATTAGATACCAATCATTCTGTCATGAGTAAATCGTGTAAATCTGTTCAAAATAAGAGATGTACACTTACTATGATTGAGAGCTATCCAGCAAATAATTTTCTCTTAAATTCTATAAATTTTATGTATACTAACCATCCTTTCAAATTAGCGATGATAATTTATCCTCTACTATTCATAATGCCGCTTTTGTTAGTTTAAATATGCAATCATTAAACGCAAAGTTTTCTGAATTGGGAGTATTTGTAAGTGAACTTAATGTAAAGGTAACTCGCCCTGTACTTGTATTTTGTTTACAAGAAACTTGGATCGGGGAAAGTAGTTTCAATAGTGATACTTTGCCACATTATCATTTTGTTTCGTCTCCAAAAATGATATCTAGACAGCATGGCTTGACCTTTTTGTGCCTGAAACTGTTTCTTTTAAAAATCTGCTGTCTGGTTCGCTTGATGAATATTGTGGGTTTCTTTTCATAGAAATTTTGGATGGAAATCTTTTGTTCAGTTTACATAACTTTTACCGCCTACCTTCTAATTCTTCTTCCGGTATCTTTACCTTCAATAATCTACTTGATACTTACGTGTGTAAGCGCAATAATGACTCTATTAATATTATTGGGACTTCAACTACAAATTACTTGAATGTCATAATACTAGTGTCATCTCTTCCATTTTACCATTAATTCTGTCTTATTCTCCTATACCTTGTATCACCTCTCTTATCCGTCGCGCTGGTGGAACCCTCCTACATAACTTTTTCATACCCACAAACAAAATTCACATCACGCATATGTTATTAATACTGCCTTATCTAATCATTTCCCTATTTTATTAATTTGAATGCACTCCCACTCTTATAAGCGTAAAAATTAAAAAAAAAATTGATGAAAGGCATTGAAGTTTATTACAGACAAGTTGATAATATTTAAGAAAGAATCTACCAATACTTACCTTGTACTTAGTAAAAAATATAAAACTAAGAAAAATAGCTGGATTACCGATGAGTTGCTTCAAAGCAAGTGTATATGTATTGGGAACAAGTAAGAGATAAAGAAGTGATAATTGTGTTCAACTCAATGTTAAAAAACCGATTCCTTGATATAAAAAAGGGATAATCTTTATTTCCGCTGTAAAAAAATGATAACAATTTATCTCTGAAATATAAATTTAAATGCCTTAGAAATTAAATAAAGCACAATATTAGATAGAGCAATGAAAATGGCGTTCTATAAAAGTGAAATTGAGATGTGTTCTGATTACAAGTTTTCATGGAAATACATAAATTATGTTTTAAATAAGAATACTTACACTTCTATATCTCTTGAGATAAATAACGAACTTATTGATACTCCTATGAACTTTGTATTATTCTTTCGGACTTTTTTTGACAAAAAATTTAACACCAATCCAATTTCTAAACTTTATAAACACTATTTACACCGTGCTAATAGCTGTTTCATCAGAGAAATGTCTATTAATGATGTTTTAATAGCTTTATCAAATAGCAAAGATAGCAAATGCAATGATCACTTTGGTATCTCTCCCCATGATGTCAAAATTATTTATATTTATATTTCAGCAGTCCTTTTGTCGCTGTTTAACAACTGCTTGATTGAGTGAGTGTTCCCTCATTTACTTAAATATTCCAAAATACTTCCTATATAAAGAAAAGGGGTGAAATCAAAAAATTTCAAATTTCAGTCCAATGGCAAAAGTAAACTCGATTTCCAAGGTTTTTGATAAAATCCCCCATATCCAAATTTCTAATTATTATTTGTCAGAAAACAATTTGATTTCAAACATTCAGTTTGGATTTAAACCTGCTTTTTCTACTCAATATTTACAGTCTTGTTTTATAAACTACGTTATAAATGGCCTTGAATCTAAAAAGAAGTAATTTATGTTCTTTTGTTTTTTGAATCCTATTTAATAGATAGACTTTAATCGGTTTATGTAAAAGATCTTCTCTCACGATATTCGAGCATCATCAGGAGTACCACAAGGGTGAATATTGGGGTCTCTCCTATTTAGCATCTATATTAATGACATTTCCAAATGTACACTAAAGTATGTACACCAAATGTACAGCTTTCTTTTCAGAAAAGCTGTTGACTGAGGATTTGCTACGCCATAATCCTATCCTGGCTTTCGGCTAACAACTAAAAATAATTAGTAAAAAATCACGTAGTTTGGTATTTTCTTATAATAAGAATATCAAAAATTCTGATTCATTCCTACTCCAATTGGGCTTCCATAGAGAAACTACTTTCAATTTACTCGGCTTCAGAATTAACCAAAACTTTCCTGGAACAAACATATCACGAACATACACTACAAGCTTGCATATACGATTGGAATCTTGAAACATTTCAAAAATTCATTGCCTACTAGTATACTGAATCTTCTTTACAAATCCCTCCTTATTCCTCATCTCATATTCAGTATCTTCAACTGTGGTCACTACTCTTGTTTATCTTTGCAACGGTGGCAAAAGAAAGCATTGGGAATTGTTTTTAACATGAACATTTTTCTCACACATCTCGGATTTTTTTTCAGCATAAAATTTTGAAGGTTAAAAATATATATAACATGACGGTAGCCATGACTGTTTATAAGTTATCCAGCTGTCTTATGCCTCCTATCTTCAATTCGTTCCTAACCCAAAATTCATTGGAAACCAGAATCTCTACTAGAAACCTGCACATTTTAAGGCTTTCTTGTTATGAATTAAAAAAATCTAAGCAATCTTTTGCATATAAGATCATAAATTATCATAATAAAAGAAAATAACCTACACTTACATGCTTTTTTTAGATTATTTAGATCTAAATTAATAGATTCTTATGCCATCCAACTAGAATGTAATTGAATAAATTTTTTTGTTTACAACAATAATTAATTTTTGATAAACTCTTTACAGTTTTTTCACAATGTTTCAATTTTTATATTTATCTCTTGCCTTGTTGAAATTATCCCATAAACTTGTATAAAGCATAATGAGGTTGTTTTGATAGAATTTCCAAAATCCTACACTACTGGTTTGCATCCTTGAGCGGCCTTTCAGGCTTTGGTACGGACCTTCAAACGCATTTTCACCTCACTATTTTTGTCACACTCGTTTTCTTGTTATATCTGATCATCCTTTGTGTTCTTTTTCTATAAATTTACTTTGTAATATTGATTTTGTGTTTGAAAATAAATTACTTACCTACCTACTTACTTACTTACTATTTTCGGATATCAATCTTTGAAATTGTCAATAGGAATATTCCTCACTCGCAATTTTCTGAATGGAAATTTCCCCTCGAGCAATTTTTCGCCTGTCAATTATCTAAGGGGCAATTTTCCTATTACTATTTATAACAATGATAAATTTCAACAATAAGAAAAACACAAGAAAGATTAAATTCCGGGTTTGTAGCTCTTATGAAATCATACAAATTATTAACCGTAATTGATCCCATGTTCAGTTTAACTTATGCAGACAACTTGTTGTTATTAGGATACAAATTACTTATTTTTGTCTGGGATTAAATTGGTTAAATCAAAAAGAAATCTATAACTTACAAGTACTCACAACCACCAATGTACCTAGGACTTCTCCAAGAAAGAAGGAAGGTGTTGGTTTCGGTGCATTGTGAAAAAAAGACAGGCTCTTGCGGACAAGATGGAACATCTAAATTATAAAAATTCATTTACAAGAAGATAATTATACTTTGCTTCTTCATATCATTTTATTTATGATTTAATTCAATTTTTCAAAAGACTAGAGATATGTAGAAGAAATCAATGCTTATATTTTTATTTATTTTTTATAAAGAATATGAAGTTGAGCTAGACTTAGCATAAAGTTACTCGGTTAAGATAAATAACTAAAAGGCAAAAAAATGTATTCTCTCCCATATTTTTTTCTAAAACGCCAATTCTTGTCTTGTGCCTGAAGAAGCCTATACGAAGGCAAAATATCACTCTACAACGTTCTAATTTCATCCTTAATTTTCTTTACATTTTTGCTTTTTTTCTTAGAGTTCAAATTAAGTCTTTCATAAGGAAGTAAAAATGGGAAATGTTTGCCCGAACATTCATTTTTGAGGTAGTTAAAATTTTTTTACTATCGTGTTCCAATAAGGGGGTTCTAATGGTATTGGGGAAATATATTAAAAAAAGAATGACTAGATATGTTTTTTATACATTTATGAGTGCAATTTAGTCCATTCATTCGAATCAACAACAACAATACGTGAGTCTCATTTTAAAAAGTGTTTTAGTCTAAGCTCTAGCGGCAATCAAGTTTAAAGAGTATGAGTTAGAATATTTTCGTCGCAAGAATACCTAAAATTTCAACTTTAAATTGAGCGGAATCATCTCCCTCACTGCCACTCACGAAAACGTTGTAGCTGCCTTCAACACAAGCACTCGCTTCCTTGATGGTTAGAAGTGCAAAATCCTTATCCACGCTCAGTTGGTAGTGATTAAAATTTAATGAGCCTCCATTCAGCTTATACTCAACTTTAGGTAAACTGGCTGAAGTATACGCTATCTTTATGTGGCATCGCATTCCAGCCTTGGTCTTGACATCTTTGAGAAGTTCTTTCTTGATTTTGAGAGAGGCTGAATCGTAGAACGCTTTATAATCAAATAAAATATCAGCTGAAATAAGAGGAAACCTTTGGTGGTTTCGATTTTGGTGCAGGTTGGTGTTATGATTGCAGGACCCATTCCAGAAATATTTTCAGGAACAACTTTAAATTGTAATTCATCTCCTTTGTTTAAGTATGAAAGTAGAAATTGTTTTTCATAACACAAGAGTAAATTCACACGTTCCCACTTCTAAGATGGAAGGATAATGTAACAAGAAGAAAGAAAATAATATAGCAAAAGTATAAATATTCGCTTAGCAGAAATGCATTATTATAACAAATATTAGATAAAATCACAGTGCGAATGATAAAACCTAACAAAATACTACATATAATACAAGAATGCATAAAAAATAATTATCTAATAATAACACAGACCAAAATACTAAATATTTTACATGGATGTAACCATTTTCATACATAAACTGACAAATAGGTCAACAGATCTGTTTCATCAGACATCATTCAATTGTTTTATATGTAGTTTTTCATGTTGATTTTAAATATATAGTTATTTTTTGTCAACACGTACAGTTTTTCATTCTTGACAGATGGTACAAATAATAAATTGGGCCGTGTTTGTGAAGAATATATGGTGAACACACAGAAACGTGTAATTACTCCTAAAATAAAAAAAATCAACAAATTGTATTTTGGTTGTCCTCTTGGAGATCAAGAAAAGTCTTGGGCTCTTCATCATATTTGCTCCGCTTGTTCAAATGGTTTACGAGATTGGTTTAATAAAAAGAAAAAAACTATGCCTTTTACAATTCATATGGTATGTAGGGAGCCAGAGAATCATCTTGATGATTGCTATTTTTGCAAAATAAATATCACAAGATTTTCAAAAAAAACAAGCATAAAATTGAGTATCCAAATATGGAAACAGCAATGAGACCTGTACTTCACAATGAAAATTTACCAGTTCCATTTCCACCAAATCACTGTGTTTCAGATGATGGTGTTGATGATGACGATCATAATTCCGACAAATTTGATGTAGAGAATTATGTGCCTGAAAAAGATAACATTTTGCCAAAAATTGTTGTCAAGTTGGATTAAACGATCTTGTTAAAGTAAAATGCAAAGCCGAACGTTTAGCATCAAGGTTAAAAGAAAAATCTTTGTTAGAACAGGAAGTTTGCATAACATATTATGGTCAAAGAAATTTTATTCTACAAACATATTTTTCTGTCACTTTCTTTTTGTAACAATATTGAGCTAGTTGAAAAGGCAAAAAGATATTCAAGAAGTGTCAGAAAAAAAGTAAACCTACAAGTTCCACATTTGATATCTAGTTATAATGCGAATATGGGTGAAGTTGATTTGTTGGGCAAGGTAGCAACTCTTCATAGAATACGCATCCGATTTAAAAAATGGTGGTGGCCAATTTTCACTCAGATG